>CM032228.1:180975000-181400000 GCA_019009955.1 Riptortus pedestris
AAAACTACTGAGTACCTTTTTTTCTTTCCTCATACTAGATTTTGAACACACACTATTGTTGAATAGTTAATAAATTTGATAATAAACCAATTCATATAAAACTAAATAGAAAGCCGGTTAAGGGCTGACATGACCAAGAAAGTGGACTCAGAGAGGGGTTTTTTTTTTTGACTGGCCACAAAATTGGTGTTGTTTTATTGTATTTTATGATTTTTGAGTTTTGGGTCTTCAGCAAAATCCCATTCCTATTCTTGCAATTTTTGAATATTTTCTTGTTACGTCCATTAATTTAGTCAAGTTGAAGACTAAAATAAAGTTAAATTTATTTATCTATTGTATATATACGTGTTAGTTAATGTTCTAGCGATATATTTTATATGATCATTACCGTTATTTAAACATTTCTTGGAAAACCAAATATCAAATTGTTTAATGATCGCAAAATATCTCATATGGTTTAGAAGGAATGCAGGTTTGAAGGAGAGGTAAAACAAAAATCGTAAATGCGTCCTTAATTCTGCTTCACATGAAGAAATGTTAGATAACCAATCTTATTAACATTATCGTCCGACAATTGTTGAGCTATGAATTTTTCTATAACAAGTGTTATTCCAGTTGGTACGAAATCTGCTTAGTTTACGCAGTCCTGTGACGGAAGTTTTATTGTCAACATTTAGCAAGGTTGTCCACCATTTTCGAAGACGTGTAGGTCTTTAGATTACTTGACTTATTATTGTTTTTTGTTTGCATTAGAGTTTTAGGCTCAACTGAATAAAGCATTTTTTTCCAAACTAAACTTCCCAGTGTTTGTTCATCTCTCTTCGCTTCTTTTTTTCAAAGGATAATATACAGGGTGTATACATAAATTAACGAAATATGGTCCTCATTTCTGTCCGGCCCCTACTCGGCGTGAGATAAGAGGTGACGAGAGAGGGCCGAGCAGTCATGGGAGTCAAGGAATGAAAGTAAATTCCTGACCAGTCGATAGGTGCAGGTCCAGAGCTGGAGAGGTTCTGACGTGCCATTATTTCTCACCTGAACCAAGAAGAGAGGGCAAAAGAAAAATCACGCAGAAGGGGAAGACATGAGAAAAAACTAAGCAAAAGAAGAACTTGTAAGTAGTGAAAATAGAAACTAGTACCTCATGTACATACTCATATATACGTAATATACAAATACATACGGGGCTGTGATACACCCTACAGGACAGGTAAGGAATGTTGGATAAGGATTGCCTTTTTCCGTATTTGTTTATTTATATTTTTTGTAAAAGGGATACTAGGTTCTGATTGTCTCAGGAGACGTGCTGAAGGTGATCTGCGCAGAGCCACAGTCTTATCTAAAAGGCAGGGTAAATTGAAAGATCTCAGAGACAGGTGCTTATAGTCAATAAAAACTTTCTTTTAAAGGTGACGTTTACCGTGAAATGTCATGAAGGAGTGCATTGAATGTTCACGTTTTGGGCAGGAACTTTTGAAGCGGTTTGATATTAGGCCAGCAAAGATAAGATGTTTGGATACAAGTTCAAAGTATCTATTTATAAATTTAGTCAACCTGAAAGATCACTTTTTGAGAAAGAATTTCAAGAAGAATAACTGGGCAATAAATATAGGAGTGTGGTTATATGGGGGAAAATAATTTCACAAATCTAATCAACCAAAACTTACCTGAAACGTCACTTATAGAGAGAGTTTCTAAAGTGTCTTAATAATACGCCAATAAAGGTTCTCACAAGGTCCAGAGTGGAAATCAAAGTTTTTATAAGGTATTTCATGAATACGAGTTATATTAATTGAAGGAAAGAGGAGATTTTTTTGATTTTTTTAATTTGGAATGTTTTTAATATAATTTACTGAATCACACAATTTCGGTTCATATTTTATTGTTGAAGTGAAACACTTTCGTGTTTCATCATATCAACCTCCGATATATAAGTATTGTTCATTAAAGTTTTAATATTAATTCATGTTTGAGCAGTGCCAACATAGACTTTTTCAAATGAAAGTTTTAGTTTAAGTTAAGCGAATTTATGGGACAAACTGTTACGTTATGTGAAAGTTAATTAAAATTCGCTAAGAGTATGCCTTTCTTTTCCTTTGTCCATTAATTCCTTACTTGAGCTAAAGAGGATTTTCTTAGTGAGCCATGTGAATAATCGTCTTACGGCTTTCCCTTCCGAGCATTTTCACTCGTGCCTGTGTGCAAAAACTTTAAAGAGGGTTATTACACAATGTAAAAAATTGTAACCATAATACAATTATCTTGCAATTAGTGGTATTGCGATATACGTGAGGGTCATTTTGCATTACTGTGGTTCTCAATTAGGTCATAAATAATGCCTATAATACTTATGTTCTTCGAAGACATCAGAATCGACATAAATACTTATGCTATAATGACTCCAGATCGGTATCATATGACAATGGTAAAGGCTGGGTGGGGGCGGGGGTAGTGAACTCAGGCCATTCTGAAGTCTTTACAATGTAGGGTCATCATGGCCTAGAAATAAACATGTTTTAGTGAATATTACTTGTATGTAAGTAAAATAGTGCATGTTTTAAAAAGAAACATATTTTCTTCAAGATTTAGTGCTATAATAAGTTATTTCAACTAAAAACCTAAAATAGAAAAATCAAGTTAAATGAAGTTAAAATCATTTGATTCCTAGTTGTATTATGAAGGATAGATAAAGGATTTGTGGCATTAAAATATTGAGCAATCGTAAAAATATTTGAATCATTATAGATGCATTATTATATCTTGTAATATATATTGTTTTAGCGGATTTCCCTTAAGGATTTTCCAAAACTTTCTATAATGTCCATAGATACTAAGACATGTCAAAAATGATTAGATGGGTTCAAAATATAAAATACATTTATACAAAACATACGTCCAGGAGAATGGTTGACAAATATATATATCTATATATATATATAAAATTGTAACCTCTGTCTGTACATTGATTTTTTTCGCGAAATTTCACGATAACTTTTCGTTTCACATGTCATAGACACCATAACTGCATTTTGTTTCTTTCGTGTCTGTTTGTTTGTTTGTTTATTTGTTTGTTTGTTTGTTACCTTTTCACGCATAAACGGCTGAATCGAATTTTATGAAACTTGGTATGTATATTACTACTAGCCCAACTTAGACTTTAGGCTATATTAATATTCTCTAAGACAGACAGGAGTGGGGGTTATAAGGGAGGCCTGAAATTAAAAATAGCGATATTTCGTTTCCTATTGGTTTTTCGGCAGATATGAGCATAAGAAAAGTTGTTTATTTTGAAATTTAGTGTAACTTTTGTTATATACACTTTTGTCGTTTACCAAAGTATAAATGAGTTATAAACTAAAAACTATAGCGGGAGTTATAAATTTTATTGGGCTCAAAATACTCAACCGAACTAAATAAAACTTGGTATGTTTATTAGTGTTGACGCCTTGATTTTCATAAGCCATACCAACATTCCTAGGGACGAGCAGGAGTGGGGATTGTAAGGGAGGCCTGAAATTAACAGTAGTGATATTTCGTTTCCTATTGGTTTTTCGACAAACATGCACATGACAAAAGTTGTTTATTTTGTTATTTTAAGTAACTTTTGTTATATTCACTTTTGTCGTATAGAAAAGTATAAACGAGATATAGACTAAAATCTAAAGCGGGAGCCAACAATTTAGTTGGGCACTAACGATTGAACCGAACTTAGCAAAACTCGGTGTGTGAATTAGCATTAATTCTTCCATGATTATAAGCTATATTAAAAATTTTAGGTTCAAAGGGGAGTGGGGATTATAAGAGAGGCTGAAATGAAAAACTCGCTTTTTATATTTTCTATTTGTTTTTCGGCAAATATTCTATTTGTTATATTTCCAATAGAAATATAAACAGAAAATATAATTTGTATAATGTACCTCGATGTTATTGAAACAAATATGTAATATAATAACAATTAAACGTTAATGGTAATGTCATCATGACAAAAAACAATATACGTTTAAACTCGATATGATATTTTCAGGGTACCACTATTATTTAATTCCATCCGGTAGATAAATTATAAAATAATGTTTTGCATCAATAATATAAGTAGAAGAATGTTGAGAAGTCTCATGCGGGAGCGAAGATGACGGGAGCCTTACCAGTTAATTGAGTTTACTTATTTCCCGTCTGGCATTACTGGAAGCAATTTCCAGTGAGATTCACTATTACAAATATAATCTTACGTGCAAAACTTTGCCTATACTATGTGAGCTCGGATTGGCTTTTGAAAGGATATATGTTCATTATAGATGATATTTAATTGTAATAAATGCTACCCATGATTATGGTTAGAACTAAACTAAAAAAAACGGTGAGTCAGAAAGTGTAGAGGGATAGATTAGGAACAAATTTTAATTTATCCTTCAAAAATAAAATTTCTATTCTATTAATCCCCAAAAGTTACCCTTCAGGGTTGGCGATTTCGGAAAATCATTACGTCGTGGAGGGAAGTGAAATTGTATGCATTGAAGTCTTACTATCAAAATACCAGTCGAGAATGATTTCCCGGGCATCGCCGGGTACCTAGCTTTTGTGATATTCATTTTTGTCTTTTTACAATGTATACACTATATATATGAGATAAACACTACAAACTAAAGCGGGAGTCAACTATTTTATTGGGCGCTAACGATTGAACCGAACTTAACAAAACTCGGTATGTCAATTAGCATTAATACTTCCATGATTATAAGCTATATTAAAATTTTTAGGTTAGAACGGGAGTGGGGCTTATAAGGGAGGCCTGAAATAAAAATTCGCGATATTTCGTTGTCTATTTATTTTCGTCAAACGTGCACATAACCAAAGTTGTTTACATTGTTATTTAGAGTAACTTATGTTTTATACATTTTTTCGGGAACAATGTATGAAGCAAATAATTTGCGTATAATATTGATATGCTCATCAATTCTTTCCAATATGCACTACCAGGTACCTCTCATGGAAAAAATAATTCAAATCTATGTTAATATTTTGACCTTAATAATTCATAGCTATGCATAATGCACAGGAGACGGGAAATATGACAATATGGAGGACAGTGAAGTCTTACTTAATTTTATTATTAAAAAAAATCCAATGCACGACGGGTATAAACCCTAAACACTGGGACGGGTAAATGTCAAAATATTGCGCAAAGTAATGCCTTGCCAAAAAAATACCATCACCATTCAGCCTCAAATGAATTCCCGGGCGAAGCCGGGTATCTGAGCTAGTATATATATATATATATATATATATATATATATATATATATATATATATATAAAATTGTAACCTCTGTCTGTACATTGATTTTTTTCGCGAAATTTCACGATAACTTTTCGTTTCACATGTCATAGACACCATAACTGCATTTTGTTTCTTTGGTGTCTGTTTGTTTGTTTGTTTATTTGTTTGTTTGTTTGTTACCTTTTCACGCATAAACGGCTGAACCGAATTTTATGAAACTTAGTATGTATATTACTACTAGCCCAACTTAGACTTTAGGCTATATTAATATTCTCTAAGACAAACAGGAGTGGGGGTTATAAGAGAGGCTTGAAATTAAAAATAGCGATATTTCGTTTCCTATTGCTTTTTCAGCAAATATGCCATAACAAAAGTTGTTTACTTTGTAATTTAGAGTAACTTTTGTTATATGTACTTTTGGCCTATACGGAAGTATAAATGAGTTATACGCTAAAAACTATAGCGGGAGTCAACAATTTTATTTGGCACAAAAGACTTAACCGAAATAAATAAAACTCGGTATGTGTATTAGCAGTAACGCTTACATTATAACAAGCCATACCAACATTTCTAGGGACGGGCAGGGAGTGGGGGTTTTGTAAGGGAGGCCGGAATTTAAAAATAGCGGTATTTCGTTTTCTATTCGTTTTTCGGCAAATATTGCACATAACAAAAGTTGTTTATTTTGTTATTTAGAGAAACATTTGTCATATACACTTTTGTCGTATACCTAATTATAAAGGCGTTATACGCCAAAAAGTGATAGCAGAAGTCAACAATTTTATTTGGCCCAAAAAGACTCAACCGAAACTAAACCAAACTCGGTACATAAATTAGCACTAACGTCTTCCTTATAATAAGCCATACTAACATTTCTAGGACGGGCAGGAGTGGGGGTTTATAAGGAAAGCCTGAAATTAAAAATAGGGATATTTCGTTTCCTATTGGTTTTTCGGCAAATATAAACATAACAAAAGTTATTTATTTTGTTATTTAGAGTAACTTTTGTTATATACACTTTTTTCGTATACCGAATTATAAACGAGATATGCGCTAAAACCTATAGCGGAAGTGAACAATTATATTTGACACAAAAGACTCAACCGAACTAAATAAAACTCGGTATGTGTGTTAGCACAAACTCCTTTATTATAATAAGCCATACTAACATTTCTAAGGACGGGTAGGAGTGGGGGTTGTAAGGGAGGCCTGAATTTAAAATAGCGGTATTTCGTTTTCTATTCGTTTTTCGGCATATATAAACATAACAAAAGTTGTTTATTTTGTTATTTAGAGTAACTTTTGTGATATTAATTTTTGTCTTTTAACAAAGTATAAACGAGATATACACTATAAACTAAAGCGGGAGTCCACTATTTTATTAGGCGCTAACGATTGAACCGAACTTAACAAAACTCGGTATGTCGATTAGCATTAATTCTTCCATGATAATAAGCTATATTAAAATGTTTAGGTTAGAACGGGAGTGGGGGTTATAAGGGAGGCCTGAAATAAAAATTAGTGATATTGTGATTCTTATTGGTTTTTCAGCGATATTTTATAAAAATATAAAAATACCATCATTAGTCAGTCAACTATGATTTCCCGGGCATCGTCGGATATATTAGCTAGATTGTATACAGAAAATACGTACATTATAGATGATATTTAATAATAATAAATGCTATCCATGATTATGATTTGAATTATTCACTTAGTGTCAAACAGTGGAGAGGGAATGATTAGAGACTTATTTTCATTTATTCTTCAAATCTAAAATTTTATTTTCCATAACTCGCCCAACGGACCCTTACGTGACGAAATGAGCCCACACGGGAAGAGCAGTTGTACACGTCGAAGCATTTGCCAAAAACAAAATAGAATATTTCCGTCTCATATGATTTCCCGAGCGAAGCCGGGTACCGTGGCTAGTATATATATATATATATATATATATATATATATATATATATATATATATATACAGGGTGTCCCAAGGGTGAAACGGCACATTTCATGGAAAAATGGAGTGACATAAAAGTTGCAGTCAACAAAATTATCGTTGAAACAAATCTAGGGGGAAGGAATGGATACTTCAAACAAACATCAACATAACATAAAACGTTCTTAGTAAAATGTAAAATACATATATTTGTAAAAGGAATAAATTTTTCCACCTGCACAGTTTCATGTAAGAAAAAACAAACAAATGTTCGATAATGCATCCTTCCTCACTTATGCACTTCAAAAGACCATATCTGAAATACGTAAATATATGTATTTCTGCTACTGAAATTGAATTTATCGCCAATCTGATTTTATTTTTCATTTCTTCAATATTCTGAGACCGTTCTGGTAGAGATGACTTTGTCCCTCCCACATAAAAAATAATCCATTAATGTCAGACAGGGTGACCGCCTACTTCGACTGATACTGCACATTAAACAGAGAAGTGTGCACATTAACCAGAGTTAGGGAATGATTCCTCTTATTCTTGATCGAGTAGTAATTGAGAAGTGGGAACGACATCCGCCAAGCTGTAGCCACATTTCATTTCTTTGCATCTGGAGTATGTCTTCTACTTAATTTAAAAGTTCTTTATTTAGGAAGCGGTTGAAGACAGTACCATTTAATGTTTTATCAAAAAAACGTTGGCTTCCCTGGAAGATACCGCACCGTTTATTTTTACATTAAACTGTACAGAGATCCATTCCTTCCCCATAGATTTGTTTCAAAGATAATTTTGTTAACTACAACTTTTATGCCGCAGTATTTTTCAATAAAATATCCCGTTTCTGAAATAAAGATTTGTCCATTTTACGGCTAAAGGATGCGTCAAATCGAAAAATTCACCGATATAAAATATTTTAGAATTTGATTTTCTACAAGAATCCGCCATAAAAAGTAGGGTATTCCTCTGGAGATTCCGAAGATATGGTCACTGGAGAAGGTTAGGGGGTTGAATATGGACTGAATGAATTCTCTCTGTATGTATATATTTATTTTTTATTTTTTTTTTGTTTTGGTGAGATGAGATCTGTAGTGTATCATCCAACGGGGGAAAGACGTTTCTTCATAATTTCAGTAGTTAGCTTTCGAGTTAAGGAGAAAGACTAAATATGTTTGAAGACGATCCCGATACGGATGAACAGCGGCTTTGAGGAGGCTCAACACAAGGACAGGTTCACACTATTGTTAGCAGCCAGCCATGGGAATGAAGACCCAAAGGCCTCCAACGGGAAACCATTCTCTCAGCCCAAAAACTTATAAATATTAAACAAACATTTGCATTAAAATGTCTTAATGAATTACTATTACAGTTCTTAAGCAGACTGCCCTATTTATATAAACGCAGTCGTACAAAAAAAAAATGTACTGGCTATGGAAAGAGGCTTTTTCCCCTTTTGACCCGTTATTTATTTACTTATTTAATTGTAGCACACTACATATACGATTATTTGTCAGTAATTAATACACCATATAGCTCATAAATCATGTCATGAAACAAAACGTTAAGTAACCAGATTTCCCATGTGTGTCACGTATTTGCATTTAGCTCAAATAGTAAACGTTCTATGAGTATTTAGGCTTTACATACAGTGCTTCATAATATTACAGGTTATTGTTTATGTGACGAGAGTAAGAGTGGGGGTTTACTGAATGCTGAAAAATAAAAAATGCAAATATAAATAAATAATCAAGATAGTGAAAACACATTCCAACATTCATGTATGTGGAAGTATATGTGTATGTGTAACAACATTCATAGAACATTAAATTTGCAACAAGATTGGTCCTATTCACTTTTTTCAATCAAAATTCCCCCGTTTAAACCCCCTTTCCAACTGTGCCAATTTTTGCCTTAAACGAACTTGATATTTTTTTTGGTATACATAAATCGATTAAATATCGAGTTTGGAAACGATACAATAAAAACTGCGATCGCTAGAGCCTTAACAGACAAATATTATATATATATAATATATATATATATATATATATATATATATTATATATATATATATATATACGCATATATATATATATATATATATATATATATATATATATATATATATATATATATATATATATATATATATATATATATATATATATATATATATATATATATATATATAATATATATATATATATATATATATATATATATATATATATATATATATATATATATATATATATTATTTTGTATGGATCTGATTTTCATCATCTCCTAGGTAGTAGTAGGATCGATGGACATTTGAGGAAATATTTCGAAAATCACAATAGCTGGTTTCTCTAAAGGGAAATCTGCTGAAAGGTATGAACTTATTTAGAGTTAGTCAACAATCGTAAGCTATCCATTAACGTGGACAAAAATCAGTGCAATGTAAATAAAATGTTTAAGATTATAACTTTAACATCAAAAAAAGGCAATAAATAATTTTTAGAGCCAGCAAAGTATAAGGAGTGCAATCAGTCGACCAAAACACCCCCCCCCCTCCCCCTCCAACAAACACATTCATTCACTGTCTTATATTAGACAATTCTTATTTAATGAATGAACCAACAAATAATATTTTAGAATTGCATCAAACAAAAACAATTTTGGAATTCTTTTAGCACACCAACATTCCTTTACACTTTAAGGCCAACTGGAGATTATTACGTTCGGCCAAAGGGCCTGCTCAGCCAAAGGTTTGGGGGACGGGGAGTTTTACAGTGAATCCACCAATTCTGGCTGAAGAAACGTCAGCAGAATCTTTGAAAATTTGCAATCAATTCTTTTGTTCTTAGTAATGACTGTTGGAGCAGATATTAGAAGCAAAAAAATAAATAAATAAACTTTCAGGACGGTTGCTTGGAATGCTGTCAAATGAAATAAAAAATAAATAAGCGGCAGATATTTGGAGGACACTGAAACAACACTAGCAGACGTTGTACTTACTAGACTGTGAAAGAGACTTACTTGGCACTCATTTTAATAGGAGGATTGGACGAATTAAAATGCAATTCTTCTTGCCTTTGGAGATATACAGAGAAGGCCATGGAAAATGCTGTGGATATCCGTTGCCTTCTTCGTGAGACTATTTAACATTAAAAGGATCTGAGAGAATCGTGAGAAGTCTACGAACAGTTAGCAATACTGTTTGAACATGAATTTGAAAAAACCTTAAATATCTTTAGGTATCAACACTTATCAATTAATAAAGGTGTCTTCAGATTTTCCAATTTTTTTTTTTTTTTTTTTTTTTTTTTTGTTTTTTTGTAAAGTAATATCTTTTTCATCATCTACAAAATGAAATACGATTTGGTTGGCATCAAACAAAGACAGATAGGACAAAAAATTAAAAAAAAAACAGAGAGACGGCTATTGGCACACCTTCTACCAATGCCAACGTTTAAGAGGAAAAAGAAAACAAAAACCAGGTAAACACTTTGTCCTTCCTTGAGATGTGTGGTGTAATATTGATCTGTGGAAAAATAAACTGCATATAAGGCAATGATTTACGAATATATTCATCTTCTACCTAAAACCTTGGCCCCCCCTCCCCCCTTTTGTACGAATATAATCCGCTTATCAATGCTCTCTCGGACGATTTTTGGAATTCTGTGCAAAACAGAGCTGTATCGAGAACAGATGAACTTGCGTTACTAAATGACAGCCCATACAACACCTTGGATAGACAATCGACACTCTCCGTATTGAATAGTAAATGAGCAGAAAGCTGTGTTTGAGAAGAGTGCTAAAGAGCCCAGGTGTTAGAGGAAGTAGATGCCATTAGAGAAGGCAGAGGACAGTGCTAACTACCAGTTATCGGCCACCAGTAATAAATACCTATTACAGAACTTCCTCTTTTTGGAAATGTGATATTGCAGAGACACTCAACCCACCTTGAACTCCTCTCGTGCCTAACTCAATGGTTAAAAGTAGGTAAAAACCAAGGTTTTACAAAATTTTGTTTCTTAAGGATTAAACTGGCTATCACTACAAAATAACAGGTGGGCACGGTTTGCAAATCTAATTTTATTTAACTATAACTTATTTACTATATTATAATAACTCAATATTAATATTTATAACACTAATAATATTAACACTATTCTAAGAAAATATTGAACTAAAGCATTTGAAAACTTTATCACTGTATTACTGCGACAGAATATTGACAGTGTATTGATCTTTTTGACTTATTGTATTAATTGATCTCTCTCTCTCTCTCTCTCTCTCTCTCTCTCTCTCTCTCTCTCTCTCTCTCTCTCATCAATACAAAATTGATGCAAAACAAAATGCAAAGTGGCCAACGGGAGTTTTAATAATAATTTTAATTATTTTTAAAGTATACTTTTTGAGAAGTAGATCTCCAACACAGGATCAAAAAAAATCGTTTTATTAATATTGTGACTATCCCATTCATTAATGAAAAGATTGTCAGAAGTCGTAGAAGCAATCACTTCTATTCTTGAAAACATATATTACTCATCTTAAAACCTTTCACTTCATACGAAGCCTCTTCAGGGCTTAACATCAGTGTCTAACATACATCTATCTATACTATACTCGTCAAGACTTCGTGATTTCTTGGATTGTACCTTTGTGTAGATAGAAAGCTCCATTACTGTTTTAAGGTAATACTTTCTGTGTTGTTCTATGAGTTCCGTTGGTAGTTAGTAGAGTTCATGTGTAAATCGCGGGGTGTATTTTTTGTCACATTGCTATATAACATGAGCAGAGCGGGCTAGTAAAGAGTTGAAATTTACAAAAATAGGATTTTTCCCTACCATGGTCACTTCATGTATGAATACTTAATAAATAGTTTTGTTAATGTTCTTAGCTAATACGTTCTTTTACATTTTCGGGATAAATTGAATTTTCCTTTGGATGAATTGTCCACCTTGTGTAAGAGCGTGCAGTAGATTTTATTTATGTTCTAGAAATTTGGTGTATAAAACTGATATGTCTGTGTTATTAGTGACTGATCTTGCTCCTATCTAACTCTTTCAAATGTTATAAAGATAGGGATTGCCAGTGATCAGCTGTGTGTAGCACCTTGAATTGTCAATAGTGTTAGGGCACGGGAGTAGGTTTTCGGCACCATGTTGACAAGAAATACATTTCACGTTGTTATTTCTACTGGTTTCTACTACTGCTGGAATGGGGTTGAGAATTATATATGGCGTGTTCGTCACAAAATAAACTCCATATCTATGTGGGAGTGAAACCCGTTGCTCAAAATTCACCAAATGCTATAAAAACCATTAATAACAGCTGACGCCTAATAATTAAGAAAAGAACTACTGATTTATAACACATAACCGAGTAGTTCGCAGCAAATGATTCCGTAAAACGTAAAACACTTAATTGAGATTTATAATGTTTTTGAGGCCAGCAAACATTATTCCAACCATGAAAGATAGTTTTCATTTTCACATTCACAGGGAAGAATGAAAGCTATTCCCAAGAGGTGAATGTACAGCGTTGAAGAGTATGAAGTGTATGAAGCGGTCGTTGCTTTACCTAACAAGGTACGAGGATATTATAATATATGTATATGTTGGAACATTTACTGGCAAATTGGATATTTTTTCATGTATAGGATTCGCACTTCTTGTTCCTTGAATAACTATCTAATAGCAACGTGATACATCCTCCGAAGCATTTGCACCGAAGAAAATGACATTAAAGGTTGAGAGAAAGGAAGAAGGTAAAGGAAAAGGTTCAAAGGAAATTTTGCATAAAATATCGAGCAATATTTGTATTTCAACCTGTTAACATTTTATAAGATTTTTAGTTTGATAAAATACTTAATCTCCATTGTCGAATCAGTAGTAGAAATCATTTAGTACTTAAAATTCCATTATTGAAATTATTGATTATTTCTAGTAGAACCATTAGTGAGGGGGGGGGGGGGCATGAGGAAGGCCGGTGCATGTGAGGTAATACATGGGCTCAGGTCAGGGTAGTGGTGGCAGCCCTGACGACACCGGTTCCAGTGTTGCCTCACAGCACACCACGTGCTTTGCCGGCTCTTCCCCCTTTCTTGATACCACCCTCTCCCTAACTATAGTAGATCTTTCTCAAGATATCTACTACATACGATTCTTCTTAATATTTAATGAATTGAAATATATTTCTATTTATGTAATGTCAACTTTGGAAGGTACCTAGAAGTAGCCATGCATTAATTCTGTTTAATTAGTTGTCCTCAACTTTGCTAGCGTATTTAAAGAAAGAAGGCCTTTCAATATTACATATTTAAAAACCTGTGAGTGTGTGATATTAATTCTTTGTTGTCTTAACTTCCAAATCGTGTGGGGGACTAGCTCGGCTTTAAGCTATTGTTAGCAGATTTCACTTAAGGGAAATCAGCTATTGAGGTCGTACTCATGATGCGAGTTTCGAAAAATTTCTTCAAATGTCCATCGATCCTACCCAGGAGATGACGAACATGAGGTCCGTTCAAAATTATATATATATATATATATATATATATATATATATATATATATATATATATATATATATATATATTTGTCTGTTAACGCTTTAGCGGTCGCAATTTTTGTTTCAACTCAGAATTTAATCGTTTTATGTAAAAAGGAAGATCAAGTTCGTTAATGGCTGAAATCGGACCAGTGGGAGGGGGGGTTTAGAGGGGGATTTTCGAAAATTCGAAATATCTCCGTTATTATGCGTCGGATCGAAAAATTGTATAGAACCAATCTTATTGCAAATTAAATTTACTATAAATATTGTTATATACACTTATTCTGTATCTTTAATATTTACCGAGATATTTGCATTTGTATTCTGCGTGTGGTCGCCAGTAGGCTATGTTCGGACTTTCCGCCGAAAGCTCTGGCGGCCGTTTCTATAACTATTCGTCCCTCGTGAATAGCTTTAGAGGTTAGGTTAACTGTTTTTTGGGGCTAGAAACTACTGGGTTATTACGCCCTAAATAATTTTTTAGGTTTAGAGGTTTCTTACTACTACAGTTGTTATTAGGTAGATTTCTCTATTATAAAACTTCACGTGGGAAATCTGCTTAGTTTACGCAGCCCCTGCGTGACGGACTTTTTTTTTTATTAGTAGATTTCCCTATAAGGGAAATCGTTCCAATTTTAGTATATGTACCGCCGAAGCGAGTACTTATATATACATGACTACCTTACTTATACATACTTATACATGACTACAATACAATATACACGGCAGAATTACAGGCTATACTCTTAGGACTAACGAACATCACAACTACTAAAAGAGACATAGTCATTTGTACAGACTCATTAAGTTCAATAAAGTCACTTGAAGACATATACTCCACCAATCCCCTTATTATTGAAATTTTTAACAATATTCATAGGCTAAAAAAACACATTACTATTTATTGGTTACCCGGCCATGTGGGCATATCTCAAAGTGATATAGTAGACAAAGCAGCCAAACAATCAACTCAACTTGAACAAATAGATTTTTTGGACATAACTCACCAAGATGCTTTCACTCAAATAAGAAAACTCGTAATTAATGACTGGAATAATTTATGGTATAACACTGACAGTAAACTTAGAGAAATCAAATCAAACACGCTCAACTGGACTTCAAGTAATAGACACTCTAGAAGAGAAGAAATTGTACTTACACGCCTACGCACAGGACACACTAGACTAACACATTCATATCTAATGAGCAGACAAGATGAACCTATATGTCGCTACTGCAACAGAACGCTGACTGTAAAACACATACTAACTGACTGCACACAAGTGAAAACGTACCCATGGCCCACAAATGTATGCGAACTACTGGCCGACAGTAGCCAATTTATAGATGATGTTTTTAAGTATTTAAAAAATAATGGATTATTTGATGAAATATAAAAGCTATTATCTATAATTATGAAAGTTATATATAGCAACCACTGTGGAATATAAGTTTTGCCTTCTTCCAGTTTAACTATTTATAGTTTTTCTTTTAGTTTTTTTTGTTTGTTTTATTTTTATTTTGTTTTTGTTTCCTTTTGTTGTAAATATAGTAACAATTTATATTTAGTTTTGTCCATTTTATACATTTGTAAATGTTAGCTGTGTAAAAATTTTAATATTTATTTAATTTTGTGAAATTATATTTTAGCATGTTAAAAATCGCCATTTTGTACATTGTCGTCTGTTTTGTACATTTATAACATTTAGCATTGTAAAATTTTTAATATTTATCTAATTTTGTAAAATTATATTTCAATATGTCAAAAGATGAATCGCCATTGTAGCGGCTTCTCAAATAAATAAATAAAATATAAGGGAAATCAGCTATTGAGGTTGTACTCATGGCCCAATTTTATTCTATCACGCCTAACCTTGCTACATAGATACAACTGTTAGCTGTGTGTGTACGTGACTGTGTATAGCTGTTGTCCTTATGCGTGTTTAATGACATATTGCCCCAAGGCAAAATCAGCTATAGTATTCATAACGCCATTTTCGAAACATTTCTCCAAATGTCCATCGACCCTACCCAGGAAATGACCAAAATGAGTTTTCTTTCAAAAGTATATATAATCTAGCGACCGCAAATTATTGTATGTTTGATTCTTGGCAATAGTTACAAACGTTTAGTTTCACAAACGTTTTATGTAAAACTGAAGATCCTGCTTGGCTCAGGTAGGACCAGAGGAAGGAGGGTTGAGAGGGAGAGGGATTACGAAATTCAAAATATCTCCGTTATTCTATGTCTGATAAAAAATTGTATAGAATCGATCTATTAATTAATTGCAAACTAATTTCCTATAAATGTTGTTCATTTAAGATTTTACTTTGTAAGTTACAAGAATTGAGTTGATAATTGATCAACATCATGCTCGACAGTTAACCATTTCATGGAAAACTAAAGATTATATTTGGTAATAGTTGAATTGGCCTTGACGGTGGGAAGTAATTGAAAATTCGACATATATTGGTTACTTTGAGTCCGATTTGAGTTGAAACATTTTTAAAAACAATCTTGTTGAAATATTCGTTTTCTAAAACTATTGTTCTATATTTTTTTCTCTATCTCAAATATTAGCCAATTTATTTGTATTATTTTGCTTTCAGTATTTTGTAAACAGCCATTTCTAATCATATAATTTAAACTTAGTACCCCAGTTCCTGAACATTTTATGCCCAACACAACAGGTAACATTTAAATCCCTATTTGCATAGGCTTCTTACTGCGAGAGAAATAGAGAATAGATGGTGAGATGAGAATTCCAGATTTTTATATTCGAGCAAACGGGAAGTATACTTTACGCTCCAGCTCCATGACGACCTGAATAATGGGAATGCTAATGGCATTCTAAAGGAACTGACGGAATTATGAAACCTTATTTTTGTTTCTTACGATAATAAATTAAGATAAAATCGTGTAATCAAGTAAAAATTTAAGAAGATTTTTTGAATCAATAGACTGCATGGAAAGGATAGACTTTGAACCGGAATAAGAAACTATACTAACCGCTGTAGTCATTGAAATATAAAATAAGACCTTGTCGCCTTTTATCGTGGTCTGTAGCACAAATGTATTTGGCCTTGTTTGTTGTAAGGACCCATTACTTACACAGTAACCGAATAGCATAAAATTCTCATATTGCATCAACAATAAAGTAAGTCTCTTGTTTCAACAAGACGAATATAATTAAATCACATTTAACTGTTTAAGAACAAGGCATATTAAGAAAAATATTTTGATCCTGGTCACGTAATTATGTTTGTCAAATGTTGATCGGCCATACTTTCGCGTTCATTTATTTTAAAATATTCCGACAGTCTCATTCTCTCAATAAAATGTTCCCCAAATTCCAAAATTGTTTAAGAACCTACAAAACTTTGGTAAAGTTCTTAAGTATTTTTGAAAATTACTGACACGAATTTTGACAATACAAATATTTCTCATATAAATCATAATTGACAAATAAGTGTAAAGTATAAGTATAAGTTTGCCAGTTTATACCTCAAAAGTTTATGTTTCATACTTACTTGAAGGGAGAGTCGTAATAGTTAATTTCGTTGAAATTTTAAGAACCAAATTTTTGCGGGATACCATTATACAAGGAAGTTAATAAGGGCCTAACTTTCACTAAATTGATTCCAGAGACAAAAGTTATTTATTTTTATTTCTTATTAGGAAAAACATTCCTTTTACACTTTTGATATATAAGAACCTATAAACAAGAAAATGGAAATGGAAAACTTCAAAAATATCTTGGTTAATAATCATGATTACAGGACATTACATTTGCAATAAAAGTGGTTCTATACAATTTTTCGATCCGATGCAATAATAACGGTGATATTTTGAATTTTCAAATTTCCCCTTCTCTAAACCCCCCTCCCTCCCACTGGGCCAAATTTAACGAACTTGGTCTTTCTTTACATTCGACAAGCGATTACATATCGAGTTTGGTAACGATTAAAAAAAATTGCAAGAGCCTTAAAACACACACACACACACACACAAACACACACAAATATATATATACATTGAACGGAGATCATTTGCGTCATCTTCCTGGGCCGGATCAATGGACATTTGATGAACTTTTTCGAAAATCGCGTCATGAGTACGACCTCAATTGCTGATTTGTCTTAAGGAAACTTTCCTAAAAGAAACTGAATGTGTGAATAAGGGCTAACTCCTTGTTGATTATAGGATATATTGATTTGCTTATTGGGGGAGGTAAGCGAGGTCTAAAATGAAAAATGATGATGTTTCATTTCTAGTTCATTTTTCGGCATAAATTCACAGCACAAAAGTTGTTTGTTATTTAGAGTAGCTATTGTTAAATACATGCCCGTTGTATAACAATGTTTAAACAATATATTAAATATAAGAAAAGAAAACTGAAGCTCGATTCAACCATTTTATGGTAAACGACTGAAACATAAATTGAAGCTTGAAAAGTGAATTAACAACATTTAGATTATATTGAGTTTCATACGATCAACAGAAATGGGAGTTATAAGACAGGCATAAAATTAATAGTCACATAGTCACGAAATTTCAATTCTGGTCCACTTTTGCTACAAGGATGATTTAAAAAATTGTTTATTTTTATATTTAGTGGAATGTTAGCGACACGTTTTCACAGTTTAACAGTTGTAATAATCACGTTATATGCATAAGTGTAGATCTTGAGCTGATAACAGAATGTTTCAATTATATAGTATGAATTATTATTTGAATCATTTGAAGCCCAGATTTGAATTTAGCTTTAACTAATATTTTTTTCGGAATAACAAGGCTTCCCGAAGAACAGAATTTCCTGTCTCATTTCATGCTATGAATATGATTCGAGGATATTCCAGTATTTTTGCTACAAACTCTATCTGTTAGCCTTACTATAATTAAGAGGACTCCAGTCTTTACCCCCAGGCTGAGTATACGTAGGCGTAATAAATCCCCACTCAAGGGGGCCAATTTTTTCTAAATGGAAGATAGTTATAATGTACAAGAGTAGATATTTTTAAGAATGAAATTCATAAATTATGGCAATTGTGCAAAAGCTTTATATTCTAGTAAATAACTCTTATACCAGTAAACTATTGACTATCACACTCACTTTATTCAATTTTATGAACATCACAAATTAGATGCTATGTGACATAAATTATTTTGTACCAAATGGTGTATTTGAAGGCGTGGTGGAAGATACACTGACGTAGTAAACAAAACCTAAATGAATATTTGACCTACTGAGGGTCTGAGTTGCTAAAAATAGAAAATATGAAAAATGTTTTTTTAACAAGCGAAGGATTTGTTGACTATACACGTGGATTATTCTACTACGCGAGGTAATTGACAATTACGTGATGGCCTTGGGAATGTTTTTCTTACCTTCCAACCGGATGAAAATGTACAATCTTTCCAGATGAAATTTAAAACCAAAAGGCCAGAGAACACGTTTGGGGTGGAGAGCCCGCATTGCTTCAAATCAACATCAAATTTTGTGAAACCAAAGTACATGACAGGACGTAGTTAGGGTATTTTAAATATCTCTTTTTCTCAATCAAATTTCTCTAGTTGATTTTTATTTTATGATTACCTTATATCAGATGAAGAAAAAAAAAAAAAGCAATACATCAATAAATCGCTTTTAGCAGATTTTCCTAAGGTGAAATCAGTTATTGAGGCATGACTACCGACATGGGGATATGACAAAACCATTTTTATATTAGTTTTAGAATTTTATGACTCTAGCAGTAAGTACTTAGTATATCATTTCTATATAATCTTTAGAGCTAATTTGTAAAAACTATAGTAATAAGAATTTATTCATATTGTCTGTAAGAGAGGACCAGTGGTCCTATAACATAATTGCATCTCTCTCTCTCTCTCTCTCTCTCTCTCTCTCTCTCTCTCTATATATATATATATATATATATATATATATATATATATATATATTAGTAATGATTTAGGTCAGTTAAAATAGTTCAATTTGAAGATATTAATAAAGGCATGTTTTCTAACCATATCAATACTCAGTGTAATAAAGCTATTGGAATACTACAATCCTTATTTTCTGTACTAAACAGAAATTCAGGGTTAAGTATAACTAACAAAAAACTTGTTTACTACTTATATATTAGGCCTGTTTTATTTTATGCCTGTCCTATTTGGTCAATGACATGCGAAACTAATAAGCGTAAATTACAAGTGGCTCAAAATAAATGTTTAAGATTTATTGGTTCATTCCCACGATGGACTCCTGTCATGCACATGCATGAAATTCTTGACATTCCCACAATAAATGAGTACATAACTAAGTTAGCAGTACACTTTTTCGATGCATGTCAAAATAGTAAGTATCAGCACATTGCTGATATAGTTAATTATAGTTATAGTAGTTTAAATTACAAGAATTACAAATATAAGAGACTTAAGCACATAACATTTTAATTTCTCAGAAGAGCTTTTATTTTTTTCTGTACAAATTTATATTCTTCTGTGTATCTTTATAGTTCTTCTATAGCTCTTCTGTATTACTTTTAACCGTTCTGTAATTGAGAATTTTTATTTATTTCTGTATTTGGGTTTTTTCTTTTTTGTATTTTTTTCCCTTATTATACATTTAGATATTAGAATAAAAATTAAATTAAAAAGTAATGAGGAATATTTAAAAAAGCCAATAAGGTTGAAAAATTGTACTTACTTCTATTGTAAATTATTATTTGTTAATATTTTAGATAATAATAAAGTTCTTTTAACTCTTTTAATAAAAGGCATGTTTAAAAAGGACTCTCATTTGCGGTTTCTTTGACTTGAACCCATACTACGTGGAAAATGGAAAGGTGTTGAACGTTGACTTGACTGCCGAACAAAACCCCATTTCACATAACTGGGTACTAACTACTTTCATTTGAAAATTCTTCAATTTCTTGGAAAAGGGGGGGGGTATGGTGAGAAAAGAGTTCTATGTTAAACTCTTATCGATGTTTCTATGCGAATTGTTGTTGAGTATTTTTCAGGAAGGAAGTTTAAATTCCACAGTATTTGACAGCCTCAATATTCGTTATCGAAATCGAATGGTTGTGCAATTATAGTCAAGATAATAAAATAAGATACTAAATACGCATTCAGCCTGTTCGTATCGTATTTAAAGATAAGGAAATCGTCAATGTTGACATTCATTTTTTTTTTATTTTTTTTTTATGTTGGTGATTAATAAACAAACAAAAAGTTTTAAACGTTTTGAACTATCGAAATTGTAACCTAAATAAACATAAGCTGATATTACAAAATATATATATAGGCCCGAAGACGCACTTCCTTATCTCGTCGGTAAAAAAAAGAAACTTCCTCAATTTGTTATTTAGTAAACTATATCATAAGCAAATAAAGTCAACTTGTGTTTTAAATCTATTTTAAACTCAAGTTCCATGTTAAGTTTGACTCAGATAAAATAAGTGTTTGCTTATATAATTTTCGAAGCTTTAGGCATTATTCAGGACCATTGAAAATTCCACGAGAGGGATAATAATCATTTATTTATATTGCCTTTTATAGAGGGGCCAATGGTCATATAACAAATGTTACATATATGTAATGATTTAGGTGAGTTAAAATAGTTCAATTTGAAGATATTAATATCAAACCTATTAAAAGTATATTTAAAAAGTGCTCTTATTTGCGGTTTCTTTGACTTGAACCCCTACTACGTGGAAATGGAAAGGTGTTGAACGTTGACTTCAATGCCGAATAAAACCCCATTTCACATAACTGGGTACTAACTACTTTCATTTGGAAATTTTTCAGTGGTCCTATAACAGAATAGCATCTCTCTCTCTCTCTCTCTCACTCTCTCTCTCTCTCTCTCTCTCTCTCTCTCTCTCTCTCTCTCTCTCTCTCTCTCTCTCTCTCTCTCTCTCTCTCTCTCTCTCTCTCTCGCCCTCTCCCTCTCTCCATGTCCCCAGCTGTCTTACTCATCTGGATCTATCTAATCATTTCCACTCTAAGCACTTTTTCAAATCTAAAATTTATAGATTGCACAGACATTTTAATTACACGACATCAGATAACAAAAGATGCGTGATATTAGCGAGAGTAGATAACTGATATGATGCATATAATGATATGGCACAATTTCATTCCTTGTATGGCAACCGAATGAAGCAAACGGTCAGGCCACGTCGCTGGGTGAGAGATGTCGTCATGGTCATTGCTAGTTTGCGTGAGGTTGATGTTCCTAGCCTCGTGCTGTAAATGATATTGCTGAGGTTACTTATAGCACTGAAGGACTAGTCGCTTCATGTTAATATATAATTATAAACATCGTTTCAAAATGCTTTAAAAAAAATGTCATTAAAGCGTAATTGTTTCAAATATTTACTGATCAATTAATCTATTGATTACTTACAGATTATAATGTAATTTCCCTTCACTTTCATACAGTTTTCATTTATTTGAACATGACTGAACTCATATAAGGAATGTTTTGAGGTAATATGCATATTGTTCAAACATACAACCACAATTCATTTTTAGGGACGTATTTCAAGGTGTAAATTAACCATGTTTATTTCTATCGCTTAAAAAAAGTATATTTATTATTATAACAAAACATCTTATGATAAACGTTTCCCAAGCCATGCGTTTGCAACTACTTGAGTCACCCTTTAGCCAGGTAAGTGCTATTATTTGTCATGACTCACTGCATCCAACTGGAGTCATTGCAGTGTCCTCATTTTGACCACCCGTTTATCAAACTTTTATATCCGATAACGAATGTTCCTATCAAACTAAATCATTGAGCCATAGTCACTTCTGCGAAGTTCTTCCCCTCTCTCCATAAGGGAGGCGTTAATTTTTGGGAATATTTTTTTTCTCCATAATTCCCTACATCGGGTGACACATCATTGAAAACCATTTTTTAAGCACGTTTCATAATGCCACCGTCTTAACTGAACTTTTATGAAAATTTCCCCTAAGGGAAATCAGCTTTTGAGGTTGTACTTATAACGCGATTTTCGATAAATTTCCTTAATAATCTCTCAGGTAGGATCGGGCACTACCTAAGAGATGACGTATATATATGTATATATATATAGTTCTCATACCTATCGGTGGAGACCGTCGTCACTGGCTGATGGTTGACTACCGCTGGCAAGCGCTTTCGATGCGATGGCATCATCTTCAAGCCTGTTAATAGTTGTACTGAGTTAGTTGTCCGTCAGTCAGTGGGTTTTATAATAATTATTATATACTATCTAAAATAATATATATAGTTCTTTAGCACAAAAAAAAAGGTTTAGAATATTTAATCAGTATGTGTCTCTTTATTATTCATCTCATGGCTGCCCAAAAACAAAAGCCCATCTTGTAAATCTACAAAACATATGCTTTTACAGCTAACCTATATCTTACAATTCCAAAGAGATATAAATATCACAATCTTTCATTATAATATTCACTCCCTAACACACACACACATATATATATATATATATATATATATATATATATATATATATATATATATACTTATATTACTTGTTTGGTACCGCTTAAGCGGTCGCAATGTTTGTCATAACGTTACGAAATTCGCTATATAAATGTTTCATGTAAAACTAAAGATAGATTTAGGGGCTCGGGTTGGCCGTGCGGGTTAGGGCGTTGGTCCTAATCTCGCATGGCAGACCTAGAGTGGCGGGTTCGAATCCCGCCCTGGGCAGTAGAAATTTATTTAATGACGGACTCGTTAAATAAACTCCTTAGGCCCACCCTGGCTAGAAAAGGATGGTAACCTGAAGATAACCCGTCCCGATTAGCCTAGTAGCATAAAGTGGACGTAAAATAAAAAAAATAAAAAAAGATAGATTTATTAATGGCTGAAATCCCACTAGGGGAGGGGGGAATTAATATTGTTTGCAAGTGACCTTTATTATACGAGGGACATGCATTCATTGTTTGGTGATGTCACCAATTAAGATTTTAAGTTCTTGTCTTGAAAATGTTTATTTGATTTATAGCATAGTCGATGTTTAACCGTTTTATGCAACTCTAAAGTTCATAGTCGTTAATAGTTGAAATCGGCCTATGAATAAGGAGTCTTTAGAGGGGGAGGGGATTCGAAAAAACCAAATATCTCCAGGAGTCAGATAGTAAAATGTTAGGGAACCAATCTTGTTAAACTTTTGATGTTCTAAAATTGTTGTTCTGTGCATTTTTTCCAAACTCAAGTATTAAGGGCGCCATTCTAATTTTCATCGTTTCAGCCTTTAGTAATCCTCACCCCTTCTACTCGCCGTTTTTTTTTTACATAGAAATAGAAAGTATATGGTGAGATGAGTTAAAAATGTGTTATACTAGCATGTGGGAAATCTGCTTAGTTACGCAGCCGCTGCGTGACGAACTTCATTAAAATTCGAAAATGGTCGGTAAATAGACGGACAAAGTTAGAATTTGTCTGTCCTTTCCCTATTAAATATAAATTTCTGAATACCTCATAGCTAATGTAAATATGCTGGTTCCTTTATTTAGACTAATTATCCTGTCTTAGTAAGAAAACAACTAGCCTTCGCTTTTGGCATAAATAATTTTTATATCTATGCAGTAAATTAAACTGCTGAAAGGACTATAGCTCATTTCGTGTAATTTTAGAAAGCTGAAGAATTTTATGAAGAAAGAAAATAAATAAATCAATAAAATTTTTTAGCTCAAGTGCCCATTAAGGTCCCCTGGAATATCCATCCTGAGTACAGTATTTCCAAGGAATTCTCAATTTGGACAATTGAAAACAGCACCGAGGATTATTCATTAACAAGAGAGTCTTCCCTTCTCATAGTCTAATACCAAATAACAAACAATATTCCAACGTTAATTATGTTACTACAATAAAGTCAGATTTTTATGAGAAAAAGAATTCAAAAAGATTACTTTGACACCTATATTCCGATCTCAGGAAACAATATTTATTTGAATGATGCTAAAAAAAAACTTCGTTTCTAACCATAAAAAGATTTATCGAAAACGACGGGCTCATTAGTGAAACACAATCGTTGCCAGAAAACCAGTGTAAACTGGCAAGATTCGATTAGACAAGTTTGTGGTACAGTATGTTTTTTCCCCTAGGGCCAAAAATAATTGACCAGTGATAATTCTGTATGAATATATATATATATATATATATATATATATATATATATATATATACATAAACGTACATAAACACCATTCACACACACGTACACACACACACACACACACACACACACACACACACACACACACACACGCACACACACACACACTCAAATATTTGACAATTAATGTCGTAAAAAAAGCCGAATAATTAAAATAAAGGCTTATAACAATTTTAATTAATAAACAAGAGTAAATTAAACAATTAGAAGAATGAATTTTATACCCAATACTGTATTTTTATAGTGGTCTTACGGAAAAAAAGTATTTTTATTGAGCGAATGCGAAAGATAAGACAGCTGTTTGCATTAATTGAAACCACGTTAAGCAAATATACTTATTCCTTGGTGAAAAGCATTGTCGGGCATAAAACACGAGTTTAAGAAGAGAACATCCTGTTATCGGTTACTGTATTGGATTAGGGTATTACAGGCATTGACATTTGATTTTCCTTGACTCGTAAATGCTAAAAATAGAATCTACCATAATCAAAACGTATGGTGATAAGAGTACATAGGAAGTAATAATTAAACAAGATTAAATTAATGAAATTGAAACCAAAGATATATACCAATCAGTGGAAAAGGCATTTGGTAGGTGATAATGAACCAAAATACAAAAAATAAATGTTTTGTAGGAGGTCTAAATTGGACCGAGTTCGAGGTTGGGGGTTGACTGGACGTAGGAGGCCTATAGCTCAGGAAGCACGACTCACGATCATATTATTCCAGAGCGAATTTCTGAAAAGTGGCATTGGACAAA
This sequence comes from Riptortus pedestris, assembly GCA_019009955.1. Classification (NCBI taxonomy): domain Eukaryota; kingdom Metazoa; phylum Arthropoda; class Insecta; order Hemiptera; family Alydidae; genus Riptortus; species Riptortus pedestris. The sequence goes on from CM032228.1 coordinate 181,000,724, forward strand.
GCCTCCTTGAATAAATGTCTTTATTCATTTTCTATCTGAGGAGCCGTTCCTCCCGCTGATCAAGACGCTCGTTCCGGATCTGAGAGCCGTTTCGTTCAGACGGCGCGTCTCCTCTAGACACTGACTCATCCATGCTCTTTGAAAATAAAATGCCCTACTTTTTTCGCCCTGACTCATTGCTTGGATAATGGATAAACAACAAACAAGGAAGAATTACGTTTGCGGGACTCACAAAATAGAACAGATCATAATAGTTGCCTTGCCTAAATGTGATAGGGTTTGAGAGCTTATCTACGAGTCAGAAAAATCATTTTCAAATAAATTATTTACCTGAAAAAACTCATTTTCACTTCCAAAAGAAGTCCAACACTCAGATGCTGCGTTCATTCTGCTTCTCAAGCATTGGAATACACGTATGATACGTTGATGATCTCATCTCACCAAATATTCTCTATTTCTCCCGTAGTAAGAACCCTAAGTTATCTGGAATTGAAATGACTGAGGTACTTAAATTTAAAATGGAATGAGTACAAGGCTGGAACTAAAGAAGTTAAATCTCTAGGTTATTGTTCCATATAAAGAGAAATTATATAAAACAGTATTAATAGGAAATTAAATTTCCAATAAGATCGATTCTATACAATTTTTCAACTGACATTGAATAACGGAGACATTTTGTATTTTGAAATCACCCATCTAATCACCCCTTCCTCTGGATCGATTTGAGCCATTAACAAACTGGGTGGATAATGAACGCTAGAGCGTTTACAGACAAATACGTATGTCTAGTTTTGAAAGGATTTCATTTTTGGCATCTCTTGGGTAGGATCAATGGACATTTGTAGACGTATTTCGAAAATTGAGAACAAACTCAATAGCTGATCTCCCAAGTGAAATCTGCTAACAACCTCAGTTCTTGAGTGTCTATCTGATAAACTCATTTAACAGTGATGAGGTCACATCTCTAAGAATACTGGGCACGTATCCACAATAAGTATTTTACAGCTAGCATTGCTACCTTCGGTTACAGCCTCTAAGTTAAACAAGTGGAATTGTCTAGAATTCGAAACGTGCCACTTCATAAACTACTCAGACTTTAAGAAGGAAACAATAGTATATCACTTAAAGAGGGTGGGAAATGAGTAACACACAGGCAACAGATATGCACTATTCTTTTTTGCAGAGCTTAAGGGAAATCAGCTATTCAGGTTGACTCGTGGCGCGATTTTTGAAAAATTTCCTCAAATTTCCATCTATCCTATCTGTATATATATATATATATATATATATATATATATATATATATATATATATATATATATATTAACTGCTCAAAAATGAATAGGGATATTGGTAGGTTGGTTTTGTGGTATTTATGGGGCCTAGCATTTTTTTTTTTTTAAATTATAAATATCATTAATATTTATTAGAAATTATTGTCTTTTTCCCCCATAAAAAAGTAATTTAATTGAGGTCGATTCAATTAAAATTATTAGGATAAGAAAAAAATAATCAATATCCCTATTCATTTTTGAGCAGTATATATATATATATATATATATATATATATATATATATATATATATATATATATTTGTCTGTTACCGCTCTAACGTTCACAATTTTTAGCAGATTTCCCTTAAGGAAAATCAGCTATTGAGGTCATGACGCGAGTTTCGAAAAATTTCTTAAAATGTCCATCGATCCTACCCAGGAGATAACGAAAATGAGGTCCGTTCAAAATTTTATATATATATATATATAATATATATATATATATATATATATATATATATATATATATATATATATATATATATATATATATATATATAAAATTGTAACCTCTGTCTGTACATTGATTTTTTTCGCGAAATTTCACGATAACTTTTCGTTTCACATGTCATAGACACCATAACTGCATTTTGTTTCTTTCGAGTATGTTTGTTTGTTTGTTACCTTTTCACGCATAAACGGCTGAACCGAATTTTATGAAACTTGGTATTTATATTACTACTAACCCAACTTAGACTTTAGGCTATGTAATATTCTCTGAGACGAACAGGAGTGGGGGTCATAAGGGAGGCCTGAAATTAAAAATAGTGATATTTCGTTTCCTATTGCATTTTCGGCAATTATGCACATAACAAAAGTTGTTTATTTTGTTATTTAGAGTAACATTTGTTATATACAGTTTTGTCGTATACCTAAGTATAAAGGCGCTACACGCTAAAAATGATAGCGGAAGTCAACAATTTTATTTGGCACAAAAGACTCCACCGAACTAAACCAAACTCGGTACGTGAATTAGCACTAACGTCTTCCTTAGAATAAGCCATACTAACATTTTTAGGGACGAGCAGGAGTGGGGGTTATAAGGGAGGCCTGAAATTAAAAATAGTGATATTTCGTCTCCAATTGGGGTTTCGGCAAATATGCACATAACAAAGTTGTTTATTTTATTATTTAGTGAAATTTGCTCAACAATTCTTTGGAACTACAAGGTACCTCACCGGGAAAAACTAATTCAAATGTATGTTAATATTTTCTCCTTAATAATTCAAATCTATGCATAATGCACAGGAAACGGGAAATATGACAATATGGAGAACAGAGAAGTCTTACATAAAAAAATAATTTTATTATTAACAAATCCACAGAAACGACGGGTATTTAAACTAAACACTGGGACGGGTTAATGTCGAAATATTGTGCAAAGTAAAGCTTTGCCAAAAAAATACCATCACCATTCAGCTTCAAATGAATTCCCGAGCGAAGGGTGGTATCTGAGCTAGTATATATATATATGTCTGTTAACGCTCTAGCGGTCGCAATTTTTGTTTGATCGTTACCAAACTCGGAATTTTATCGTTTTATGTAAAAGGAAAGATCAAGTTCGTTAATGGCTGAAATCGGACCAGTGGGAGGGGAGTTTAGAAAATGGAATTTTCGGAAAATTCGAAATATCTCCGTTATTATGCGTCTGATCGAAAAATTGTATAAATCAATCTTATTGCAAATTAAATTTACTATAAATATTGTTCTATACATTTATTCTGTATCTTGGATATTAACCGAGATATTTGCATTTGTATTCTGCATTGGTCGGCAGGAGTGAGCTGTTTGGTACTTTCCGAAGAGAGCTCTGGCGGCCGTTTTCGTAACTATTCGTCCCTCGTGTATAAGTTTAGTGATCCCTTACTACTTACTACATTTGTTATTGGGCAGATTTCTCTATTGTAAAACTTCACGTGGGAAATCTGCTTAGTTTACTCAGCCCCTGCGTGACGGACTTTTGTTTAATCGTTACCAAACACTATATATAAGAGTTTTATTTAAAAAAAAAAAAAAAAAATCAAGTTCGTTAATGGGTGAAATCTGACTGGGGAGCGGGGTTTTGAGGGGAGAAATTACAAAAATTCAAAATTTCTTCGTTATTATAATTCCAATCAAAAAAGTGTATAGAACTAATGTCATCACATTTGATTTCCTATAAATGTCGCTATATACATATTTTCTCTATCATGAATATAAACCGAGATATTGGTATTATTTTAGTTTTCAGTAAACCTCCACTTCTTCTCACGCTCCTCTTATAAGCAATAAGTTGTTCTAAACTTAAACCACTTTATTCTAAACTTAAATAACAAATATTGTTTTCAAGAGGCCTTTATTGTGCGAGATACATGCAAATTCGTTGCGTGACGACGTCATCAATTAAGATTTTACGTTCTTCTTTCGAAGATGTTTACTTGATCTATAATTAGCCGATTCAATCAACACTAAAGGTCATATTTTTTATTGGCTGAAGTCGGACCTGGAATAGTGGGGGCTTAGAGGGGGGAACTCGAAAATTCAAAATACAGGCTTCATTATGAGTCGGATGATAAAACGTTTTTAGACCAATCTTGATCTACAATTGTTGCTCTATTCATTTTTTGCAACTCAAATATTCAGTGAGTTATTCGTACCGTTTTGTTTTCAGCCTTCAGTACTGGGGCCATAATATTTTTCGATCCGAGGCATAATAACGGAGATATTAGGAATTCCCTCCCTCTAAACTCCCCTCCCACTGGTCGGATTTCTACAATCAAGAACATAATGTTTAATTTTACATAAAACGATTAAATATCGAGTTTGGTAACGGACAAACAAAAATTGCGACCGCTAGAGAGTTTAGAGACAATATAATTTATATAATTTTGAACAGGCCTCATTTTCGTCATCTCCGAGGTCATCGAAATTCGCGTCATGAGTATAACCTCAAAAGCCGATTTCCCTTATGCAAAATCTGCTAAAATGGAGACACTGGAGCACCATAACTTCCAAGAAAATGGCGTAATATAGGTTGGAGCCTTCAAGGAGTGAATAATAATCACGGTGGTCCTTCAAATCGGAAAAAAGAACAACTGCCTTCCATAAATATTTATGGGTAGTAAATATTAAATCTTCTAGTTTTTCACAAATAAATTATTTATTTCATGATACAATTGTCTTCTTCTTTATGATCAGATCCATGATAATTCATTTTCTTATCTATCTACAAATAAGGCAAGGATATTTTCCTCTTCTCATTTTCCAAAGATTACAACCATATTTAAAAGATTTTTATTGCCGATTTACCTATTGTGAATAAATTCAATTCCCATTCTATTTATTGTTGCTATTGTTTGCAGGAAACCCCTATTTCCCACGCTAATCTCCTAATGCCTCTGTTCTACACACAAGGCAACAGAACTGGTACTTCATAACGATCCTAAGGAACATACGATTATATTCTTTTTCTGGTAAAATCTGTAATTTTTCGGTTCTATTGATTTAAACTTAAAATTTATTATAATTGAAGAAGCTGAATATTTGCACATAAATTACTTTTTGATTAGTGACATTCCCAAAGAGTGGTATGAGACATGTATCGTCTCATTACATTTTCCGAGAGTTACTTTTAGCAGACTCTAGCGGTCGCAAGTTTTGTTTTATCGTTACCAAACTCGATATTTAATCGTTTTATGTAATAAGAAAGATCAAGTTTGTTAATGGCTGAAATCGGACTAGTGGGAGGGGGAGTTTAGACGGGAGGATTTTCGAAAATTCGAAATATATCCGTTATTATAAGTCTGAGCGAAAAATTGAATAGAACCAATATTATTGCCATTAAAATGTGCTATAAATATTGTTATATACATTTGTGCTCTATCTTGAATATTAAGCGAGATATTGGAATTTTTCAGTTTTCAGCCTTCAGCTAACCCCCACATCTACTCATGTTACATAAACAAAACTCTGTTATATAATAAACCAGTTTATTGGAAGCTTAAATACCAATTATTGTTCTCCAAAGACCTTTATTATACGAGATACATGCAAATATGTTCTTGTGACCCCCCCCCCCGGTCATAAATTCTTGGACTACTAAAATTCGATTGATTGAGGTAAAAATTATTCTGATTCATTATAAATTACAGCACTAGGTATAGTACATAGTTTTCAATAAAATGAATTTGTTATATTGTTTGTTGTTCAGTTATTGTTTTTCTTTCCGCTGAGCCGTTGGCAGAACTGTTTTTTTTTTTACATTTGAGATGTTACCCGCCGGCAGGAGAAAGATTTCTTATTACCGTTTGTATTTATTCACGGTGGTGTTGTGTTACCAGTATGTAGGTTTATCTATTATTAATCTTCACGAGGGAAATCTGCTTAGTTTACGTAGCTCCTGCGTGACGGACTTTTTTCCCTGCCAGCAACTGCCACTAGTAGGATTCTCACAATCCACTATGGAATCACTGAATATCTTTTATTTAGCTTAAATTTCAATGACTTTGGTTTACAATGAGTTCTTACTATAAGAGCAAAATACAATAATATTTGGGGCTCAGGTTAGTCATATCTTAAAGCGTCGGTATTAATCACTTTGTAAATTTGGAGTGGTATGTCCAATCCCCGTCTGGGCAATGAAAATTTATTTATAGACTACCTCTGTGACGTAATGGTCATAGTGTCATTCCAGCACGAAAGAATACTTGGTTTGGGTTGGAGTTATTTTGCCAACTACTAAGTAAGACGGATGAAATTTTCAAAAATAGCTTTATCAGTAGAACATCTATAGCAGATACCCCGTAAGTGAAATCTGACAGAAAAAGTATCAAGTTATGTAGACAGCCCCGATTGTTCCAGGGTTAAACGTATGTATTCTGGTACTATTGCGAAAAGCCATGCCAATATATGTGCGTGATACTAAGCGTTTAAATAAAACAGATACCGGATATCTGATCACTTGCTGGGTCAAGCAAACAAGGCTGTCTTTGGTCACGCTTACAACATCGATAGCGCTCTGTCCGTTATATTGAAATTAAATATTTGGTACGTGTACGGGGAACATTGAAAAGGGATCCTTATCAAATATCAAGGACATGTTAGCCATTGTTGATTACAGCGAGAACTTGATAAGACCGATACCAAGGATTAGGGGCCTTGATAGGCTTTTTTCAGCTCTCTGTAGCTGTTGCGAGACAATAGATCTTTCCTAAGCCGGCCAGTGTTGACATAATAAACGAGGAAGGGGATAAAGCTAGCTGTTTGAGATTATTTGCGCCCCGAGATCTTATTTATTTACTCTTAATTAGCCTTAGTAGCAGAAAGTGGACGTTAATAAATAAAAATAACAATATTTACTCTTATTTTCTGCTTAATCGTTGATAACCTTCAATTTATTTTTAGCAGATTTCCCTGAAGGAAAATTGAGGTCGTTAATAATTTAAATCGGACCTGTGAAAGGGGGGAGGGTTTGGAGAAGGAAATGTCGAAAATTCCTACTCTCCGTTACTATACGTCGGACTAGTATAGACCAAATTTTATTGTGAGTGTCATTTACAATAAATCTTGTTATATATCTTGAATATTAACCCAGTGTTTTGAATGTTTCTGGCCTCAGTAATCCCCGACCATTTAACACCAAGCTGTAACATTATAGCCCACATTATTCGATGTTTAAATACCAGATATTGTTTTCATTGAACGTTTTCTGTGTGAGATATTACCCAATATTTTCGGTGTGACGACACACTCGATATTTAACCGTTTCGTAGAAAACTAAAGATTATATTAGGTAAAAGATAAATTGGCCTTGGTGGTGGTGGGGGGGGGGCGTTAGAAGGGAGATAATTGAAAATTCGAAATATCTCGTTTATTATAAGTCGGGTCAAAAAATAGTATGCGAAAAGTCTTGTTGAAACATTCGTTTGCTGCAAATATTGTTCTGTAAATTGTTTCTGCGACTCAAACATCAACCGGGTTATATGCGTTTTTGGTTTTAGACTTTCGTAAACCCCCTGTTTTACTCATCCGATTTTCACAATAAGTACTTCAATAACACATGCCATTCTTACATACAGAGATGAGATCATCAGCCTATCTTATTTTTTAGGATGTGGGAAATCGGCTTCGTTTGTGCAGCCCCTCCGTGACTGACGCCTGGTAAGCAGTAAGTTTAAAAAACAGAAAACATATCAAACAAAAATTGGAACTAGGTTGAAAAAAGGAATGGGCAAAAAGATGGTATTAGAGAAAATGGGTTCACTGGGAGAGAAGAGCACATCAAATGGAATAAAATTATTATAACTTACAGACCTTCACCCCAATTATTTAGCGCTAGGCAAATTTCAGATATTAAAGGCTGTCATTTTGAGAGCAGAATAGTTGGCCTCTACTGTGGAATGATCGGACTCCGTCGGAGACCATTGGGACGAGGAAGGTGTTAGCTGCTCTGAAGATGGAGTCACTGAAAGTGCTAAGTGATAAATATGTGGTGTGAAGGACAAGATGTTTTAATTAAAGCATCCCATCTCAGGTCCGAAGGTCCAGAAAAGAAACAAAATTCATAATTATGCATCATATAGAAAAATGTCATGAAGTGAATTTTGTTAGTGCATCCACTTTTTGCTACTATGGTTAATTGCGACGGGTTAACTACAGGTTACCATCCTTTACTAGCCAGGGTTGGACTAAGGATTTTATTTAATGATCAAACTAAATATTTGTTCCCTAAATATTTTGTTATGATATATTAAAAATTTTTATAATTTTTGTATTCAATTCTTTACGCGATTAAAATACTTCCTTGTGCGGAGTAAAGACATACCCCGGTTGTTTGATGATGATCTAGTTGACTGGTCATCATCAAATCGGGGGGGGGGCGAGGGGTGCTTAATGCCCTACACTTTCAACTTAGTGGCTATACCATAGCCAGATAACTGAGGCACCCTTCACTACTCAACTAGCACCGCTCACTCTGGAAATAAGCTGGTATACAATATCTTCGGCCAGCCATGTCGGTGTTGCTTAACTTCAGTGGTCTGAAGTAGTACTCTTTACCTCGTTTCTATCGACACAAATATAAATTTGAAGGACCTGATATGCTCTTGAATGAAGTTACCAAATTTTTGGAAATTATGATTAAATTAGTTTAATATAAAATATTTCATTTCCTGATGACTTTCATTAAGACGTACACTTTACTGCAAAATGCTTTTAAAACCAAATGTTATTTATAAAGCATTTCTGTGGCAATAACATTTGTTAATTTTCAAAAGAGTTAATAAAGAAAATTGATTTAGTGATAAATTGGATTGACATTTCAGGCATTTTTAAACATTTGAAATTAGAATAAAGTCGCTGCTTAATACGTACATCACAGCCTTAAAATGTGCCTATTTCTTGTAAGGTCTTAAAATGTACCTACCACTTGTAAGGCCTTAAAATGGACCTGCCTCTTGAAAGGCCTTAAAATGTATCTCGCTGCCTTAAAATGAACCTGCCTCTTGTAAGGCCTTAACATGTGCCTTGCTGCCTTAAAATGTGCCTCCCTTTTGTAAGGCCTTAAATTATACCTCTCTGCCTTAAAATGTACCTGCCTCTTGTAAGGCCTTAAAATGTGCCTCGCTGCCTTAAAATGTGCCTCCCTTTTGTAAGGCCTTAAATTTTACATCGCTGCCTTAAAATGTACCTTCCTCTTGTAAGGCCGTAAAATGTGTCTATCTCTTGTAAGGCCTTGAAATGTGCCTTCCTCTTGTAAGGCCTTAAAATCAACCTCCCTGATATAAAACTTAAGGCCGACACACAGAAAAAGACGGAAGATGTCAATTGTCGAAAGTTAAGAGCCTTTAAAATAAAAAATACTTGCTTCATCTCTTTAAAATGCTAAGTGTAACGAAATGTTTTCATTTTGTCTGTAAGACAGTATCTTACCAAGGAAATACTGATTTCCATGTTTATTTTTATTTGATTAATTCAATGATCTAATCAAGTATTTTTGAGGAAGAGGCCATTGATATGAGTTCCAGCACACAAATAAACTGAAATATATAAAAAAAATGTCTAAATAAAGTATCGTAAGTGGGGAGCATTTAAAGAAATTTAGGTTGCTTGTCACCTTCAATCCTCTGAATAGACTATATTATATTTTAGACTAGCCTAAAAATTGAGCACTATTTCTTTTCCCAAGGCCAGTAATTTGACAAATTAACAATGATGCTAGGACCATTTAAGCTACTAATTAACGGCTCATTTGAAACCAAAACTCATTACTCAAGCAAGCGAACAAAGAAATGGTTATTTGTAGATCCTCTTCCTCTCTAGGAAGCTGGGCTGTGTTTGCGCATATCTCAAACAGCTGTGCTCCACTTCCAATATTTGTAATAATGCTTTAACTATCTTCTCATACTAAGGAAGGTATTTCACTATTCTACCGACAAACATTTCAATTGATTACTATGTTTGTATATTTAATAAAATACAACGTCAATTAATTTTCACTGCGACACATCTATTGAACAAGGCTAGCTGATTCTTTAGAATAGCCTACTAAGCAATTCAACGTTATTTCTATACATTCAAGAGATCAGTTACTTCTGCCTATTAATCCATTAATTACGATTTTAGACTCATGAGATATACAATTGTAAGTCATTAAGCGATCGCTAAGTATGCAAACCAATTTTTGACCTTATATATTTACTTTGTAATTGAATTTTTTCAATGAATGCAAATCTCTCTGACTAAGCTATCTTATTTATAAAATTTTATCACGTCCGTGTAACATAATTATGCTGAGAACTAAAAGTTTCCTTGAAATTCATTTACTAAAGATTTGGGATTCAAAAGAAGAGTGTGAGTGGAAAACATTTTTGAAGAACACTGCACATCATTAAAAAATACTGGCTGTATGTTACTGGCTTTGTGTTTGAGTGCTCTGGACAAAAAGTCCAAGTATTAGTAATTATTTTGATTATTGATTAATACTTGAGTACTCCAGTCTGAATTATTTAGAATTTATATATTTTATTTCTAAAAGCGATTTTATTGGTTAAATTCTAAAACAGAAAAAAAAAGGATAGTAATTTCGTCATTCAAGAACACGAACTAGAAGTTGAAGTTTACTAAAATAAAACACAAAAGTAAAAAGTATAATTAATATATAATAATCCAAATTTCTAGTATTCATCTTCATATTTCCACTTCTAATCTCTCAGATACTCATGCGAGAGGTTTGGGTTGCGTGTGGTCCCGGTAGCTGATTTGAATGAACCTTTACATAAATAGAACGGTCTGGGAAGAAATCCCAGCTGAGTTAAACAATTATGGAATTTTTCTTCATTCATTACTCAATTACTGTAAGTCACATGGTAAAACACCTGAGGCCAAGATAATTTCTTCTACTTCTTCAAAATATTTATATATCAAGTTTTATTAAATAATGCTAAAAGCATAGGCGTTACATTACTATTAGCGAATTTCCTGATTAATATTAAAGCATTCAAAAATGAGGTTAGCTACGTCAGATATATTTTCTTACTAGAGTAAACAACCATAAAGCCCAATACAAATGATTTAAAAATACAAATACCTCCCATTTAATAAAAAAAATGTTAAATATTATTTATTAACAACCACTTTGTGTTATAGCTAAATGGGACAGGTTCTCTACAGGTAACCACCCTTTTCTCGCCAGGGTGGGACTAGGGATATTATTTAATGAGTTCATCAGTACAGGAATTCCTTTTGCCAAGGTGAGTATTGAACTTCGATGGTTCGAAGTGGTACCTATCAACAAAATTACTATATTTAATAGAAAAGCTCTCTTAAGCATTCATTGAAGAAGCGATTTTTAAAAACATTCAAGCGGACATTTGATAAGAAGCAAAGATGCAGAAAAAGCAAAATGGTAAATACCTCTGTTATTATATGGCATAAAAAGGTTTTAGATTATCAATTTCATTGAAAAATGTAATTCGTACAACTTTTGGTCAATAGTTTGTTTTAACTCAAATATTTAGATTTTAACTCTCCGGAAATGGATAATTTCTTCATGACATACTACCAATTGTTTATTCAACATTTTCTAAGGGATAGAGATAGAATTAAAGTTGAGATATTTAGCCAATTTTTGGTGTCTGTTAATCATTCCTAAGGAAGGTCTACTTTTAAATTTGCTCTTAGCTTTTGTAAATCTACGAATTGCACCTGGCAAACCTTAGTATACTTTTTTCTTCTATTTAACTACTCTGAATTGAACGTAAGAAGTGTTCAGTGTCGTGATGTTTTACAAATACGCGGAATATTTTAATGTATCAGTTTTCCATTTCACAAATCTGCGACAGTCGGACTTGTTAGATACTGTAAAGTTTCTATGCCAATGATTAGGAAACAGAATTCAAAACATAAGAGCCAGTCGATAAATAATAAACAAACGACCAGCAGACGGCAGATAATAAAGAGCGTAAACAAAAATAGTCTTTCGACAGACCTTATGTAATTGTAGTAAGCTTGTCAGGCGGAGGTAAACGCCGAGTACAGCCGCTACTATCATTACGTCACCAGCTAATAGGCGTTAATTGAGGAAGGTTCCTTGTTAGCGCCTTAAATCCAGTTTTACGTACTAAATGTTTCAGTTTTCCTTTCTCAGCAATGGAAAGGAACCAAAATTGATAGGATGGTATATTTATGAACGAATAGCTCAGAATTCTGTATGAACTGGGTGGGTTCTGACAATATTATATTTCTATTATGGCACGGCATTTATTTGTGGGTCAGTATCTAAAGAGGGGATATGGTCTAAAAAATTATTGCATATGACCTAGATACAGCAATACATACACAGCTCTCCCCAAGTTCTAATAATTTCTGTCAGTACATTTTCCTCAAGCCATTTATTGAAGGTATCCACGTAAAGCGCTTTTTTAAAAAAATCTTCAATATAAATTTAGCACATATACATACATATAAATATAGGAAAAATAAAGTTTGTTGATGGTCATTCAATTTATAATTCTAAGTAATCCTATTACTGGAAATAGATTAGTTCGTTGGAAAAAAACACTGCATATAAACCATCTGATTGAAGAAGTAGCTCTTTGACATCATCAATGAACTTGGGAAAATGCTGAATTTACACTGTCCCAAAATTATTTTAGCATTCTTTACTTATTAGCAGATTTCCCCAATATATATATATATATATATATATATATATATATATATATACATATATAAGTTGGTGTCCCAACTTCCCATGTCACCCCACTTAAAATTCCAATTATTTTTATACAAGGCTGGGACTTGGTGTGCCATTATGGCCATAATGTGCCCCTGAAGAATCCTCTCAGTCCATATTCATCATCGTAACCTTCTCCAGCCACCATAACTTTGGAATTTCCAATAGAATGCCCTACTTTTTATGGCGGGTTCTTGTAGAAAAACAAATTCTTAAACGATTTTATATGGGTGAATTTTTTTATTTGACACATCCTTTAGCCGTAAAATGCACAAATCTTTATATCAGAAACGGCACATTTTATTGAAAAATACCGCAGTATTTTTTTATGTCGCAACATAAAAGTTGTAGTCCAAAAAATTATCTTTGAAACAAGTCTAAGGGGAAAGTAATGGATTCTTAATTAAAAAAAATAAATATTCAAAACGAAATAAGGAAAGTATTATTGAATGAATCCAAGAAATGTTTACTTCAAAAAACGTTCTTAGAATTAATCTATTTTAAACTAATTACGTAGTAGTTATTTCTAAAAGGAATACATTTTCCCACCTGCATTGTTTCATGTAAGTAAACAGAAACCAGTTTTTTGTTTGGACCACAAATTGTCAATATTCCTCCAATAGGCATTCCACACTTCATTCTTAAAACTATAATATTACTGTAAATTGATGACAATAAATGGATTCTTTTGTGCTTCTGCTAATCCCATATATATATATATATACCGACGGGAAACCATAATTATATCAATTCATTTACGGAGAACAGCAATTCCAAATTTAAATTTTCCTAAATGCATGTCTCTGGTATAATAAATCAACGAGTGCATGTTACAGGACATTTGTGTTATATGAATGTGTATTTGGGACATGAATGATTCCGTGCATCCAATCTTTATCTCTATGTTTACCCGGGAAACCATTTCTATTTCTAACCGGCAAAGAAGTCTAATGCGGCTTCCTATATAAAAGTTTAACATAATTGCGGATGGGCTAAGTGGTGAAACTCTGAGGGTTAATCATCGTACAATTTAGTTATGTAACTGTTCTGTTTTTATGTGTAATCTTTTTTTTTCGGATTAGCTGTAGAAAATAGAGATAGATAGACTCACAGGCGTTTATAGAATCTCTTCAAATTTTTGCCTATATTTGCAAGTTAGTCCTCTTATAAGATCCTTCTGAATTATATAAAGTGACTTCCATAGCTTTTTTATGTATTTGCTCTCAAGGAACCACAGTTTTTGAGAAACTAATAACATCTAGGTCTAGGATTTAGATGATGTACTTCTACATTCTAGACCGGATTTTCGAAAAATTTCTTCATATGTACAATTCCTTTCAGGCTCGTTGACGACAAAAAATAGGTCCGCTTATTTTATATATGCAATTTTCTTTTATCGTTACTAAACATGATATTTACTATATATCGGTCATGTAAATTAAACTAAAATCTCCGTTTTTATGCGCTAGATCGAAAACACGAATATTATTTATCTTGAACAGTAAGTACTACCTACACTTATTTTCTCAATCCAACAATGTTGGTATTTGAGCTTTCAGCATTTATTAAGTCCTCAATACCTGTTATAAGAATGAAGAAATTAGAACAAATTCTAATAAAAATCATAATTATCATCAAAAGATCATCTCAAAAGATGATATAACATGGTTCAGTTCAGAAGATGAAAAATCTCGATAGTTTACACAATCCCTCCTAGTGAGATATTTTTCATTTATTGCTGTTTTGTGTCGATTTTCGGTCAATTTAGAATTTTGGACTTGTTTAGTTTGTTTTTACATATGAAGAGAGACCTTTTCCCGCCATAATTGTTTTCTAAGAGTCGTCAGATAGTGTAAAACTAGTATCACGTAAAAAGAGTGTACTTTATATTAAACAAAATATTTTAAATAACATACCCAAGGTTTATGAAGCTATGACACGACCCTGTCAGGAAAAGTAACGCAATATTCAGCTGCGATTCAGCTACAGTAGTATTTATTGTATTAGCTAGCGCAAAGAATAGGATTATATTATATCCTTTAATTATCTAACTTTTCCCGTTGAATCACGGATGTCACAAATACTATTTAATATGGCTTATTGAATTTATTATCATAAACAAACCACAACGGTAAATACTTGTACTCAGAGCTTCTTTTGAGGGGATTTTTTTTTTCTGGGGAAACAGCACAACTACTAGATATCAACCTCCTTAGAAAATTTTCCTCAACAGAAATCAGATATTTAAGTCGTTTTAATTACGAAATGGCCAACGGTTTCTTCAAATATTCTCCGATCCTTCCTAGTATATATATCTTCTTATAACGTAATGTACCATATTCATAGAATGAAGATATTCATAATTTTTCTTTTAATCCTAATGACCAAGTACATTAATGACTAAAATCAGATCAGAAGTTGGAAAAAGGGAAAACGCCAAATCTCAAATATCTGTATTATTACGCAACTGGTCAAATTATGTTATATATGCAACTTGAATTATATATCCATTATTGCAAATAAACTAAATGGATACAATTTTTTCTCTATATAGTTTTCTTTAACTCAAATATTAAGAGAATCCCATCTATTTTTCACCTTTTTTTTGTTTGGATTTTTGACTGAGAGTAAACTCCTCTCTGATAATAATGCAAAATTCAAAGTAAGCTATAATATCGGTATTCATCACACGTCTACCTTACGTTTCAAATAATATTTAGTTTTAGAAAGTGATATATACAGATTTGGAATGCATATGACTTCATCTTTCCTGTGTCCAACTGTAGTTACCCCTATGTCATTCCTGAACATGGATATTTACTTTGTTTATGGAACCACTGAGTAAAGATTTCTCATAAATGCATATTTGTCGGTTATTGCTTGAGTGTCCTATTTATTGATATTAGCCTGATTTTCGAAAAGTTGCTCAAATGTCCATCGGCCCTACCTAGCAGATGACGAAAATGAGGCCTGTTTAAAGTTTTGTATATATATATTTGTCTGTTACCACTCTAATGATTGCAATTTTTTTTATCGTTACCAAACTCGATATATAAGCGTTTCATATAAAACTAAAGGTCCAGTTCGTTAATGGCTGAAATCGCACAAGTGGGGAGGGGTGGGGTTAGAGGGGTAATTTCGAAATATATCCGTTACTATACGTCGGATATGAAAATTGTATAGAATAAATCTTATTGAAAATTACATTTACTTTAAATAATGTTATACAGATATATTCTCTATCTTTAATTTAAGCCCAGATATTTAGATTTTTTAGTTTTCATCCCTTAGTAAACTCCCACTTCTACTTATGTCGCATAAACTATACTCTGTTATATAATGAGACGCTTTATTTGAAGCATAAATACAAAATATTGTTTTCAGCAGATGCTTACTAGATGAGGTACTTGCAAATACGGTGTGTGATGACGTCATAATTTGAGGCTTTACGTCCTTAAATCGAAAATCTTTATTTGTTCCACCCCATACTCGATATTTAATTGTTTCATTCAAAACTAAAGACCGTAATAGTTAATGGCTGAAATCGGACCCTGAATATGGAGGTTTAGAGAGGGGGCTGGAATTTGAAAATTCAAAATGTCTCCGTTATTTTACGTAGAAATAGAGAATATGTGGTGATATGATTTCAAAAATGGGTTATACCAGCACTTGAGAAATCTGCTTAATTTACGCAGGCCTTGCGTAACGAACTTTTTTTATTACCGAACTCGATATTAAGTGATATTTTACTAGGAGGAGTGTGAGTTTAGAGAAGTGGCATAACGCAAATTCGTAATTATCTACATTATGATACGCCAAAAATGTTATTTAATCAATGCTGTTAACAAAGGTAATTCTGAAATTGCTGTTTTATACATTTTGCAGTAAGCCTTATATTAACGAACTTATTTGTATTATTATTGTATTTCAGCCTTCACTCATTCCACAAATCTTCTAATGTTATTTTGACATAAACCTTTTAAGTCACTAAATTACTTAATAGCTTAAATTACGCCTTGCTTACATATGGCTATTAATAAAAGAGGGTTTGATCATTTATTATGCTCATGAATATGTGACGGAAATCACACAGGGTACATCATCTATTTCCTATTGAATCAAGTGAGAAATTTTCTTGGTGTATGAAGTTCTCGGTTAATAAATTTTATTGCCCTCGCAAATAATTTAAGTTAACATGTTAAAAAATAACCGTGTTTTAAGACTAATGATGTAATTTCAAGTTGTACCTAGCAATTTTGTTTAGCTAATGATTGTGTTATTTTTATCAAAACTGAAAATGAGGCTGCTGGCCCTAGAAATGGGTACTGAATATAAACATTTAGAGTGAAGGTCATAAACTCTTAGGCTATAACAATATAAAATATATATCTCAGCCAGCTAGAAAATTTATTTTTCAATTATAATTATTCTTTTATTTAAAACTAAAAAAACTCCCTTCTTATATCAAGTTGAAACAATATGAGTCACCAATTCTAGCAGCATACGCTTCTGGAAATGTGTTTATAATGAAGTGTCAACGAACAGAACGGAAATATGCTCTAGTTCTTCCTAATCAATGAGATTCTGATGAAATATATGTTTGTTTTTCACTCATCACAGCCCGGAATCGATAATCTTATCCCCTACAGAGCTGGTGGTTCGCTCTCTAGTCTAACTTATTCATATATGTGATCAAACTAACTACCGTCTCGCTCCTATCCTTGCAAAAATTCAGTTTGTTTCAGAACAATAATATCTAGCCAAAGTCAACCAGTCATTGGGAAAAAAACTAATGTTCTCTTACTTACTACAGTTCGCGTTTAAAACAGAAAATAAAAGAGAAACTAGTACCTATTCCTATTGCAATTGGTCCAAAGGAGTTAGTTACCATATTTATAAAAATCGGCTAAATTTTTGAACCACAATGGTTTAATCTTCTTATAAAGTAAATACATGTTCACAACATAATAACTCCAAACCTGCCATGAACTTGAGTTCCTAAATACTCTGAACTAGGTTTACCCACCTTTCCTCAAGACGTCATCAACGGCAATCATTACGTAAACTGATGAGCCAGACAAAATGTTTCAAGTCATCAATTTCTAAATTCTTCTTGGTTCAATTTGTCCTTCAATTTTCTCAAGACGCAGAGTGGGGTCTAATGGCGTGCACGAGAAAGAGCCCAATAAACGAGCAGTAACAATAAAAATAATTGTCAGACACGCTCTTTTACACTATTAGACATTACCTTCCCGCTGAATTATTCTCACCCCAAAATGACACCACTCGCTCGCAACTCGGAACTATAGTCAATATAAACGACCATTAATTGTACATCGTAGGTAGCTTGCGCGGGGCTTAACCATTACCCAAGACCTAACTTTAGCCTTGATCCGTGCCAAGTCCTCCCAGGCTACCAAGGCTTTTTTGTTTCATTGGCATGAGTTTAATTAATTTAGCCTTCTCATATAAGGAGGAATCAGCTGAGAAGCTTTCTTTAATGATATCGCCAATTTGGGCTGATTGCATAAGTGGGGGTGTTCAATCCAATTGGCGAATTCTGTCGTCTCAGCTTGATCAACGACTACACCTGAAAATTGCTACCAATTCGAAAATATCACCTTTTTGAAAGAGAATGAGTGCTCTAGAAGTGCTTACAGGTGTATTTGATGGTCAGTCAGTCATGAACACTGGCTTCACCAACAAACTTTACTGTACACACCCACAAACACATTTAGCTTATTGATATTAAGTAGTGCTAATGTACCTCCGAATCTTAGTTTTTGGTTGTGACGCTGGCACCTTCATCTTCTCTAGTTCTCTCTGTGGAATCCAATGCACGAGGGTGTTGCAAGCTGTGTTTTCCGGTTCAGTTATAAAACCGAATTATATGTACTTACTTTTGCAGCGAGCATCCTGTGGCGGTTGATGAAGTTTACCTTATTTCCCTTAGGTCCTTCTCTCCTTTCCTTTTTTTCTCTTCTTTCAGTGCCGTTTCTCTCTCGGGTTAAATGCTCCAGAAGGACGATTGATTTATTACAATATATTTTTTTTTAATTTTATTTGAATCTAGTCCATTTTCTGCCCTCACTTATATGAGTTTTCTTTTTTAATATTATTTTATTTACCAAGTTGGACTTGTTCGAATAACTATAGCCCGCTAACAGATTGCAAAATTAAGCAGCTTTTTAATATCTTCATTATAATGGCAGCTTGGCAAATATAGATTTAATTTGATGTGGCATCTAAGTTTCATTTCATCAAGCTTTGAAGACGTCAGTTTTAATTTTTGGGACAGCAATCCTTAAAATTCAATACGAGAAACAAATGAATATTTTTATCTAATTCGTCTTTTTCACCTCCTATCGAAAATAAAATGTTCACAACTAAGTACAAGCTCACAGCTGCTCAGGACAAATCTGGGAAAAAGCGATTTAAGTTTCATATATTTTTGATATTCTCATTTATGATATCTACATTTGGAAATTTTATCTCTTCATTAAATGTTAATTTTCAAAATACATTAAAAAAAAACTGTTTTAGTTCAAACAAAAACTCCATTTCGCATTCTGTTTATGCAGGGTGTCTCAGAACGGTCCAACTATTTTACAAGTGAATGAGACGCTAAATACGTGGAGCGGTGGTGGGGAAGGGGCAACGCTAGCAAGCTCAGTTCTTACATTTTTAGTTGGCGTTAATTGAGTTTGAAAATGATTATGTTCTGAGGTTAAATTATGTAAACATAATGTTAGAGAGATTTTATGATTTTGACAAGATTTTCTTTAGCGAAGAGGCCCATTTTCACGTGAACGTTTATGTGAATCGCCAAAATTGCCGATTTTGGGTAGAGAACAACCCAACGTTGCTACACCAACGCCCTTTACATAGCCCCAAAGTTACAGTTTGGGTCGCAATGTCCACGAAGTGCATAATTGGACATTACTTTTTCGAACTCAACAACTTCTTGGAAAAGTCTTCAATAACGTCCGCACCAGGTTTGAAGAGTGTCGTCAAACAAACGGCCGTCATTTAAGTAATGTCATATTTAAAAAGTAAAATTTCCCTCTTAGTTAAAATTTTGGTATCAACAAATAACTAATTACAAATAGCACTTATTTTTAAACTGTTTTTCAAAATAGTTGGATCGTTCTGAGACACCCGTATTATATTGTTTTGTACACTTTGGTTAAGAAGCCTTGTCAGTTTTTTAAACTCACAGCTTAGTTTTGGCCATCAGGCGAAAGTGTACATAGCAATATTGAGTGAGTTGGGCTGCCCCCTATCTGCGAACTGCGTAGTTGCGGTGGGCATGCCGATTACTTGTTCGTGCTACATTTTCATGATTAACAAGAGATAACAATAATCTTAGTTTTTGTTTTTCAGCAAAAATAACTTTGTTCCATTTCCTACTGTTTATCGCTTCATGTCTTCCGTATTCTATCCTTCCCAGCTTATCTCTGTTTATCCCAAAACACTGTCTCCATTTTTGCCCTCTTTAACTATAATGATTATAAATGAAATTACTATTTCAAGTTCATGCTCTCCTTTAAATTTCACATATATATGTATATATATATATATATATATATATATATATATATATATATATTTTCTTTGGATTCAATGCCTACATATCCAATGGGAACTGAGGCTGGTTGGATTATTATTATTTTAATACATCTATTCGTGGCTAGGATCTCAAAGCGATTATAATTACCCCCCTACACTATTAGCAACAGTTCCGTTAGCTTCTTTACCGATTATGTTATTTATATAATAATAAACACATATTTTAATATCCAAATTAATGTGCCTGCATGTTCTAGGAAACATGGTATATATTTACTGAACCTGCAAGTTTGACAATATCTAGTTGTCTGGGAAATTTGGTTTTATTACTTTCTACAGTATCAGAGTCAATGAACTTATCTAAAGATTGAGGCAGTATTTGTAGAACTTATGTTCTAGGTGTAAATAATGTGACCACAATTTTCCAAATAAGGAAAAGAGAAAAGCAAAGAAAAAAATGAAAGAAAATATTATTATTTTTATTTATTTCTCCCCCCCCCAGTCGATCTTACATTTTCATTTATATTATTTTCACCACCCTGATGTTTCCATACAATATTGTTTGTTTCATATAAAAACGGCATTCCAATGAACCTATCAAAAGCCACCTTTGTTCACTCCTTTTACGTTTCCTTCTTTCTATTTTTTTTGCTATTCGCTTTTTTTGTGCACGATTTAATTATGAGTAAATCGCAGGTGTTCCGGAACTCATTTAAATAAATAAATAAATATTATTATTAAGAATAATGTTATATGCAATAATTGATATTCCTACACGATATTGTGTTTAATAGGAGTATATTGGACTTGAATTTATTTGATATTCTTAGACTAATGAATGTAACCACAAGTTCTTCATGATCTAATCATGAATACATTATAATGAAAGTATTAAAAAAATAGTACTTAGATTAAAAAAAAAAACAGTCAAACATTTAGGTTTTCCTGAGTATTAAAATTCTGTTACCGCTCTAGCGGTCGCAATTTTTGTTTGATAGATAATAAACTCGATATTTAAACGGTCTAAGTAAACTAAATATCAAGTTCCTTAGTGGCTGAAATTGTACCAGTGGGAGGGGGGGATTAAAGGGAGGACTTCCGAAAATACAAAATATCTCCATTGAAAAATACAAAATACAAAAATATCTCATCTTTAGTCTTTCTCTCCGTTGGATACTCGCCCGTACAGCATTCATTGTCTTCTATGCTATTGGCCACTTCTTCTGTCTATAATAAACCCTTTGCTTGCCTTTTGTGTGAACTGTTTCAAATTCGATATGATCTATTCTCTTACTTTCCTTTTTCAGATGTCATTGTCGCTACCCCTTTTTAATCATTAGGGCCCTAAGAACCTTGGGTTCATATTCTTTAACTTTTCCTTAAGGGTCCCAAGAGGGTAAGTGTAAATGTCTCGCTATACTTCGAATGGTGCTACAACGGTAGTTTCAATACCTTTAAGTGTTTTCATGATTTTAAGACTCCAGATTCTTTGAATACAAGGCTATCAGTGTTGTTGTTGCTTAATTCATAGTTGATAGTAATTTCTGAAGCCAAGATAGTAGTTTGTTACTAGCAAGATTTGGGAAGCTCAAGGTGTGTTTTTCAGGCGCACGTTTCCGACTTTCTTCCTTGTACTTTGTCTTCATTGGTTTAATAGTAAGCTTATCTCTTTTGCAACCAACAACAGCGATGCCGTGAGAGCTTGAATATTTATCCCTGATATTTATCGATGTCCTTTAAAGGGATTATGGTACCACTAATAAGATTTCTTGCGCTAGGGAAACTTGTGTAACACATTCCAAAGTTGCTAGTAAGTTAAAGGCTATTGGATTCCACTCTTGGCCAGTACTGAGGCTCATTCCGTTCTTAGTATTGAAATGTCCTGTTACTATATCTTCACGTCATGCCTTTGAATAATATCATATACTTGCTCTAAAAGCTCATCTCTACGTTCTAACTCCGTCGGTATACGAATATAACTGAGGTTTCGACTATTTATTTATAATGGAGCGTAATCCCCGGATGATATTATAGCTATGGTTCTTCTGGAATCGATTCTTCAGAACTCGAACCTTTTTGTAATCGATTTTTACGCTGTTCAACATTTTAATGTATCGATATTACTGTCTGGTTGGTGTTGTATGTCTCTATGTTTGTCTACGGATGTATAGATTCCACAAACACATATCATTTTCGAAGGGAACAAAGGATTAGTGGCCTACGTCCAAACGAACTGTTCACCGCAGTCGAATCTCACAGATATAGCCATCGGCAGGCGAAAGTCCAAAGCACTAATTCTGGACCAAGCTGTTGGGCTCGACCTGGACGAATAAGAATTTGTCCGTAGACCAAGTAAGGGGGTCTATTTACGAGTGGAGATATACTACATTGATAACTGGGAGACAATAAGTTTTTGGAGCATGTGGAAAAGACACTAAGTAAGTAGTTGAAGTCTACGATTTCAACAGGCTTGTTCTCGAGCAAGCACATGTTAGAGGAAACAACATGACTGTACAAGTTTAAACAAACAAAACCACTTTTTGAACCACATAAATTTAAAATTACTTTAGGTATGGAACTCGATAAGGCGAACTGATGGTGTGATAATGAGATGTGTACTGTTAGCGATACTTATTAACTAATAATAATAACTGATAATTGCTTCACAATGCGGTATTGACGTCGCTCATGAAATATTCTTTCATTATTTTTGGGATTCATCAGCCATTAATCACACCGATAGGTAAGGTGAGTGAAAAAATATGTGCTGGTTAGATCGCCTATTTATTAACACCCTGAAAATTACTCTTAAACCCACTGTAAATTAGTGTCTAAAATACGATTCACTCTAACTTTAACGATGAACGAGATATCAAAATTATATTTATGTATGTGTAAACGTGACATAGAATATTAATTGCGAAAAATTCATAATCATTTATAAAAAAATACATTTAATAGTTAACAGTATCGTTGAAATGTTCGTAGTTCCATTATTTTATTTTTTGAAATATTGTTGTGGCATTTTTAAGGAATTTTTATAACAAAATAATTTTTCGTAATAATTGTGAAATGATAATAATTTAATTTATGAATTTAAAAATGATTAATTTATATTAATTTTTATATTATGTCATTTAATGTTTTTGATTCATTTTACCACCTGTTGTTATTAGCTGTCATTTCAATATATTTAGAGTGTCACGTACTGTGGACTATTGCATTAAAAACAAAATTAAATTCTTTCATAGTATAATTCATAACAATTTAATTCCTGGCAAATTTTAGTCAGCTCCATTATAATGTTTTTGGTTAAAGATATTGGGGATTTTGGATTCAGGTATCCATCCTCAAAGATACAACTCAATTGCAGTTTGCCAATGTAATACGAAGGCAACCTTAATATTAGGAAGTCTAAGGTGTTTAACGCCTTATTTGAACTTACTCGTTAATCAGAAAATGTTGTATGAATAATTATTAAAATATAACTAATTTGCAAAAGTAAGATTCAAAGGATAACAACACATTGACAAACCAGGAAGATGAAGACTGTCCTCATTCCATATCAATTCTGGTTAAGGACCAAATATTTATAAGGTTAAGGAAAGGTTGTGGTTACTGTGACCGCATTTAGTCCTTACAATCGGGGTTTGAAAGTTATAAATACAATATAATGCATTATAGAGAAAAGAATTAAACTTTATTTCCACAATATTCTTTATATTACAGGATAAAGAAAGCACAATCTATAACCTTTTTATTCACTCAAATTTAGTCATTAAATTTACAAAAATTAATTCAATGGCTGTTTGGACTATATTTAAGGGTACCAACTATCTAAAGAGGTATTTATTTTATATATATATATATATATATATATATATATATATAGATATATATATATATAAAACGAACATTTTTGAAAATAACTGGATTTTACAACGTTGATTCCAGGAAATAACTCTTTCTTTTTCTTAACTTATTTGTCTTGGCTTCTATTCTTGGCTGAACTAATGTTCACATTCAGTCTATAAAGCCCAAGAAAGATTGACAAGCTTGTTATTGCAATTGTTAATAATTAGTGCAACAACATGTAAAAAACGTTAACTTATTTATATAGCTTTCTGGAGAAATCCATTTACATACTTCGATTTTTCCTTAGAGAATTGAATGTCAGTTCTTTAACACTATTTCTCTATGGATCGTGTTTCACAGTGGTGTTTGTGCGTTGTTAATGCCAGTGAATTTAGAATAAATATATAATCTGCATAAAGGCAAAAAGACACTGCCAAGATGATAACACGCGTGATAGAAATGACATCAATATTAAACAACAGTATTACAGCACCTTGTGACACACCATTTTCCTGTAGGAAGTAGACAGATCCTGCTGCACCAATCCTCACCTCGAACCATCTGAAGAGATGGCTTTTCAGAAAGGTTCTTGTAGTTTACAGACATTGTTAACAGTGAGCTTTTTAGCCTTCTTCGTATCTAAGATCTAATGATATCCAAATTATAATTTGAGAAAGGAATTTATTATTCAATTTTCCATTTTGGCTAAGCACTGTTTAACGCCCACATCGGAATCCACATTGTCATGACCTTAGAAGCTGAGGAATTTCAAAAACCACAAGAACCTTAATTGCACAGCTTGACTGGCGTGGTTCTTTAGCTATTAACGTATATCCATCATTTTTCAAGCAAAGGAATAGATACTATTTAATAACAGAATGAGGATAGGTTTCACTGGAGTAAAATTTATTGTTATTTCCAATTTGTCTTTTTGGACTTATGATGAATAAATTTCATATCAATTAGTCTTGAGGACCAGGAGAAGTATTACGAGTTAAAATGAAGGCTAAGTTTAATTTATTACAAGAGAAATGTGAGATGTTTATTTATTTTATAGTAAATAGGCACCGAACTCCGGAGAGTTATTTGTGCCTAGGTGGTCGAAATTCTATTTTCATTTTCGTTCTTGTTGTTCAATTGTCCCCTTCTTCAGATAAACCATCCACTTCTCAACCCTCCGTCATCCTCGCTTGTGTTGCATCTCTTCTAGTTTTCTTTATCCCCAATTCTGTGACAAATAATAAAAAAACACAGCAGTATTTGGTTATAATCAATTTGATATATAAATACTTAACTCACTGCCTTGTGTGCCCATATGTTGAAGTCCTATATAATTATATTTCTTTATTTAAACCAGCAATTACTAAAAATTTTAAGAGTTTTTTTATAGAGTTGCTATCATCACCTAGTATTTCGGATAGTACTTCTTATATACCAAGGGAATGTGAATATAAAAATGTGAGATGTTTGAAGTTTAAGTCAAGGACTAAGCTTCACTTTTGCGACCTACTATAATTTTGGTAGTAAATGGTGATTATTTAGCTACATAAAATGTCACTGAAATGTGTATTTACTAAATTGTTATTCCTCTATGATCTGTTGATCTAGTTATAGGTGTTTTGTATGAAGGATATAATTAATTTTAGACCTAATTTCATAACCAGTGAATTGAATGTTTATCTTTAAAAGCAAACCTTTTCCGCAATTTTTCTAAACAATCTTATAATTTCCTTGGCTTGGATTAGTTTTTCTTATATTCTAGAAGCTTGCAATCAGATGAATTCACACAGAATGAAAGCACATAAGATGAATTCCATATAGCTCCCAAAGTAAAAACCCCTATGTAAACAATATCTGAAATGTAAGCCAAGCATGACGTATTAACTGATATAATAGCTTCATGTAAAACTTTACGAGTTTAAGAGGAGCTTTACTGAAGGCTAGAATGGCAAAAACCAAGAAGGAATACTTACCTGGAGGACCTTAACCGCTGTTACCACCATTCTTGAACAATATTTCCCGATACTAGCCAGCCCCCGTCTATATGTCTCCTTCATGTTATTATAGAACAGTTTTTTTTTTTGGTCAGAGTTTACCTATTTCCCTTTTTTCCTCTGGTATACAATAGACGTTTTCCCATTCTTCGTTAATATTGGAATACGTGAAAGATACCTAGACCAACGAGTCTAGCATATTGCTTCATCAACAATATTGCTAATGTAACATGTTTCAATCAAACTCATACTAATGGAGATATTTCAAATTTCATTCCTAATCCTGTACTCTTCCTTGCTGGATTTAGGGCACTATCGGACTCGATGTTGTCGTTGTTTAGTTTTACATGGCTTATGTATGTATCGAGTTTTTGTGTGAAATATAAAATTATGGCTGCTATTGCGAAACAGAAAACTAGGCGCGCGCCTAGAACTAAATAGTTCGAACTACAAGATCATGATGATATACATAATGCACACACCCACACGCGTACACACACACACACACACACACACACACACACACACACACACACACACACACACACACACACACACACACACACACACACGCACGCACAACACACAGACGGACGTAAGTTTAGTTATCTCCTGGGAGGATCAATTGACATTCAAAGGTACAACCTCAATAGCTGATTTTGCTTGAGGGAAATCTGCTAAGACGGACAATCATTGGAACTGAGAGTCAGCCCCGTAGGAGGGAGAGAGCAGGCATGGCGCTCCAAGTTTCGAAAGCCTCTCTTACGTACCAACAGCTCTTACAGCTTGGTCTAGGATCCGTTCCATCACCACTCAACTAGCCTACCTCGGACCTATTGTTGGCTCATCTCGTCATCGGCTCCGATTCTTCTTTGCCAACTCTCTACCATCATTTTATTGGCAACGTTCAACCTTTTTTGTTTGTTTTATGGCTTTTCTCTCTAATCCTTCTAGTAACAATGTTTGGGAGACGGAATGAATGAGAGTAAATTTATAGCTAATGAGTATAGTTTCTCAATGATCGTATATAGCTCCCTATTTAAGATAATTTCATTGAAACACACAACTAATGAAACCTATAATAGGGATATTCTAAAAAATAGTATTTTGTTTATTTTATAGGAAACTAAGATCTGTGTACATTCTTAATTCTGCGTTCTTCGATTTTCGTTACATATGGTTTGTCTTGGCGAGTACAACATTCGAAATCAGAAACACAATAGTTTTTATATTACTCTAAATTGCGTTTTACATTAATGTTTGAGGACTTACGAGTCGCCCGCTTTGCCTTACTCATCATTTCTAATGCTCTCTGAATTAGGAGGAATACTGTAAGTGCTGTCTGACAACATTGTTGTAAGATAGTGTTTTTCGAGAAATTCGGCTAATTGGAGGCCCCTCAATAACCGTGGAACAGTTTCTCATTGAATGCTAGTAGTTATCACGTTGGGCAATTATATTGTCGTACATTCATTACTGAGCCTCTGTCTTGGTCCATTACTTCTAGTCCTGAAATAGGAGTAAAGTATGTGGTCCTCCTCAGTCCTTTCCTTCTTTTCCTCGTTGTTGTGCTCTTAAAACCGCGCTACAATGCCTCACAAATACTTCACAATATTTTCCCCTAAGAAAGGATGCTTAAATAAACAAAACTTGAAATAAAAATGTAAGTGAGATATTAGACGTTAGAACTTAATGTAAAACCCCTTTGGTTAGGAGTGAGCGTTTGCTGGTCTAAAACGAAAACAACCAGTTTTGAGCTCCACAAATAATTATGGACATATTTACAATATTGCGTTTTACCACTTCTTAAACCTCCTACATCTTCTAGTTTGTTTCCGGGCATTGATAATCTTGATCTTAAGCTTTACACGAAACGTGTTTTCAACTGATCAAAGAATAATACAGTCCTTTAGAGCAGGGGTGAGCAACCTTTTTAATCAAAGGGCCAATTTTAATTTTAAAATTTTTTGGTGGGCCGCACATAAAGTAACATTTATTAATAATTTAGAAAACTAATTATTATTTATAATTTATTATAAACATTGGAATAGAAAAATATAAAAATTAAAAAAAGTAAAGATTTCATATATAAATTTCAATGCAAAATAACAAAAAAACAATAGAATAACAGAAAAAAAAATTATTTGAAATTTTTAATCAGACATTCGGAACTGTTTTTTTTTTTTTTTTACAAGCTAATCAATATCAGCCGGAATTGAAGAAGATGCTAGACGTACGCAGCTTTCTAATCGTGCATAATGGATTAATATCATGGTCGAAAATAATTGTTCGTAAACACATGTACTTCAGAACAGAGACATCATTTGCTTTGCACTTTTCGTCAAAAACGGAAATTTCTCAAGGCTCCATACGATTTATAAATTTTTTTTGATGTTTACTGAGAAAAATACATTTTTTAAATCGGTATTATTCTCCATGTCAATCACTTGAATCAATTGAAAGTCTTCGGGAACTGTATCCACATGATATTAAATGGCGAGGAAAACATTTTCATTGAAACCAATGTCTATAAATTGTGCATATTTTTAAGAAGAAGTAACGTTTTCTTTTTGTAAATGTGGAAAGTGGGACACATTATTCTGCAAAAAATGCTGTTTCCACAATTTCAATTTGTGCTCAAAGCCCTGAACTTTATTATGAAAATTGTAAATAACCTGTCCTTTGTCTTGAAGTTCCACATTAAGATCATTGAGATGCTGAGTCGTGTCGATAAGAAACCCAAAATCGCACATCCATTCTTTATTACCAAACCGAGGAAAGGCATATCCCTTCATATCCAAGAACAATTGTATTTCGCTTTTTAAGTTGTATACTCTTTTTAGCATTGTACCTCTACTAAGCCAACGTACTTCGGTATTGAAAACCACGTCGCCATATTCAGTTTCTAAATCTTTCAGGAAATCTTTAAATTCACGGTGGTTTAACGCGCGCGATTTTATAAAATATTAGTTTAATTATTGGTACTGTTGTCCAACGCAATCTTTCGCTCACACATTTTCCTGGTGAATTATGCAGTGGTTAACCAATGTTTCTCTTCTTGTGGCCTTCTTAACGTCTTGAAACAGCCTTCCTGATCCTTCATTCACAATGCTTGCAAAAAAGACTTTAGTTCATCGTACCGGTCTTTGCCGGTTGTAGTCCCTTGCATTGGAATTAGTGAACACAATTCTTCGCTAATATTAAATTTGGCGTCAATACCACGTAACAATGTAGCCAGTTGTGCTGTATCGCTAATATCGCAACTACTGATGGGAGAAAATCGAAAAAATAAATTCAAATTTAGAAATGCTTGGCGGGCCGCACAGATATGTTGAAAGGGCCGTAAGCGGTCCGCGGGCCGCGTGTTGCTCATCCCTGCTTTAGAGCATTCTCGTTACACACGCTCGGGCACACATACTCTCTCTCTTTCTCTCTCTCTCTCTCTCTCTCTCTCTCTCTCTCACACACACACACGGGGGCGTGGAGGCGGGTTCTCTTTTCAGTTCTGATGCCTTTATTGTTGGTTTCATCCAGAGTGAGGGGATCAATTCTACACATGTTTATAAAACAGCAACAGGTCCATTCCTACTAAAGAATAAAGTCTAAAAGTGACTTGCACCCGATGTCCAGAACAGAAAAAAAAAAAAAAGAATTTCTTTGTGGGAAGTTTACTAAACTTTTATTATCTAGCCATCCTTCATGGCCTCTTTATGCAAGGTAGTCGGATTAACTGAGTCATTGGAACTCCGATACCAAATTGTACTCAATGAGTAGATTAATTGGAGGATAGTCATAACGACAATAGTATTTAGCAACAGGACAAAAAGATGAGGGGAGTGTTCTACATAGATACAATATCAGAAAGATGAGGCATGAGGTAAGATGTCAACAGAGCAGTCGACCTCGAAACGTGATGTTTAACGCAAAAGGCTCGTTCCAACAGACACTCGTTCATTTCGACGGACGTCCCTCTAAATTAATGCTAGCAGAAAAGTTATAAATCTATATTATAACCTCAGGTCATGTTTGTTGTGCCTAACTCTGTTGTACTTTAACAATTTCCAGTTCCCAAGAATGAAGCACGCATAACGTCATAGTCGTATTAGGACCGATGCTTTGCCCTTTCTTCCCTTTCTAACACTTAATGTGAACATGGCTTACAGGAAGCTGGAGATCAGAACTGGTTCCAGTAGAGCTCGGTCTCTCTAACTGGTATCGTCTCTTCTGAAGTGGAAGTACTTGATGATGGCAGATGGGCAGTCGTCCCTCGGTAGCATGTAGCCTGCATAAGCTGATTAATGATAGGCATTAGCCAGTATGAGTATGCAGACTACAATTTGAATCTACCCTCCCGTCTTGCCCCACTCATATGTTGTAAGTGAGAATTTAGGCAGGGAGGGGACATGTCATTAGTAAGACAACCCACCCGGTATCTCCAGCTACCGGGTCACCCACCTTTATTAGTTCCATTACACCCATTACCAATTACCACCCCCCTTTAAATGGAACTTAGTTCAGTATAAGGGAAACTATCTCTTCTTACCCCCGGTGGGTCACACCACCTTATTTCCACCAATATTGCAGAGCTGAATCTCAGATAAAAAAAAAAAAAAAAAAAAAGTCATTAGTAAGAGTAGATATTTGCTGATGGCCTGAACTGAATTAATACAAATAACTCCATTAATATTTGAATACTAAAGTAATGTATATAACAGCAATTCTGGGATATAACAGTAGTTTCACTCAAAAAACCACAGTTTTCAAAGCCAAGGATATTTAGTAGATGCTCTGGTTATTTGCTTACGTTTCACTCCTTGAAAAAATGTAATTCGACCATACATCAGTAATAATAATTCACTCATAATTAATAAATAATTATACTTTTAAAAAATTATACCAAAATTTGGTCAATTGCACGAAGTAAGTTGTGCATCTCTTATCCGCACAAATCAGTGTACGATTTGAATTCTACTGCAAAATGTTCAAAGAAAGTTCAAAATTCAACGGAAAAAATATTTGTTATCTTTACAGCTAATAAAAAATAATAGAGTGTATGAATGGATATGACTGCCGGTATGGTGTTCTCAAAACGCATTTGCTGGTTAATCACTTTGATAGAATATTATTTATTTATAATTTAATAATTACATATTAGTTACATTAAGCATAGACCGAAAATACCTCTGACGAAGGATTCTGACAAAACTAGATCTCGACCATAGATCTACCCTGATTGATACACTGAGGCCAAATGAGGGTATGTTGAGAACAAATCATTCCAGGTTCTCTTCGGTTAACAGGGGCTGAACGTCGAATTGATCTCTCACTACCCACGAACCCTCCTAAAAAAGATCTCTAATGATACTATGCCTCTAATGAATATGAGACTAAAAATGCATACAGGGAAAATTCAATTTATTTTCTTAGTAAAGATGATTTTACAATAATCACAAGATTTAGGTTTCTGTACAAAACTATACACTTTAGTGCGATGAATACTGTTTACTCTTCACCCCGACTGAAGTTCGTTTTATGTAAACAGAGTGAGTGAAATGAGCATAATTGAGAGGTCACTAAACGCCTTGATACATGAACGTGTACTTTCAGTTAGTGACTGTTCACGAATGAAACACGTTGTCACAGCCGACCTTTTGAACCTTGACACTGGATCACAATTCTTCGAATAACGAAGACAAATTTAGCTGTGCTTATATATTTTATTTACTAATTAAGTGATCTCAGTTATTGACAAGGTTTAAGGGAATTTTCCTAATAAAGCTTTTGAATTGCTGAGATTTCGGAAAATGGACCACCCCGAACAAAGCAAAAAAAAAAAAGCGACATTGTGTCGCTTAAGTTCGCGTCATATGTTAATCTTTATAGGATACATGTTTGAAGTTAGAAATTTCGAAACCATAAATGGTATACAACTTCAGGACTTAGTTGCATCCAACACTGTAACATTATTTTACACTATTAACTCTTATTTTGTTCAAAAAAAATTAGTAGTATGAAACGATGCTTTTTAAAATGGATCCGAAATAGCATTTGGTCCAGACGGCAAAAAAGTGTCTAGCTTATACGAAACCAAGCTCAAATGGCACAGAAAATTCCGATGATTCGAATGTTTATGCAATTCTATTGCTTAAACTTAGTAGTCTTTTAACTCTCCTTCAACCCTCAACTGATGAAAAAAAAGCGTACATGTGTGCTACGCTGAAAGTTTCACCTTTTGGCTTATATCCTGAACTGCACTTATAAATTCAAGTACTGTAATTTAAACACTATTTTCTAAATTCAAACTCCATGAATACAATAATTACCCGGACATGCTCATGTAGCATAAATCGTAGAAAATAACCAACTTTGCTTTAAATATGATAAACAAAAATGTAAGCATTGATAATAAAATATTCTAAAAATAAATTTCCTAATTGAATATTGGTGATAAACAAAAGCAGCAATATTAAAATATCTTAAACTGAATTTAAAATTGAAGGATTGTTATGGCAAATTACAAAGTTTTACAGGAATCTATCTAATACAGAATTTGGACTCCGTATTAGATAGTATATGAATTTAATCATTTCATCGGACTAATATTAATAAATCGTTTCTTTTCATACAATTATTACAAATGTGAGTGATATCCTTACAAACAAATGAGAATATATCTATCTAATGATAAAAAAAAAGAGATATTATAACTAACTAACTTTAATAGTTTTCATTTCTATTTAGGGAAGAGTACTACTTTCCCGGTTCGATAGTTTTGCAGCTGAATAAGACTAGCAAGTCATGGGGGTATAATTATCTCCCCTTCTGGTAATAATTTTTATTGCTAAACGTAATTTAAAAACACTCGTGAAATGAAACAAGAAATGAATCTTAAGTATTATTACCATCACAAATTATGATGATGAACGACATTTTGGTACTAAAATTTGGTTTAAATAACATGAAAATTCAGGAGCACTCCAAATTATGTCATAGATCACGTAATGTTCGGAACATCGTTGTCACTTGCTTCATTCATCCCTAACAGATTGTTTGTTAGTCTTATTATAACACGAGAAACGTAAGATCTCGAGAATGAGGTAAGGTGTCAACAGAGAAGCTGACCTCGAAACGTGATGTTTTTGAAATGAATGCGCAAAAATAATCGGCCGCATCAGCTCCTTCCCCGACGCTGATACCACCGAAGGAAATACAGGCTATTATGTCAAGCCAAGGTTCCTTCCAGATTCTATTTCTGCAACTATAAAATTTATGGAGGTGACTCGGGGGTTCGTTTTAAAGTTCAGCAGTACAATCAAGTAGAAATTCTTGAATTTATTCCTGGATATTGTGTACCAGTACCTATAGATATACGACTATACTAGCTCACGCGTGTGTGTGTTTGCAGATTTCCCATGAGGGAAGTCGGGTATTGAGGTTATACTCATGAGGCGGCCACCAGAGCGCTCTAGTGTCAACAAGTAAAAATGACAGCTCCTCGGGATGACTAACAGTTATGACTCTCTTAGATCCCGGTCATAGGCAGACTGACAGTGTGAGCTCGCCACGGACCCTCCGGGTACAATGGGGCCCATCGGTCTGCTGGATACAACTCAGTCCTCCTTGGTTATTGGAGGCTGTACGTCGAGCTGATCACGTAAAAAAAGTCCACCACGTAGGGGCTGCGTTAACTAAGCAGGTTTCCCACGTGCGCCACGTATTTGCATTTATCTCAAAACTTAAAAGTTCAATGAGAACAATATTTGGTATTTAAGCTTCAAATAAAGTGCTTCATAACATAATAGAATATTAATATTGAAAGTATGAGATGAGTAGGAGTGGGGCTTTACTGAAGACCGAAAACTAAAAAATGCACATATCTCAGTAAATAATCAAGATAATGAAAAAATGTACATAACAACATTTATAGAACATTACACTTACAATAAGATTGGTTCTATACAATTTTTCGATCCGACGCATAATAACGGAGATATTAAGAATTTTCGAAATTCTCCCCCTCTAAACCGACAAAAATTACGACCGCTAGAGCGGTAACAGACAAATATATATTATATATATATATATATATATATATATATATATATATAGTTTTGTACGGACCTCATTTTCGTCATCTCCTGGGTAGGATCGATGGACATTTGAAAAAAAAATTCGAAAATCGCGTTATGAGTACAACCTCAATAGCTGATTTCCCTTAGGGGAAATTTGCTAAAACTCTGATTATGAATCCCTCAATTCTCGCTCGAAACAGCTAAACATTTTAAAGGTCATAATGACATTACAAAACACCGTTTAATAGTTATCATATTACATAGTTATTTCAATAACGCCAAGATATCGCAAGAAATATTATAACATATAACATGATTAATGAGTACTCATAAAATTTTTGACTCTCTTTCAGCGTATATATCGTTTTACTTCGTTATACGACAAAAGTGTATATAATAAAAGTTACTCTAAATATTAAAATAAACACCTTTTGTTAAGTCCATGTTTGGCGAAAAATCAATAGGAAATGATATTTGGTGATTTTCCATATTTGGTGGTTCCTAAAATTTATAAATTATGATAATGAAAGCGTTAATCTTAACCAATATACGGAGTTAGTCATAGTTAGTCCGGTTTAGTCTTATGTGCCCTTTAAAATTGTTGACTCCCGCTGTAGGGCATATCTTGTTTATACTTCGGTATACGACTAAACTATATATCAAAACTTTCTTCAAATATAAAAATAAACAACTTCTGTTATGTATGTTACTCTGAGAATATTAGTATAGCCTATAGTCTATGTTGGGCTAGAAGTAACAAACGTACTAAGTTTCATTAAACTTCGGATAGATAGTTTCAGCACGAAAAGCTAACAAAAAAGTGAACAAACAGACACCAAAGCCAAAAATGGTTGATATCCTTTCAATTCCATTTGACCGAAAAAATATCTTGAAAATTTGAAAAAAAAATCATTCTACAGACTGCAGTTACAATTTATATATATTTATTTTAAAGGTCTTTAATGTAAACCGAATATATACGAGTATATATATATATATATATATATATATATATATATATATATATATATATACAAATATGGAAAATCACCAAATATCATTTCCTATTGGTTTTTCGCCAAACATGGGCTTAACAAAAGGTGTTTATTTTAGAGCATTTAGATTATTTAATTTTTGTAATGTATTATTTAAACAAATTCATGCTGAATTTACACGACAAGTGATAGCGAAAGTTGTGGGGGGAAACAAATTCATTAACCCTGTTATATGTTATAATATTTCTTGCGATATGTTGGCGTTATTGAAATAACTGTGTAATATGATAACTATTAAACGGTGTTTTGTAATGTTATTATAACAAAAGACATTTTGCGATTACACTCAATATGATTGATTGTTTAAAGTGTAACTCAGTTTGAAAGCAGGGCTTCGATCTCTGCGAAGACGCTCCTCACGACAATTATTGAATATAAATTAAATTATTTTTAGGGTGTTATAATTAATTTTCGTCAGGTATATTACTTATTACGTAATTCGAAATGTTTAATGTTTTGAATAAATAATTTAAGTAAAGCAATGTTTATAACTTCAAGCGGGGCGGAAGTTGACGGGAGGCTAACACAGTTAATTGTATTAACTGATTTTCTGTGAAACGTTCGCATTATTGGAATAGCTTTCTACTCTCATTTACTTTACATATATAATGTTGAGAATATAAAAATTTAAGTATTGTGTGCTGGGATTGATTTTTGACAGGAAATATGATTATAGATGTTATTTAATTAAAATTAATTCATTCCGTGATTATGAATTGAATTATTCAAGGTGTATCATACTGCGGAGAGGGATTAATTAGGAACTCATTTTAATTTATTCATCAAAACTAAAATTTCTATTTATAAGTCCCCTACAGTTACTCTGGCACTTACAGAAAAACAATATGCCCAGACGGGAAGTATCATTGTACACATTGAAGCTTGCTATAAAACTACCATCATTATTCACTTAACTATAATTTTCTGTGCATTGAATCAAAGTTATGTGAATCGCCGTATTTTACTGCTATATATAATTATTCGTCTTCTTACTTAGTTTTCATTATAAATTATAGTGTCACACAATGTTGTGGGGTTTATGTTATCATAAAACAGGATGGAATCTAAAAAATATATAAATTAAATGACCTCTTTGAAAATGTTTAAATACTGACTCCACTGTGCTGAGCGATGGGAGTTGCCTTTCTTTAGAGAGTGTCATGAAGAAACTGCCATGAAAGTGAATGAATGTTTGTGAAGCTTTTTTTTAACTGCTTATCTCAGAGTTTCCACTATTTTAGTTAAGGGGTTTATTTCTTAAATTGTTATTTGCCTTGCTTTTATTGCATCTTTGTCCTTCCCCACCTGTATTTACATTGTTGTTTACTTTTAAGTAAGATTTGATGATCACTGTTCCTATAGGTATATTTCAGATAAGAATTATTCAGAGAGACATTCTATTACTTCTGGCTAGACTCCTTCTTCAGTATGTATAATGACGTCTGTAGTGTGTAATATATCATGTTCAGTCGCTAAACTGCACTTAAAATTTAATTTTGTATAAAGATAGTGCACTGACTTAAAAATTAAATAAAAATCTTTTGAGTGAAAAAGCAAAATGTTTATTGACACAAAACAATTATTTTATATTTTGCTTATAATATTTAATTAAGGTTTTTCATTATTTATTATAGGTTTACTGCATAGTTATCTATTTTACACTTCTTATATTTAAGTTTGTAAGTCATTATTCATGCTATTTGGATAATTATAGAAATGAATTACTTTGATTTTTTTTTTTGTATTTTCATTATCTTCTAAATGGATAGATAAAATCGGATTATATAAATAGTTCATTTTCCCACTCATCTGGTCATAATAATTTTCTATTTTCTTTCAAGTATTGTTCTTGTTTTTTTTATTATTCTTAGGAAATCGTTTATTAAAAAAAAATACAATAATTGCATCATAATAATTATAAGTATATAATAAATCTGGCAATGGTGAGGATGACCATCCGCAGCTCTTCTCGTAAGTTCCTGTTTAGTGTAAATTTCTGAACTGGCATGATTCTTCCTTTTCCCAAACCTGTTTGATAAACACTTAGGCTCTGTTGTATGGCAGCTTCATTCTGTTAACCATTATCTATGTCAGTATCAGAGTTGGGCAGTAATTAAATACTTTTGTAATTAACTACTTTTTCAACTAATAAATACTAGTTATGTAATTGCAACTACAGTTACAAAAATGTAGTTAATAACTGTAGTTGTATTTTCTTGGTTTCGCAATTACAGTAGTTGGTATTCATAAATCCAACTACTAGTTGAAATAAAAAGTAGTTATAAAAATAATTACAATTAGTAGTTGCAATTGTAACTATAGTTATTGAGTAATAACTACAACTACACATAGATCAGCTGTTTTTTAAATTCCAAAGAGTGAATATATTTTGATCGCCTCTATGTAAATATTTACATTCGTGGTGGTGGATGAATGGATCATCTGAGACGAGCCATGTTCAATTGTGCACAGAATACGTCAGAAGAACTGAAGGCGGCCGCTCCTTTCTGCACATTCTCTTGTTCCGTCGATCGCCTCTTTTCACTCTAGCGCAGGGCACTGCAGCCTGTCTTCCCTCGGCGACGAAAAGATTTTTGAAACAAATCAAAATGATTGGCAGAGAAAGTAATAGTGATGACGAGAACTCCATATTTTTGGAGCAGAGCAGTAAAGACATTATTTTCTTTCGCCGCGATGGCAAAAGCCCCAAAATCAAATAGACTGTCTTTCTAAAATTCTGAGTTAATAGTAATTCTAATGGCTACTTTGTTTAAATTTTAA
Source organism: Riptortus pedestris (assembly GCA_019009955.1). Lineage (NCBI taxonomy): Eukaryota > Metazoa > Arthropoda > Insecta > Hemiptera > Alydidae > Riptortus > Riptortus pedestris. The sequence goes on from CM032228.1 coordinate 181,038,597, forward strand.
TGTTTAAAAGTATTATTTAATTTCATTCGACTAGTGAAAATATAAAAAGGAATTTACATATTATTTATTTATTATCGTTAGTTTTCATTTATTTGCATTAAAATTATTTTGAGATGTCACAATAATGTAGTATATGTAATATAATAAACTTTTGAATATAAAGACATTGGTTGTAGTCATTTCTTAACAGCCTCAAATAATTCAGTCAGTGTTTCACAGTTTTTTTAAAGTAACTGCCCAAGTAACTATAGTTGCAACTACAACTACAGTTACAGCTACTAACTTTGGAACTACTCATTTTCTCAACTACTAACTGTAGTTGTGAAATTTCAATTACAATTACTTTAGTTGAAAAATGTAGTTGCTCATTACCAATTACTAATTATATTAGTAGTAGCAATTGTAACTATATTTCAACAAATGTAGTTATAACTTGTAACTTGTAATTGTAATTACAATTTTGCCCAACTCTGGTCAGTATCTTGAACGCTCCTGGAAAAGTGCGATTCTTCTAAAGTTAACACACTCATTAGTGGAGCCATTCTTCAGGATTTAGAATATGAAGTCTAAGTTCTGATTGTATCACGCAGATTTACAGTATGTGAACAATTCTCAAGACCAGTTGACGGTAGAGTCACAGGGGCTTTTCCACTTATGATTTTGTCGAATACATTTTCCACCATATTTCCATCCAGGTCTTTGGTCATACCTGTTTGGCCAGTTGTTTTATCGTTATAAAACCCGACATTTAAACATTTTATGTAAAACTAAATGTGAAGTTAGTTAATGGCTGATATCGGACGTGGGAGAATTCCGAAAATACAAAATATCTCCGTTACTATGATTCGGATTGAAACATTGTATATAACCTACATTTTTGTAAATTTAAGGTTCTAGAAATGATGTTCTATACACGTTTTCTCTATCTTGTATATTAACCGAAAGTATTACATTTTTTAAATTTTTAGCTTTAAGTAAATTCCCAATTTTTTTAATTGTACTTTGAATAGGTGAATATCATGAAACATCTTATTCCAAGTCCTATTACCAAATATTGGTTACAACAGATCTTTCCTAGCTGAGATCTGTGCAAATACATTGTGTGATGAATATTTTCATTTGATCAATACCTTACACTTTCAGTCAACACTAAATATCAAAATTCAAAATATGTTATGTAGAAATAGAGAATATATAGTGTATGAGATCATTCGCATGTCAAACCAGCATGTGGGACATCTGTTTTATTTGCTTAGCCTCCGCATGTTCAACCTTTATTTTGTCTAAAATAAGTAGAATTCGAAAATTCCAAATATCTCCGTTATTAAGAGTCAGATCGAACATTTTTATAAATCTAATCTTGATAAACTGTGGCTGCTCTAAAATTGATGGTCCATAGATTTTTTTCGTAACTCAAATATTTAGGGAGTTATCCGTATTTTCTTGTTTACAGCTATAAGTAATACCCCATTTCCACTGATCGGATTTTTACTTAGAAATAGAGAATTTATGGTGAGATGAGATCCGTAGTGTCCTACCGGTACGTGGGAAATCTGCTTTGTTTACGCAGCCCCTACGTGATCGACTTTTTTTTCAGCTTTCTAAGAACCAAAATTCTATTTTAAGCTGCTATGTTACTTAACATCTTATATTCACCTAATACTAGAATGTTTATTTACAGCACATGTTCCTTAGTGAAATAGAGCTTAGAATGTTCCTTTTAATTCATACCTGTATTATTATTGCACGTGGGAAATTTTCTTACTTTACGCAGACCTTGCAGGCTATTTTACGCTAGAATAGGGATTATTTGATAAAGAGATTTTGCTTCAAATATTTACATGGTTTGCCATAAGTTCCAACTTCTGAATTTCGAGCTAGTCAGTCGTGGCAGAAGGTGGAATCTATTGTTTTCTGAATCATGTATATTTTTGAAATCACACACTCACAGAAAGGAGCTTTAAATAGGTATTTTTGATTCGCTGAACTAATAGCCTCGAAGAAACAGCTCAGCCTCTGCCATCATCTGAAAGGCAATTCATCGCAATCCATCGCTCAGCTTCCAATGTCAGATGTCCAGTTTCTTTAGGCCCTCCTTCACGTCACAAATCCAATTTGGCATGGACCAGGCTGTTTTCCTTCTTCCGGGTGTGCCATATAACTTCTGCCTTGGCAACCTACTCTTTCCATACGCTATCTCGACCAAGGTCTGATCTCCTTAATATATTAAAGAAGAGGCAAGGAAACCTTTAAGATAGGGGGAATTTAATTGACAAACCCTTCCAAAAATTTATATATTTAATAAATAATCAATTCATTTCAATATTTAATCAGTCTGATAGAAACTCGCCGCGTTCATGGACTACCTAGGCGGGGTATTGAGGATCCCAGGATCACCAAACAAGTAATCAATGGAATTTAAGAATCATGGCATCAGCTCACAAAATGAAATGTTTATTTCAATACTTATTTGAAATCTTAACTCGAAAAAATATCAACTTCTTTAGAAGAATGAGTACTTCTTTTAATCTCGCTTTAAATACGTCTATTTTGAAACGGTTTAAACTTATTAATAAGAACATATTACTTTTCCAACAACTGTTATTCAACATGATATATTTCCATCATGTTTTAACAACGCAATTAATACTTTTAATTTTTTCATTAAACCATTTACTTACTTGGAATTGGACCACGGGAAGCGTCTTTGACCTGACACCTAAGGGCACAGTGATTTTACACCGCCTCTAATCCCGATGCCGAGCTTATAAACCAGGTCGTTAAGCAATCTCTCGGCCTGATCTTATTCTTGTTCTTCCTGTGTACCACATAGCACAAATCTGGGCAGCATCTGTGCTTTATCTTGTTATCTGTCACAACCACAGTGATATGCCCTTTATAATAGCACAGAAGAAACTACATATGGCATACAATTACATCAGCTAGTCGGTGCGTCTAATCCTTATTCTACACTGATATTTGATAGTTCCAAGTATCTTTCCTACAGCTTACTTTCACTACCCTATTAAGCTAGGCTGTTTCATCATTATATGATAAACACTTGTTTATTCATTACGAAAATTTCATGTTTAGCTAAATGAAACAAAATATAGCATCAGATCACAGGGAGAACCCCCCCCCCCAAAAAAAAAAACCAACAAAACAAATGGTGTAGCAGTTTAGCTACTGTTCAGTAATTTTACTTAAGTATAAAAGAACAATGAAATATATATATATATATATATATATATATATACTAGCAGACCCAGTAGACGTTGACCTGCATGATATAAGGATATTAAATTTAATAATATTATGTTTAAATATTGATTTTTTTTCCTAGAAATTTCACTATACTTTTTCCTTTCAGATGTCATAGACTCGATATCTGCAATTTGTGGATTTAGTGTCTGTTTTTTTGTTACATTTCACCTAGACTGTAGGCTATACTAATATTCTATAAACGAAAAGGAGCTGGGGGGGGGGTTAAGGGAGACCTGAAATTAAAAATACCGATATTGCGTTTCCTATTGGTTTTTCGGCAAATATGCACATGACAAAATTTGTTTACTTTCTTATTTAGAGGAACTTTTGTTATATACACTTTTGTCGTATAACAAAGTATAAATGAAATATACGCTAAAAACTACAGCGTGAGTTAACAATTTTATTAGGCACAAATCACTGAACCGAAGTAAACAAAGTTCTGTACATAAATTAGTATGAAGTCCCCCATAATAATAAGATGTACCAACATTGCCAGGAACGAGCAGGAGTTGGAGTTTTAGGGAAAGCCTAAATTGGAAAAATGGGATATTTCGTTTCCCATTGGTTTTCAGCTTTAGACGCATATAACAAAAGTTGTTTGTTTTGTTATTTAAAGTAACTGTTATTATATATACTTTTGTCGTATACGGAAGTATTAATGAGATATACGCTAAAAACTACACAGGGAGTCAACAATTTTATTAGGCTCAAAACACTGCACCGAACTAATCAAAACTCCATATGTGGGTTAGTATTAATGTCTCTTTGATTATAAGCTATATTAACATTTTTAGAAAAGATCAGGCGTGTGAGTTTTAGGGGAAGCCTGAAATGAAAAATATCGATGTTTCGCTTCGTATTGGGTTTTCGGAAGCATGCATATGGCTAAAGGTGTTTATTTTGTTATTTAGAGTAACTTTTGTAGTATAATGAAGTATAAACGAGATATATGCTAAATACTAAAGTAGGAATCAGCAATTTTATTAGTACTCATTTAAATGTTTTAATATATGCATACTATGAATAATGATGTAATGTATTTAGACTTATGGTTTAATATTTAGAATAACTGAAGTCACTATAATTTAAACCAAATCATTGAGCAGAAGTTGTGATGAGATAAGAGTTGGTTCCTGGCAGACCGCCTTTCACGCACAAACGGCTGAACCGAATTTTATGAAACTTGGTATGTATATTACAACTAACCCAACTTAGACTTTAGGCTATGTGAATATTCTCTGAGACGAACAGAAGTTAGGGTTATAAGGGAGGCCTGAAATTAAAAATAGAGGTATTTCGTTTCCTATTGGTTTATCGGCAAATATGCACATAACAAAAGTTGTTTATTTTGTTATGTAGAGTAACTTTTGTTATATTCACTTTTGTCGTATAACAATATATAAACGAAATTTAAACTAAAAGCTAATGCGGGAGTCAATAATTTTATTCGGCACTAACGATTGAACCGAAATTAACAAAACTCGGTACGTGAATTAGCATTAATGCTTCCATGATTATAAGCAACATTAAAATTTTTAGGTCCAAACAGGAGTGGGGGTTATGAGGGAGGTCTGAAATAAAAACTCGCGATATTTCATTGTCTATTTGTTTTTCGATAAACGTACACATAACAAAAGTTGTTTACTATGTTATATAGAGTAACTTTTGTTTTATAAATTTTTTCGGGAACACTGTATGAAGCAAGTAATTTGCGTAGAAATATTGATATGTTCAACAATTCTTTCCAATATCAACTACCAGGTACCTCACCTGGAAAAATTAATTCAAATCTATGTTAATATTTTGTCCTTACTAATTCAAATCTATGCATAATCCACAGTCGACGGGAAATATGAAAATATGGTGGACAGTAAAGTCTTACGTAAAAAATTAATTTTATTATTAACAAAACCATAGAAACGATGGGTATAAACCCTAAACACCCGGACAGGTAAATGTCAAAATATTGTGCAAAGTAAAGCCTTGCCAAAAAAGTGCCTCCACCATTCAGCCTCAAATGAATTCCCGGGCGAAGCCGGGTACCTTAGCTAGTAGATACATAGATAGATAAATAGATAGATATATTACTGATAGAGGCAAGAAGCTAGAGGCTGTTCTATCCTGGGCGCTAGAGACAAGGAGGGAGGATCGGCCTCGATCTCACCTTGTCTCAATCATGTTTGTGGATCCAACCGTCCTTCGGGTCGGCGACACAAAAACAATTTTTGGTTTTGTTATTTATTTGTTTGGTTGAGAGTCTGTAACTAGGCTATTATCTCAACTGCTAAGCTATATGCGTTACCAACAATACGAGCCAATAATAATGTATATGAGCCTCTAATTGTTTTACGTCCCCGTCAAAGTGCCTCGTGTGGAGATAAGATTAACAACTTGAAAATGTGATGTCTCGATTTTCACTGTTTCACAACTTTAATTTACCATCCACTAAATGAATTAGATGGGATAGGTAAGTAGTGTACAAGATAAATGTGAAGACTATAGATAATGGTGAAAATTTTAATCACTGCTAAATGATGACAAGCCTTCCGGTTGTAGGTTATTAATATTTTCATGTCTTGAAGTAATTTGGCGAAATGGAGTGGCACTCTTTAATTAATACTTGGAATTTTGCAGATTTCCTAGGGCGCCAATTTTGTTTGATCATTTCCAAATTCAATATTTAACCGTTATATGTAAAACTAAAGATCAAATTCGTTAATGGCTGAATTATCTCCAGTATTAAATTTGGATCGAAACATTTTATGGAACTAATCTGATATTTCAAATTTAATTTCCTATAAATATTGTTATACACGTTTTTTCTCTATCTTGAAAATTAACCGTGATTTAGTCTTCAGCCTTCAATTTTAGTCATCCCACATTAACAATAAGTCAATATATCATGGAACGTCTTATTGCAACCCCTAATACTGAATATTTTTTACAACAGATCTTTACTAGATAAGGAACAAGCGCATACGTTTTGTTATGACCTCACCAATTAAGATTTTATTTCTTGATTCAAAAATGTTTGCTTGGTGTTTTCCATTTCTCCATATTTAACAGTTTCAGTAAACACTAAAGATCATGTTCGTTAATGGTTGAAATTAGGCAAAGAATATAGGGGGGGGGATTTGGAGGACGGGGAATTCGATACATTTTATTTAGAACTAGAGACGTATGGTGGGGTGAGATCATTCGCATACCTGTACCATACCAGCACGTGGGAAATCTGCTTTCTTTGCTCAGCCCCCCTGTATGACGGGTTTCATTTTAGCAGGGGGGGGGGGAGCTTAAGGGAAATCAGCTATTGAGGTCTTACTCATAACGCGATTTTCGAAAATTTTCTTCAAATGTCCATCGATCCTACCCAGGAGATGACAAAAATGAGGTCCGTTCAAAATTATATATATATATATATATATATATATATATATATATATATATATATATATAGCGGTCGCAATTTTTGTGTGATCGTTTAGAAACTCGATATTTAAACGTTTTATGTAAAAAGACAGATCAAGTTCGTTAATGGCTGAAATCGGACTAGAGGGAGGGGGGGGGTTTAGAGGGGGGATTTTTCGAAAATTCAAAATATCTCCGTTATTATGCATCGGATTGAAAAATTGTATAGAACCAATCTTATTGCAAATTAAATTTACTATAAATATTGGTATATACATTTACTCTCTATTTTGAATATTAACCGATATATTTGCATTTTTATGAAGTCTGTGGTCGGGTATAGTTCGGATTAGGTCAGCCGTTTCCATAACTGCTCGGCTCAGGAGAAAGCTTCTTCTAACCTTACCTGTCGTTTCTAATCTTACCTTACCTTCGTTACTTTGTGAGATGTATGCAAATACGTTCTGTTCATCCGCCCCCTTCTTTAGTTCTTGGACTACTAAAATTTGCGTTATTAAAATATAAATTATTCTTACAATTCAGAAGCCGTTTCAGTTGGGAATTTATTTTAATTAACTGAAAGATTTCTCATTACCGTTTGTATTTAATCAGGGTGGTGTTGTGTTACCAGTATGCAGATTTCTCTATTGTAAAACTTCACATGGGAAATCTGCTTAGCTTACGCAGCCCCTGCGTGACGGACTTTTTCTAAACTATACTCGACATTTTTCTTGATACTCACTGTTTGATACTTTGTAACATAAGTTTGGTCATAGGATTAAATCAGAGGATTGAGATCTTCACACTTTGGCTGAGGCATAGGAAACTGTTAACTGTTTAGTGGACGTACCATAATGGCTTCATCTGATATGCATTTTCATTTACGTGATGACATTATAAATTCAAGAGTATTACTACAGAAGTAGCTAACACCATTTGCTAGTTGCACAATGGATGACCTGAAACATAAAATGTTTTAGATGTACGATGCCCCCCCCCCCCCATGAATGTACCCGTAATCAATAGACCTCCAGGACACAATGTCAAATTGAGCTGTGCTAATCTGACATTTATGGTCATGCAATATGCTATTTTTCGGATGCCTATTGGGAAGAAGTAATGATGTTAATGGGTCGTGCTGTTTAAGCCACTGATCATCACGGAGGTATCAAGGACAGGCCTTCTGATTTTGGCATTATAAAAAGATCAAAATCTAGACAACCAAGTTCAAGGTCTAGAGAAATCTTACCAACCTTGTTGCTCAGCTACGCGACTTATGTAAACCAAAGTAAGGGCTAACATACATTATGTAAGCAGAATTCTAGATTTTTGCCTGAAGACTGTAGAGAAGGAAAATAAATAAATTATACACTGATGTGTTGTACCATATTAATAACACCTAATTTACATGTTCCCACAATAAAAATATTGTTTATCACCTCATAATGCCGACGTTTACATAATAATAAGTTATGATCATACTTCTTCAAATAATGTTAATTGCTACTGTTTTCTTTGTTCCCGAGCTCAGAACCGTCCCCAGGGGAAGTTGTCAGGATGTATCCCACCAAAATTGAAAAAATAAAAATAAATAAATAGATATAGGTAAAATTAACACGTGCCATTAAAGAACTAATAAATAAATCGTTTATTGACGGAATTAGGAATAGATGGAAATGAAAAAGCAGATGTAGCAGCCAGAGAAGCCCACCAACTCGAACCACCCCAACAACAATTACATCTGCAGAGCTCTATCAACCACACAAAGAGGATATTTATGAAAACCAGCAACAAATGTCGAACCAAACCCAGATCAATGTACAAAAACTATTAAAATCTCCATCCGTCCATGGAAATATTCGACAAGAGACGACAGAAGAGATGAAGTCGTACTTGGAAGACTGCGAATAGGTCGAAAAAGATTTACGCTTAGCTATCTTATGGAAATGTAACACAAATTTAACTGCCTACCATAAATTAATAGAATTCGTATACAAATATGACCAATAAGACCTAAATAAATTATTTAATTTTATGAACATTACTAATTTATATAAAGACATTTAACTTACAAATTTGAATAAAGACATTTCTTGTACCCTCCTTTATATCGTTAAATTCTAAATGGCGATATAAATGAGGATATAACAATATTTACAATTTACATAAACACAATTTATTTGTTTCTTTTGGTACTTTCCTGTGTAATTATTGCACAGACAAATTTCATGGTGCAACTGGTAATAGCACTTGTATATCAGTGAAATGTTTCAGGATTGCCTTATCAGAAAAATGTATTATGCAGAATCAATAAATGTTGTAATTATTTCACTAAATAATAAATCAGCACTTGAATAAATAATTCCTGATTGTTAGGAATGAACCCATACCAAACAAACAGGTATTTAGAAGTAGTAGTAGGACATGTATTACATACATATCTCACTGCTATGGCAACCCAGCATTTCGAGGCAAATGTTTAAGTCTAAATTATAATGGTATTATTTTATTTTTATGTTTCCCACCTAAGTGTTTATACGTCTGATATGCCTAGGCACTATAGTGAACAAATGGCCTTCTTTAGAGTCTTAAAGAATAAATGGAAATTATTTCCTACTAAATCCCTCTTCACAGTTCAAAACGACTTGGGCAATATTAATCATAATCTTGGATAGCTATAAGTTCCTTTGCTGAGGAACTCGGCTTTACTTGAAAAAAATTATTAATGTGTCTGAATGTTCTCATTCCAAGGCTACATTATGCACAATCTATTTACTTTTCCTGTTTATGTATTTACTATCCTATTCTAACTTCCGGCATGGAAATAAGACAACAAAATTGAGACAGGTTTTAGCAGGATAAAATAAAAAATAGAAAGGAAGAGTACAAAACATATTATTTATAAAACTAAATGTAATGATTGCAATGTAGCTTATATTGCGGGAACTGCTCTTTTCATATTACTATACTCACCGAAATCCATAAGATGCTTGATGTCTTCAAAATAGGGTTTTCATGGCCTTCCTCTGACCCTATGCCCAAGAATCTTACCTTCATATATATTAGTGATGTACCATCAAATATATTACTAATATATTTGAGACACTACAGGTATTAAAAACAAAATGTTTAAAAACATTTTAATATTGGACTTATTACAGTTAATTCAATGTCAAATGAAGTTAATTTAATATCAATTAGACTAATCTTTAATTAAAAGATTGGAATTGCTGCATGCATATAGGCCTAAGTAATTATGGTTTAAACTGAAGTAGGATAGTTTACTATAATTGCCTCGCTCAATTGGTTTAAATGACGTGCTAAAAAGTTTTTAGCTAATTATAGTTATAAATAAGGAGGAATATATTAAATAATATATTTCATATATTATAATATAAGGAGTTTTTTAAAATGGAATTCACAACCATGAGCAGAACAAAAACTTTTAATAAGTTAAATAGGAGTAAGATAAAGAACTATGTAATTAACAAACGTTTTGTCTAAATTTATAAGAAATAACCCCTTGAGGAGTGGTAGACACTCGAAACGCGTCGGGGATGAAATAAATGATTATATGAAGGATTATTTTTCTGACCTTATGGAGGAAAAAATAGTCATATATGTATAATGTTCAGTGGCTCTAATGCCTACTTTAGGTTTTAAGTAACTAAATATCTTTTTTACTCGGGACATACGTCAGCCCCTTCCTTAAGGCGTTAATCATGATTTTATACTTTACCAAATTCGATAAACAAAACAAAAAAAAAGTATCATTACTGTAGCATGTAGAAGGACAGCTGCTGTACTTCAGAAATTAAACGGCAAAGTTTCTTTAAGGCTGAAAAATGTTACGAATGACGAAGGAAGTGGTATGCGTTTATAGTCCTTTGGTAGCATGGAATGTGAAGATAAGGGTGATTCAAGGAGCTTCGGTAGTTCCAATGATCTTGTTATATATAGTCTCTTACGCAGAAACGTGGCTAATAAATATTCTTTTATATTACATTTGTTCGGAGTTTTTGTATTTATTTATTCGTCGAAGACTCCCTCGTCGATGACGGAATCTCTCTCTCTCTCTCTCTCTCTCTCTCTCTCTCTCTCTCTATATATATATATATATATATATATATATATATATATATATATATACTAGCTCAGATACCCGGCTTCGCCCGGGAATTCATTTGAGGCTGAATGGTGATAGTATTTTTTAGCAGGCTTTACATTGCACAATATTTTGACATTTACCCGTCCCAGTGTTTAGGATTGATACCCGTCGTTGCCGTGGATTTGCTAATAATAGAATATTTGTTCGATAAGGCTTCACTGTCTTTGATATTTTTATATTTCCCGTCTCTTATACATGTAAATATGGTGAATTTTTATTTCAGGCCTCCCTTATAACCCCCCTCCCGTTCGAACCTAAAAATTTTAATATAACTTATAATTATGGAAGAATTAATGCTAATTGACATACCGAGCTTTGTTAAGTTCGGTTCAGCCGTTAGTGCCCAATAACATTGTTGGCTCCCGCTAAAGTTTTAACGTATAACTCATTTATACTTAGGTATGCGACAAAAGTGTATATAACAAAAGTTACTCCAAATAACAAAATAAACAACTTTTGTTATGTTTATATTTGCGGAAAAACCAATAGGAAACGAAATATCACTATTTTTAATTTCCGGCTTTCCTTATAACCCCCACTCCTGCCCGTCCATAGAAATGTTGGTATGGCTTATTATAATGAAGGCCTCACTGCTAATACACATACCGAGTTTTATTTAGTTCGGTTGAGTCTTTTTTGGCAAATAATATTGTTGACTCCCGCTATAATTTTTAACATATAACTCATTTATACTTAGGTATACGACAAAAGTGTATATGACAAAAGTTACTCTAAATAACAAAATAAACAACTTTTGTTATGTGCATATTTGCCGAAAAACCAATAGAAAACGAAATATCGCTATTTTTTAATTTCAGGCTATCCTTATAACCCCCACTCCTGTTCGTCTCAGAGAAAATTAATATAGCCTAAAGTCTAAGTTGGGTTAGTAGTAAAATACATACCAAGTTTCATAAAATTCGGTTCAGCCGTTTATGCGTGAAAAGGTAACAAACAAACAAACAAACATACACGAAAGAAACAAAATGTAGTTATGGTGTCTATGACATGTGAAACGAAAAGTTATCGTGAAATTTCGCGAAAAAAATCAATGTACAGACAGAGGTTACAATTTTATATATATATATAGATAGATAGATATATCTATTTTATATATATATAGATAGATAGATATATCTATATATATATAAAATTGTAACCTCTGTCTGTACATTGATTTTTTTCGCGAAATTTCACGATAACTTTTCGTTTCACATGTCATAGACACCATAACTGCATTTTGTTTCTTTGGTGTCTGTTTGTTTGTTTATTTGTTTGTTTGTTACCTTTTCACGCATAAACGGCTGAACCGAATTTTATGAAACTTGGCATGTATATTACTACTAGCCCAACTTAGACTTTAGGCTATATTAATATTCTCTGAGACGAACAGGAGTGGGGGTTATAAGGGAGGCCTGAAATTAAAAATAGCGATATTTCGTTTCCTATTGTTTTTTCGGCAAATATGAACATAACAAAAGTTGTTTATTTTGTTATTTAGAGTAACTTTTGTTATATACATTTTTTTTGTATACCGAATTATAAACGAGATATACGCTAAAACCTATAGCTGAAGTGAACAATTTTATTTGGGACAAAAGAGCCAACCGAAATAAATAAAACTCGGTATGTGTATTAGCAGTGAGGCCTTCATTATAATAAGCCATACCAACATTTCTATGGACGGGCAGGAGTGGGGGTTATAAGGGAAGCCTGAAATTAAAAATAGCGATATTTCGTTTCCTATTGGTTTTTCCGCAAATATAAACATAACAAAAGTTGTTTATTTTGTTATTTGGAGTAACTTTTGTTATATACACTTTTGTCGTATACCTAAGTATAAATGAGATATACGTTAAAACTTTAGCGGGCACTAACGGCTGAACCGAACTTAACAAAACTCGGTATGTCAATTAGCATTAATTCTTCCATGATTATAAGTTATATTAAAATTTTTAGGTTCGAACGGGTGGGGGGGGGGTTAAAAGGGAGGCCTGAAATAAAAATTCACCATATTTACATGTATAAGAGACGGGAAATATAAAAATATCGAAGACTGTGAATCCTTATCGAACAAATAATTCTATTATTGTATTAGCAAATCCACGGCAAAGATGGGTATCAACCCTAAACACAGGGACGGGTAAATATTAAAATATTGTGCAATGTAAAGCCTGCTAAAAAATACCATAACCATTCAGCCTCAAATGAATTCCCGGGCGAAGCCGGGTATCTGAGCTAGTATATATATATATATATATATATATATATATATATATATATATATATATATATATCATTGGCAGGTAAAAGGGTCAATTATTTTAATATTATTTTACAATTATCATTATTATTTATTTAACCCTCTCTTGAACATCTTTCGCTTTTCATTTAATGCTTCTTAAGAAAAACAATTTCAATTTAACAAAGTCAGTCTACGGCTGTGAGAGACATCTTAAGTTTATGAATATATCAGTAAAGTATTTAATAAGTAGATTTTTAATTATTAACATTTTTAATATAATAATTAAATAGGTTTTTAATATGTTATTTAAGTATTTGTATTTATTTCAGTATTATTGTAGAAAAAAGGTGTTAAAATATACCGAAACGTCGGTCAAGCATTTGTTATAGTTTGTGACCTAAGTGACCGGCCAACATACCAAACAAATGGGAGAGCTAAAATTTTGTTTATTTTAATCTGATCCCTCTTTTGTGTTTGATGAGTGACTGTGGTTTATTTTTGTACTTAGATGTTTGGAGATATATGTATATGTATATATATATATATATATATATATATATATATATATATATATATATATATATATATATATACTAGCTCAGATACCCGGCTTCGCCCGGGAATTCATTTGAGGCTGAATGGTGATAGTATTTTTTAGCAGGCTTTACATTGCACAATATTTTGACATTTACCCGTCCAAGTGTTTAGGATTGATACCCGTCGTTGCCGTGGATTTGCTAATAATAGAATATTTGTTCGATAAGGCTTCACTGTCTTCGATATTTTTATATTTCCCGTCTCTTATACATGTAAATATGGTGAATTTTTATTTCAGGCCTCCCTTATAACCCCCCTCCCGTTCGAACCTAAAAATTTTAATATAACTTATAATTATAGAAGAATTAATGCTAATTGACATACCGAGCTTTGTTAAGTTCGGTTCAGCCGTTAGTGCCCAATAACATTGTTGGCTCCCGCTAAAGTTTTAACGTATAACTCATTTATACTTAGGTATACGACAAAAGTGTATATAACAAAAGTTACTCCAAATAACAAAATAAACAACTTTTGTTATGTTTATATTTGCGGAAAAACCAATAGGAAACGAAATATCGCTATTTTTAATTTCAGGCTTCCCTTATAACCCCCACTCCTGCCCGTCCATAGAAATGTTGGTATGGCTTATTATAATGAAGGCCTCACTGCTAATACACATACCGAGTTTTATTTAGTTCGGTTGAGTCTTTTTTGGCAAATAATATTGTTGACTCCCGCTATAATTTTTAGCGTATAACGCTTTTAAACTTCGGTATATGACAAAAGTGTATATAACAGAAGTTACTCTAAATAACAAAATAAACAACTTTTGTTATGTGCATATTTGCCGAAAAACCAATAGAAAACGAAATGTCGCTATTTTTAATTTCAGGCTTCCCTTATAACCCCCACTCCCGTTCGCCTCAGAGAAAATTAATATAGCCTAAAGTCTAAGTTGGGTTAGTAGTAATATACATACCAAGTTTCATAAAATTCGGTTCAGCCGTTTATGCGTGAAAAGGTAACAAACAAACAAACAAACAAACAAACAAACAAACAAACATACACGAAAGAAACAAAATGCAGATATGGTGTCTATGACATGTGAAACGAAAAGTTATCGTGAAAATTCGCGAAAAAAATCAATGTACAGACAGAGGTTACAATTTTATATATATATAGATATATATATAAATGTTTGGATGACTCGTCTCAACTCACAGTGTTCATTCAAGAGTGCTACTTCACAGTTCAACAAGCTCATACTTAACATCTCGCAGGTGCAAGTCAATTCCTATGAAACAATTTTGCATCAGCTGATCTAATCAGCTAACCTCATTTAAGTGATAAAAATACAAATTAATTCCTAGGTATTTCTCCCGATCGAAGGCACATCTTGGAATGTAATAGAGGAACTTAGTTATTCCTAAAGTGGTTTATCATTTTTATCCGAAATGTGAAATGCATGAAGATACAAACCATGTCCTTCAGGCAATATCACAAATAAGTTTATGACAGGCTTCAGGGTAAAAAATATAGTTCAATAATTCTCTGTTTCGAAGGAGCAACGTATACAATAGTAATATGAGTAAATTCATTTCAATAAAATTAAAATTATGATTTAATGCAAGGGTTCGGGAATTGTACCTTTATTAATATTATTAATATCAACCCAACCACTGAAAATTGAAATAAATAATTATAATATAAGTCTCCATATTCCTTACTTTTCATTTATTGATGAAACAACACCACCTCTCAGAAAAAAAACAAAACATGGAGAAGTACTATGCAATGGAAATATTTGAAGAAAAATATTAGAGTTTCGTGTCTTTCCCAAGTTGACAAAATATATAAATCAGTAAGAGATTATTTTTTTCTACATTACAGAGACATTTAAGCTTAAAACTTATATAGATATATAAAAATACATTTTTTTCCTTATTCGTGATAAAATATTGGATTGACGGGCTGTCACTCCCTCAATGTAATAAATATCTTGAGGACAAAGATAGGACATGGTCTTGCCAAACAAATTTACCTAGAGACGACAATAGTTAGTTAAGAAATAAGAAGAATGATTGCGTCACAATACCATTGTTCCCGCATCTGCCCACATCCTCAGCCTGACACAAGCGCATTAGGTCGTTGAGATTATACACTAACAACATAATTAATTAAAAAACTTGTTACTATTTTGTTGCAAATTTATCTATACAGTAACTGTAAGCGGTTTCCCAACAGGATCAAGACATTTATTACATGATATTTGATATTCCGGTTTGCGACAGGCACAAATTCTTATCATGAAATTCATTTCACAGTTTGACAGAAGATCAAACTCCACCAAAGCCTGTGCTTAAGATGCGTCCGAAAGACAAAGTTAATAATGTTTACGTTTAAGATATAATTTTACGAAGTTATAAAAGAAAAATTGACCTCGTGTCCCCATTTACAAGGACATGAGGTTTACAACCTTAGGTTTATTTATATTTTAACAAAGAAAAAATATTTCAGTAATTTATAAATCAGTACTCACTTAAAACCTATCTTTTAGCATATTTTCCTTAAGGGAATGAGGTTCTACTCATGACACGATTTTCGAAAACTTTGGTGGGGGTGATTAATAGGGAAGAAAATAGAAAATAAAATATTTTTGTTACTATGAGTCGTATCGAAAAATTGTTTATAAACAATATTCTATTCATTTTAAGATTCTATAAATGTTGCTCTATACACGTTTTCTCTATCTTGAACATTAACTGAGCGTATGCTTTACGATTTTTTAATTTTTAGCCTCAAAGTAAACTCCCTCTTTTATTCATTGAACATTGAAAATAGGCGACTATATCGTGAAACGTCATATGCCATGCTTAAATGCCAAATATTGTTTTCATCAGATCTAGATGAGATACTTGCGATAATATTCATTAAAGGCTGAAATCGGACCAGGAATAGGTGGGGGGTTAGAGGGAGCGGGAATTCGAAAATTCAAAATTTATCCATTATTATGAGTCGGATAGAAAAATGTTATAGCACCAATCTTGCTAAACTGTTGATGCTCTACAATGGTTTCTATACAATTTTTTAGTAACTCAAACAACAAATAATAGAGAATATATATTCAGATGAGATCAGTATTGTGTCATACCAGAACTTGGGAAATGTGCTTAGTTAAGGCAACCCCTGCGTGACAGACTTTTATTTGTTGAAAAAGAATGACAATATTCTCTACTCTATCAATAAACTAAACATTGAACTCGTATCACATTGCGAAAATTTATCATGTATCAAAATACGAAATTTATCAGCTTGAAAATGATGATGTTATCATTCTGGCCAAATTGTTTTAAAAATAAGGTCATAGAATTGAAAATTCTTGGGGTAAGATAAGGTTTATCTCTGACTGGTAGCCAACCAGAAGCGGAAACCAGTGCTACTCGTGGTCCACCAGCGAGGTCGACATCGCCACAGCTTCCTCCTATTTAATTCAACGTCATCTTGGAAGTTATCTGCATTGAATACTTAGTTATTCCAATCTCTTTGTTCCTTCTCTTTGACTCCATGAGCCAACAAAAGAGGCCTGTAGAATTTTATCAAGTGTACGACGTCTGAAACCTTAAAAAGCCCGTTATGCAGGTACTGAGTAAAATAAAATTAATATTTAAAAGATTAAGTAAAATTAAGATTTCCCGACCTGGTTTTTTGTGGGTTCCCCTTAAGGGAAATTAACTATTGAGGTCGTACTCATGACGTGATATACGAAAAATTGACTAGAACAAATATTGTCAGTTCAAAAATAAATAAATAAATATATATATGTTGCATGGTGAGTCTACCTTTAAATGATTTTTTTTTCGGTAACATTCACTTTCCTATTTGTTTACAATGTAATTTATCTCACTAATGTAATGTTCAGTCGCTCTATAAACTAAGGTACACTTTCTCAGAAATTCTTGTTTTCTATACATTGTTGTGTTTAATAATAGAAATAAATAATTCAAGCAAAACGATTCTTAACGATTGGAGAGAGTGCACTTTCAGAGCAACATCTCCATCTTCATAATCTTCAAAGAGCTTTAGAGTAGAGTTAACCGAGTTACTTGCTCGTTGTAGTTACAAGTTAATAACTCTACAACGGAAAGCGTCTGAATTGTAAAAAAACAGGCCAGCCATCCTGAATTCTAGACCGGAAAGAATAACCATTAATGAAATATATCTGAATATGACATATTCATTATATTGAAAACTATTTACTATAGCTAGTGCTGTCATTTGTAATTAATCAGAATAATTTTAATTTCAACAGCTCAGATACCCGGCTTCACCCGGGAATTCATTTGAGGCTGAATGGTGATGGTATTTTTTTGGCAAGGCTTAACTTTGCAGAATATTTTGACATTTACCTGCCCCAGTGTTTAGGGTTTATACCCGTCATTCCTGTGGATTTGTTAATAATAAAATTAATTTTTTATATAAGACTTCACTGGCCTCCATATTCTCATTTTTATTAGCAGATTTCCTTTCAGGGAAATGAGCTATTGAGGTCGTACTCATGACGCGATTTTCGAAAATTTTCTTCAAATGTCAATTGATCCTACCCAGGAGATGATGAAAGGGAGGGGGGGTTTAGAGGGGGGATTTTCGAAAATTCAAAATATCGTCGTTATTATGCATCGGATCGAAACATTGTATAGAACCAATCTTATTGACAATTAAATTCACTATAAATATTGTTATATACATTTATTCTCTATCTTGAATATTAACCGAGATATTTGCATTTGTATGAAGTCTGTGGTCGGGTATAGATCGGATTAGGTCGGCCATTTCCGTCATTGCTCGGCTCAGGTGGAAGCTTCTTCTAACCTTACCTGTCGTTTTTAACCTTACCTTCGTTACTTTGTGAGATTTATACTAATACGTTCTGTTCATCCGCCCCCCCCCCCTTCTTTAGTTCTTGGACTACTAAAATTTGAGTTATTAAAATATAAATTTTTCTTACAATTCAGAAGAAGCCGTTTCAGTTGGGACTTTATTTTAATTAACTGAAAGATTTCTCATTACCGTTTGTATTTAATCGCGGTGGTATTGTGTTACCAGTATGCAGATTTCTCTATTGTAAAACTTCACATGGGAAATCTGCTTAGTTTACGCAGCCCCTGCGTGACGGACTTTTTCAGGCCTCCTTTATAACTCCCACTCCCGTTCGAACCTAAACATTTTAATATAGCTTATAATCATGGAAGAATTAATGCTAATTGACATACCGAGATTTGTTAAATTCGGTTCAATCGTTAGTGCCCAACAAAATTGTTGGCTCCAGCTCGTTTATACTTTGTTAGACGGCAAAAATGAATATAACAAAAGTTACTTTAAATAACAAAATAAACAACTTGTGTCTTGTGTATATTTGCGTAAAAACCAATAGAAAACGAAATACCGCTATTTTTAATTTCAGGCCTCCCTTACAACCCCCACTCCTGTCCGTCCCTAGAAATGTTGGTATGGCTTATTATAATAAAGGCGTTAGTGCTAATACACATACCAAGTTTTATTTAGTTCGGTTGAGTCTTTTGTGCCAAATAAAATTGTTGACCCCCACTACAATTTTTAGCGTATAACGCTTTTATACTTCGGTATACGACAATAGTGTAAATAACCCAAGTTTCTCTAAATAACAAAATAAACGACTTTTGTTATGTGCATATTTGCCGAAACCCCAATAGGAAATGAAATATCACTATTTTTAATTTCAGGTTTCCCTTATAACCCCTACTCTTGCCCGTCCCTAGAACTGTTGGTATGGCTTATTATAATGAAGGCGTTAGTGCTAATACACATACCGAGTTTTAGCAGATTTCCCTTAAGGAAAATCAGCTATTGAGGTTGTACTCATGACGGAATTTTCGAAATTTTTCTTCAAATGTCCATCGATTCTACATAGTAGATGACGAAAATGAGGTACTTCAAAACTGTATATATATATATTTGTCTGCTACCGCTCTAGAGGTCGCAATTTTTGTTTAATCGTTACCAAACTCGATATTTAGTCGTTTTATGTAAAAAGAAAGATCAAGTTCAATAACGGCTGAAATCGGACCAGTGAGAGGGGGGGTTTAGAGGGGACGATTTTCGAAAATTCGAAATATCTCCGTTACTATACGTCGGATCGAAAAATTGTACAGATCCTTATTGAAAATTAAATTTACTATAAATATTGTCATATACATTTTTTCTCTATCTTGAATATTAACCGAGATATTTGCATTTTTATTAAATCGGGGTGCCTAACGGACGAGAGTTGCGTTCCCGCCAAAAGCTTCGACCGTTTCCTTCACTGGCTCGGCTCTCATGAAATTTCTCTATTGTAAAACTTCACGTGGGAAATCTGCTTAGTTTACGCTGCCCCTGCGTGACGGACTTTTATTTAGTTCGGTTGTGTCTTTTGTGCCAAATAAAATTAATATAAATTAATAAAAATAAGCTTTTATATCGTGAACCTCTTTGTTCTAAGCTTAAATATTCTTCCCAATAGACCTTTATTATGCGAGATACATGTAATTGGCGGTATGAATTAAGGTATTAAGTTCTTGTCTCGAAAATGTTATTCGATTAGCACCATACTCGATATTTAACAGTTTCTTCCATCATTAAAGATGATATTTTTTATTGGCTGAAGTCGGACCATTAATAGGGGGGGGGAGGATTAAAGAATTCAAAATACCTCCGTGATTATGAGGCGGATCGTAAAAGCTTATTGAACCAATGTTTTTCAGCTATTGATGTACAATTGTTCTACTATGCATTTTCTCGTAATAATAAGCGAGTAATTCTTATTTTCTTGATTTCAGTCAGAATAGGCAGTGAGTGTGTCTTAAGTTCTGCTTGGTGTGTGGGAAATCTGCTTAGTTTACGAGAAACCTTTGAGACGGACTTTTCTACTCATCGAATGTTCACTTTGATTGAGTAACTGAAATAGTCTTTTCCACAACTCCTATTCTTCTTATTACTGGAGATATAGAGAACAGGTGTTGGTCATTCCAGCACGTGGGAAATTATTTAGTTCGCAGCCCTAACCACTGACGGACTTTATAAAATTTAACCTAATCTTATGTCTTGTTTGGCCTCAGTTTTTATGCTTTCGTATAATTTGCTTCACAAATTATTACTATTACTTTCGGAGTTATATACATTCAACTGATTAAATTCTGTGTCATCATATATTTGCAGTTTAAACTCTTTGTCTCTTGGAAAATTGGTCTTTCTTTATAGCTTTAAAAAGTAGTACAGAGTGGAATACCCTGAAAAATATATAATATTTTTAAGTATTCATAATACTTAATTTATAATCTAAGCCCTTCCTGAATGGAGTTATACTTCCATTGAAAAGAGAACAGCCCACGTGGTCGTCGACAGGTTTTAAAGATAATAGTAACTGGTCGACCTTGAGATTTAAGAGATTAATGGCGGCATACTCATTAAGGTATTTCCTTCAAAATTAACAGTTTACTTTTAGCTTTTATTACACTTTAAAGTACACTGCAAGAAATGATGCTTCATGTCGAGTAGTTTCAACGTCAGCCACGTGGTATTTTCACACTACTCACAGAGGGTGCCACTACTAATGGATTACCTTTCATGATGTAATTCAATACATGTACTACTTGACTTCTCAACCAGAGTACATACATGTAACGCTCTCATAGATACTCAATGAAACCACGTGGTTGTATTACAGAATACGAAACTGTTCAGTTTGCCTTAGCAGCTGTGCTTGTTTAACTAACAGAATAATATCCACTGGAGAAAAAAAAAATAACCATGCTTTTACCTATGACTGTAGATTTTTTAACCTTTTCTTTGTTTTTATAAGGTGGATTCACCTAAACTGTTTTAGTTTTTTAATAAGAAAAAGAAAAATCGCTTAATTGCGACACGCCTAAATAAATAAACTAACAGTTATACAGTTTATAATACTTGTAGTTTATGCCGTGATATGCAACACAAGAACGTCAGTGAACATAAAGTACAGGGAAGACGTAGCGAGAAGTTAATTGCAATGAATGGTACAGTTCAAATGGCCTAATAGTCACAGATCAATGTTAATTTTTAACTTTACAGAGGAATATTTTGTTTATAATGTATTTTTATGTTGGGTCTAATGCATTAGAAATCTGAAGTTTGTATAAGTTTAAAAATAATATAATTATAACAAAAAGAGGTATAGTGCTTCCCTTTATATTTATTATAATGGGAAGCACCAACTATACTCATCACCATTTTTTTTTTGTTCACTTATAAAATGTTTATCTATTTCATTTTTGTTATTTGTCATTGTTTTTTGGTATTTGTTATTGTTACTTGACGTTATCTCTTATCTATTTTACTTTTGTTAGTCACTATGTCCAATATTTGACTTTTGAAAAGGGCAAATCACCTTTTATCTGATGTTCATAAAGAAATTAAATAAGAAAAAAAATAATATTTTTAAATTAGGCGAGAATGCACCAACCTCACAAACATAGCAACGGTTATACCGTTGAACATTTTTTTCATAGTATTAATTTGTATTTTCAAGTATTAATATTCCGCTAAGAATTCTCAATTTATGTACAATTGCTTACAGGTTTAAACCCCTTACAACTGGGAGTCATATCCCCTACGGAAGAATTTAATATTGAGTGACGTCATGGAGTTTAATACCATTATCTTTAGAAAAAATATTACTAATGAATTTGTACCTTGTTTAACACTAGTTGTTGGACATTAGGTATATAAATATTATAGATGGTCCTGTGATACAATATTTAAACAACACAAAGCAATTAGTGATCATGGTACGAATAATTTCATTTACAGCCAATTTTATACAATAATTGTAAGATATACTGATCTATGCTTCAATTTATACGTTGGTTAATGGAAGTTCAGATATAAAATGTATACAAGTCAATGTCTTAACAACGGGAACTGATTTTTGTGAGTAAACGATTTTCTTCACATTTCTCTTCTTTGGAAGTGGATCATGATTTATTCATAGATAATTATTGTTAAAGTCCTAAACCTTTTTTTTTTATTTCTGCAATGACCCAGTCATATGTATTTGGCACTATTAGATGGCAGTTGATCAAGAATGAGAAGCCAATTATAATATTGTGGGAGGAATCTACTGAAATTCGTGGGGAACATTTTTAAAGCCACACTTTATACAGGTTGTGCTTATATACGTAAAGTAGCAATAGGTCTTATCAATTCTTTGGTTGAATTTGTCATTTATAAAATATGACTTCTGAGTGAGTTTAAGTGTTTATGAAAAAAAAAAACATATGAGGGTTTAATTATTGTAATTATTAATTTCAGGATATGGAATCCTCCATGCGACAAATAGAGCGTCATTTTTACCTGGCAGATTCAATTCCACCATATAACATCCACACTAAAACTAAAACCCGGCTGTACCTTAATACGTGAAAACTTTAAATAATTCATGAGTACATTAATGACCGATGCACAGGGCATAATCAGAAGTAGGCCTCTGAACATTGGGGGAAGGAGTGATGCAAAGTTGCAAGATAGGCGGGACTCAATGACTGGACCACGTGGCAGCTCATTCCATTCACTCCTGTGACGTCAGCTTTTCCCGCGCCCGCCAACTCAGCACACACACAAGGCTACTACTCTACAATCCCGAGTAAACATGTGACTCAACATGGCGGGCCTCCCTACTCACTGCCCCACTCATTTGATTCCCCTCAGCTGCCTTCTTAGTAATACCTTTCGTCACAGAAACAAGAATATTAAATGATTTCATAAGAAAGGAACTATGAGTGTGAGTGTTCCACAAGATTATAGTTCGAATCTAATACACATGACGTAAAACAGATGTCATCAAGAATCTATACTTGTGTACAACGTTTATTAAACTTGTATGTACAGTGGTTGCTGAACAAATTAGTGCATCGAGGGTACTTAATTTAAAGCAATAATTATTTCATTAAATGAAGGACACACTCTTATTTTTTCATGAAATATTTAATGTCTGAAAAGTTAAATTATCTAAAATAAATAACAAAACATAAACTAAACATTTATATTTTAATAAAAATCATTGTTGCTTTTGTAATTATTAGTCCAATTTCTTTTCGTCAAGTAAGAGCCGCACAATTGAACAGATTTATCCCACGTGTTGGAATGATGCTATTGATCTCGTTCTATGGGGCTCAGGTTAGCCATGTGAATTAAGCCATTGGTTTTAATCTGACATGGAAGTCCTATGGTGGGGAGTTCGATTCCCGTCTGGGCAAATAGGAATTTATTTTGGGACGAACCCATTAAATAATATCATTCGCCCCACCCTGGCCTTAGTAGCATAAAGGGGACTTTAATAAAAAAAATCTGATTATGGCTCATAATAAGAATGTATGCGTCTAATGCATGGCCAATAAAGCATTCTAGACATTTATACAATTGACTTTTGAAATTAAAATAAATCAAATGTTCTTTCGAACGAGTGTCAAATACAATGTTGGGTTCCCTTTTAGCATAGATGCTAGTGATAGTCAAAGGTAGTTTGACAAGAGTCTTTAGGGGGGAAAAAAGAGTTATTCAACGTTATTTTACGTTATTTCTCAGGGCAACTTGAGTGTTATGGTAAATCCTTTATGGCAACTGGATTACCAAATTAAATGGGCTGTGATCTGTAAATAACTAGTCTCTATTTTCCAAAGGTAAAAATGTGACGTAAATGTAATTCTTCTGTTGTTATTAAGTTGCAAAGAGGTATTTTAGTAGCGGCTAACCTTTCTCAGTTTTTGCGTAGCCATGTTTACCATATGGGAATTACGATGCTCAGGGTCTGCAAGTGTAAAGGCCTATTAGGGCGGAATGAGTAGGATTTGTTAGATCAAATAGAGACTCGAGTCAAATATAGTACTGTTATAAAAAAAAAAATTATATTTATGGAGTTTATAAGGCGCTAACTGTAGAGAAATAGGTTGCTCGTAGCTCCTGGGCTTAATTATATTACGTACATAAAAGAGATAATTTATGTTTTAATGGAGAAGATACTTGACTGCCCATCTAGTGGAAAAAGGCTTGGTTTAAAAGAAGTAGAGAGTTTAAACATAAAATATGTTGGAATGGATTGCTCGCCAGTGGGATGGGCAGAGGTTCGCTAAATATAGGAAGACGATAATTATGCAAATCTTGCAATAAAATCTTAATAATGCATGCAATAACAGCGTGGAGGTTGTAATTGGTCACTCCTTTGATTTTCGATATCTTAATTGAGTCTCTGTAATGGTGATCGAGCGCAGAAGGCTATTTTCGTTAGTCTTGGCATACACCGAATAAGCATGACATATTGAGATACTCCTAATCAATCGATGTTATTCATATTACCTCATCTCATTTTTGAAGGTTACAAAATACATGCTTGCTTTCTTTCTTCAATTTTCTTGCGTCTTCAGCAGGATTCGTTTATTACTGTAGTTCTGGTTCTTTAGCCCGGACACTGGACATTTTATCACATCTGCCTATCTCTTCCTACCTTTATTTCTCGTTCAACCTGGAGTATAATTCGATTTGGGGCTACTTTGTTAGTTCCGTTCATTTGTCACGGTCTATCCCGCACAATCAGCCATTATTAGTTATGCAGGTAATCTCAGGTCGAGAAATTTTGAACGTGAAAAAATTTGTATTATATATTTGGATAATCGGGGCCATTGGTGTCATGGGCTTAATGTTTTTTTTTCTATTTCATAATTTTCTTTGACCAAAACCCTACTTAACCCACTTTCTACAGTAGTTGGAGCTCATTATATAGATATGCTAATCAGAATAATTTACGCGCCAGTTGACAATCATTTTATCACATTTCGCATAAGGGAAGTCAGGAGTTCAGTTCGGGTTGTACATGTCGCTTTTTTCGAAAAATGTTATTAATTGTTCATTGATTCTACTTACGACATGAAAAATCACTGCCTGTGTGAGTTTGTTACGGATATCGTTACGGTCTCGATATATAAAGATTTCATCTCTGAATATTAAGTTCATTAACGGCTAAAATTGGTCCAGTCTCGTGTGCGGGGAAGAGAAGAATATACTCTTGCAAATTTTTCTATTATTGTCAGTCGGATAGAAATAAATATCTTATGTAACGAATGTACATTTGCACAATTATTGTCGATGGTTAAGGAAAACCCCACCCACACTTATACCCCACTTTCAGTACGGGGCTGCGAAGTCTGTTGCACGACCACTTCTCTAAATAAATTTCTATTATACTTTCGGTGATCGAAGCCAAGGTTCCATTATGTTTTACAATGAATTTTAAGACTTTAACTAATAAGAACATCTAAAATTGCTCTAATGATTTTGAAGTATTATCTTTCACTACTTTCGGAAACAGAGACTCTGGTAGCTCATGTAAATATTACTGACTACAAGAGTGATCTTTTAATTACAATTAATTCAAAACAAATGTGCAGTAACAAATATTATAACCCTTGATCAAAAACCACGACTTGAAATCGTTATGTTCGCGCAAACTACAGTGGTTATGCTACTCCCACTTCGAGAAATTTTTATAGTTCAAGATGACTTAACCCTCAAAACGGACTCGAAGCCGGGGGGAGGATGATCCCACGATAACGTCTTTTTAGAGAGCTATGGAAATAAAAATTTCTATGAAGCCATGATGAATTTTACTATTCATAAATGTATACTAAGCTATAGAAGTGGGGGGGGAGGGGTTTGAGGGTCAGTAATTGTTTAAAGCATAAAAAATCAAAGTCCTTTGGTGACGTTTTTGACCCGAGCTTTCTTCTCAGTGAATTAACCTTTTTATTTATTAGTTAATTTCTGAACTTTATCTAATGTTTTTATTTTATATTATATGTTTCTTTAAAATAAAATCTTCAGGGAGTATCCTAAAACGGCATAATATAATATTGATTTTCGGCTATTATCTTGGAGGGTTTCATCCAAGTCCTTTTATAGTGATTGGACTATAGTTAGGCAAACATAAAGACAGAGAAGAATTGGAATTTTGTTGCAAATTGTTGTTAGAATGGTCATATATGTATGAAGAAAATGTATCACGAGCGAATGTTGAGTGGACTAATTGACGCACTTGTCATATATCCACGGCTTGAGGGACCAAGCGATAGATTTTTGGAGTTCTAAAGTAAGGAGAAGACAATAGTATAGTTCTTCATAAACTGAAAAAATTCATAGACAAGCCTAATCATCGTGAATTCATATAATATTTGAAATGGTAACATATTGAACCATTTATGAAAATGTGTTTTAAGAAAGAACCAATGGGGGAGGTATTAAAGAAATTAAGTGAGGTACTATTCTTGAATATATTAGAGTACTTATTGTTCCATGGTTTTTTTATTTAGTTATCCATATATTGTTTTATATATATATATATATATATATATATATATATATATATATATAAATTGTAAAAATGAAAAAAAAAAAGTTTGAGAATTCAGGTCTTTGGAAAAATTAAATTAAACTTAGCTTTTAATAGTTAAAGAACTATTTTTCTGTGGAATTAATAATAAAAAAATAGTGCAGGTAGAAAAAAAAGTCTGGGATCTCAAATGAACACAGAGAATATTTTTCAAATAATATAGATACTATGAGTCAACCAAAAACTCATAAGAAACATTCGAACAAAAGAAAATTGAAAAATTAAACGCTAAGTATAAATTCTATATTACTTTTTTTTTTGGTGGGCTGGATTAAACTCTGAAATGTTTCAGAAACAATGAAATTCATTGAAAATGTTTCAGGACTGACTGTAATCTTATTTATTTTTTAAAATTCTCCTTGTTCCTGTTATATTATTGTATATTGAAAGGAATAATTGACTATGAATTATTAACACCCTTTTTATTTTTGGAATAATTTTTATATTTTACCTTAACCCTACTTGTGATAAATGATTTCTCCCTCTCTCTCCCACTCTCTCTATCTCTCTCTCTTTAAATATAAATACATACATACATACTTACATATATATATATATATATATATATATATATATATATATATATATATGTATATTGTATGTATGTATGTATATATAAAATGAAGGCCGGTGTGGCACAACATCTAGGTGCCATAACGACCCGCTTCTTGTCATTCGTCAGCTTTTCTTCAAGGGCAGCAACTCAGTCATAATGGGGTCAGTCATTCCTTCCTTCCAACGTAAAATGTATTAATAACTGTCATTTCACATCAGTTCCTGAGCTATGGAACTGGTTCCCTAATGTTGGGAGCCTCAATCATTTTTAAGGGGGATAACAAGAGAAAATATATAATGATTAATACTTTAAGCGCTCAGTTAATTTAGATGACATAGTACATTTGTAAAATATATGCTAATTCCTGGCCAGCATAATTGAAAAACGGCGTAGGTTAGTTAAGTATTAACCAACAATAATTTGTTAGGTTTAATTTGATTATTTAGTAATCAGATAATTACTATCGAAGCGAGAAAAATCTGAAATGCAAACAATTGAATGGGTTTATATCACTGATGAACATACATAACATCGGTCTTAATAATAATATTTGGCCCTGTTTATTTTAATTATTGAAGAAGTATATTTCAACGACTATTGTTGTTGTTCGTTTCGTAAGGTTTTAGGGTGAAAAACTACTAGGTTATCATTTATAACTCACGTTTTGGTATCCTCATCCATATAGCCATTTTAACAATATAAACTTGTTCAATTTTGAGGATTCAAAAA
Source organism: Riptortus pedestris (assembly GCA_019009955.1). NCBI lineage: Eukaryota > Metazoa > Arthropoda > Insecta > Hemiptera > Alydidae > Riptortus > Riptortus pedestris. The sequence continues at coordinate 181,066,996 of CM032228.1, forward strand.
ACTTGTAATTTAAATTTCTTTGTATAAATTCGTAATTTTCACAAAATTAAACAATTAATCTAGCTCTTTGGGGTCATCTCCAAGGGTCACTTCTATATCATTGGAAATATTGCATTCGTTTCGAATATCTGTATCCTTATGGCATTCCATTAATATGTGGTAGATAGTCAATTCAGTGTTGCACTTCCCACAAATCTGGGGTTGATCTTATTTTGTCATAAGATAACCATGCATAAATCTTGTGTGCCCTATTCGGAGTCTTCTTAATAGGACTTCATCTCTCCTGTTGCCTCTTGTCGAATATTTCCATGGACGGATGGTGGTTTTAATAGTTTTTAGTTTATTGTTCTGGGTTTCTTTCCACATTTGGTGCCAGTTTTTATCAATTTCTTCTTTGAGTGGCTGATAAAGTTCTGCAGATGAAATTGTTGTTGGGGTGATGGAGTCGAGTTGATGGGCTTCTCTGGCTGCTGAATCTGCTTTTTCATTTCCATCTATTCCCATCTGGAAGCGCATTTCAACGACTAATGCGAGTAAACCCCGTTTCGTTTTTGAAATATTTGAGGATATATTAGGAGATAAAGGCGAAACTGAATGTCCTTCCTACCCATTAAATGGTCATTTATACTCGCAATAGCGAACGCCATTGATGTCATCCACACTATTCTATTCTCTGATTATCCCTTTCTATGAGCTTTATGTATATAAGACTTGATCTAAGCTAGTACACGAGACGTAATTTAGTGGCACAACATAAAAATCGCATTGTTAGGGAGGTTTCTTTGTTACTGATGGTGGAAAACGAAAACAATACAATTTCTTAAATATTCTAGTTACAGAAAGACAATTACGCTTTACAATACTATCAAGATTGGTTATCTAACATTTTAAAATATGACGATTAACATTTTTTTCTTTCTAACCCCTCGCTACACTTGGCCTGAACTTACATTAGGATACTTAACTTAAGAAATCCTCAGGTTCAATCGATTTGCTTGTGGAAACAGTTTCAAATGAGCCCTATTGATTGAAATGCCTTCATATATTTACCAAGATTCCTTTATGGATGGAGTCATTATTTCTTATGATCGGGAAGAGTCGCTAGTGATGGTCTCTGGTTGTTTTTACGTATCATCAAAAAATATGGAGCAAGTGATTTTTTTTTTATTAAACAAATTCACTGAACTGGAGTAATTAAAAAATGTCCATAGTTGACATCAATACAAGAAGGAATATAAGACTCTACTTTACCCCTTTCCTTTCGAAAATGTTCTATAATATACCTACTACAAAAAACCAATAATTAGTTACTAGCTAGAGCATTATCTAGCTTTTAGATAAGCCAGCTTTAATTCAATGAGCAAGTCTTAGCCGACTGAGGGGCCAATGCGCGCGCGCGCGTGTGTGTGTGTCTGTGTGTAAGATGGTAAAAGATAAATAATTAAAACCTAAAAACTACGTTCTATTTGAAATATTTTTTATATTTGCATCAGCAATTGAAACACGTGTAGAGTTCTGTATTCAACAAGTATTAAGCTGACGTATGTATAAGTAAATGTAAAAAATAAATTTCAAGATATATTATATATTGATCTTAGCATGGATTGGTGTAGTAATAATAATACTATTTCCTTCATAAGAGTGTGTTATCTTACAATTCACTCTCAGATGTGCATTTTTTACAGATTATGACTCATTTGTAATTTGGTGTTTCGCAATGAGGATATTATTAAGATGAATGAAAATTCATACATTTCCTATTAATAAGAATTTATATTTAGAAATAATATGGAAATGACTTTGCATTTATTAATAAATCTAATTTTTACCTGTGTTGTTATCTTAGATATATTTTAGATCTAGATTCTTAACGAGTTGTCACATTACTAATTTGTTGTTTTTTTTAATTTAAATTTATCACTAATTGTTGGCGTTGGCAATGAGACACATTTCTGAAAATAGCATTATAGTAGAAAACAAAAGCGTTTCATGTACAGAAGGGCCTAAAAATAGATCTGACAGTTTATATTGTATAGTGTCAATATTTCCAAGCGGCCTATTACCAGGTAGACAGCTGAGATCGGGGGTTGTTGACACAAAGCTTGTCGGAGAATGCAGCCATTGTCTGACCCACAGCTGTCTCTGTTGCCTTAACTCACTCAGAGAGACAAAAAATTTCATAAGGTTGTCGACCTCACCTCACGCCGCCGACGAGACGTCTAACCGGGAAATTTACTGAGGCCGCAGTTCCATTACTGTGATTTTTATTATTGTGATATATTATATATGTTATTGCTTGGCTATTTAGGAATAAATGTGATATACAAAGAAGGGGTAGATTTTACTGGGGCCGCATAAACTGCGACAATAGTTTTCAACCAATCTCCTTTGTGCCCTATATGCAGAAAGTAAAGAGCTCTTACGGTAATACTCACTCTTCTTCAATGTGGCAAGAGTAGGACTAATGTATAGTACTTCAAATTTCTGAATTTACCAAAAGTACTGACCCACATTTTTCGTAACTGCTAGTATTCCATTATGAAACGATCACAAATGGTTTTTCAAAAAGTATTAACATCACTAGATGTAGGATAAATAACCTTTATGTATAATGATTATAGCCAGATGTCGCTCTTGCCGTTAGTTGATAGCTAAAGAATATTAAATGGATCTGAGTATTCACTTTATTTTGATTTCTCAAAACATTTGTTTGTTTGTTTCGTAAGGTTAAGGGCGAAACATTACTAGGTTATCATCGCCCTGTAATTTCTATAACTCACGTTTCGGTATCGTCATCCATATCGCCATTTTAAAAATATAAACGAGGATACAAAAAACTGTAAATTTAAATTTATTTGTATAAATTCGTAATTTTCACAAAATTAAACAATTTATCTAGCTCTTTGGAGTCATCCCCAAAACATCTCAAAAACTTTATTTCTATAATAATTTTCAGAAGAAGAATTTGAGTAGCCTATATTAAAATTCCATTAATTTTGCAATATACTTAACATTTCTTATAGTATGAGTGAGAGCCAAGTTTAATCTGATGGTAACGTCACAGTCCAGGGACGAGCAACGTGCGGCCCTTTCCACATGTTTATGCGGCCCGCCAAGCATTTCTAAAATTGAATTTATTTTATCGACTTTCTCCACTGAATATATTGTTATAAAATAAATATATTACATGTAAATATTTTTGTCTGTGCGGCCCACCAAAAAGTTTTAAAATTTAACTTGGCCCGTTAATTAAAAAGGTTGCTCACCTCTGTCCTAGACTGTTCAAATATATGTACCCCTTCACTAAGTTGATTTGAGAAATTTGATTTAGCTGCCAGGTTAGAGATTCGATTTCTTGACGAGGCCAATCTGCATCGAGAGGCAATGTAGTATCTTTTTCATATACCACTGAGAAGTATCTATCTTCAGTCTCTAATCCCACCAGAATCAGGGCAGGAAATGCTTTAAGCTGGTCAATAAATGCCTCAGCCAAGAAGTGGGACAGCCTCTTCCTCTTCATGAGCTCATCGACCAAACATCACATCCTGACCAAAATAGCTTTCACATTTACACGTCTTTGTGTAGTTTTACATGCCAATGGAATCATTTAAAAAATTCCTTCCCGTAAGGACTTGACTTTTACTTAAAGTAGCAGATTTTGCTTAAACTAGTAGATTTTCCTTATTTAGAAAAGACGATGAAAATTTCCCCCTTGGTAAAAACGTTATGTAAACAAGACTTGGAAATTGAGTTGGGCAAGAGATATCGCGTATCTCTGTAAAGTGAAAACTGAATGAGGAAATGGTGTATAATTAAAAGAAATACAAATAACTCCGTTAATTTGTGGTTAAAAAATTGTATAGTACGACCACTGTAGAACATTATTTTATTAAGATATGTAATTACTGAGAAATAAGGGATTACACTCTCCTCCTCGCCCCTTCTAAACCATGGTTTCTTCTGGTCCCATTTCGCTCTTTAACGAATATGATCTTAGTTGTCAATAAAACATTTGAATATTGAGTTATGTAACTTTAACATCTTACAAGACTAATTTTTCTAAATCTAATTGTCCACAATTGTTTTTTTTAATACATTTTTATGTGTTACTCGAATATTAACCGAGATATTTACAATTTTTTTTATTTCAGCCTTCTGTAAACATCCACTCCTATTAATGTAATTTTTACTTGTAACATCTGAGGCACCTAGCACATCATGTTTAGCTTAAATTCCATGACCTGTTTACTTAAGCTTATTATTACAGGAAAAATGGATAATGATGGAAGTAGTCCAGCGATTCGAGATCTGGTAAACCTGCGCAGTAAACGCAGCTCCTGCTTGACGGACTTTATTATAATTTGGTTGGCTAAATAGATTGCTTAGGATAGAGATGGCACCTAAACACACTATATGATAAAATTCATTTTAATGAACGAAATTTAATAAAATTCGTTTTCAAGGTTGTTAAAAAAAACGATGTTTGCTTTTCGCCATCAGACGTCATTCTGAATGTTGGCTCATTATTGCGCTATGTTTGCAATAGACGTTAAGTAGGTAATGGATTTCTGTTTACTTCTTTTAATTTACATTTGATTATGACATTAAAGTTGGTCCTCCTTGGTGAGAAGATTTTTTTCGGGATTTATGGTAATTTCAAAAAAAAATCACAACTGTTGAAGAGATGTTCATGCCAAGCTATACTACCATTGAACTGAATAAAGTGCACATTTCTACGAATATCACTGATATTAGTTAAGAGCAACAATGCAGTTGATTGTATATTGTTTAACTGATGAAATAACTACTCTTATGTACACTGGTGTCAGTAGTAGCTATGAAAGTTAGTCGTGGGTCTTAACACACTCTCTTAAACGACGAGACATGGGTTCGATTTCCACTGTAGGAATTTATTTGTAAGCAAATTTACTAAATCAAACGCTTAGCCCCAGTCTGACAATAAACCAAGGAAACCTGCAGATAACCCACCCCGATTTACCTTCTTAGGATAAAGAGGACGTTAATAGATAACAATTATCTCCATAGAAGTGTATATCCTGCAGTTCTTTAGCTGGACTAAGAGTTTGAATATTCTCAAGTAAAAAATGTATTTCAGTATTGAATCACTACTAGTTCAAATTCCTTCCTACGAGTTCCAAATTTAAAGTTATGAGGTTGACCATGAGCTTTTGTAGAAAACTCGACCTCAATTTGCAATTTGGTCGTTTTAATCCCGTAATTTCTCAGGGCGAATAATTGCGATTTGTAACAGAAATCCATCCGTTTAATCCACTTTTGGATATATATATATATATATATATATATATATACGTATATATATATATATATAAAATTGTGTTGATGTTTTCGACCAGGTTATATTTATATATGGTGTTGTTATTCTTTTTGGTCCTAAGTGCAATAGTTATGTGTAATAGTTTTTAAGTATCTTTAGTCTTGCCTTGAAGAAGAGATAATAAAGATTCTCGAAATATCGGCATAAACTAAGATTTTTTCACCAACATTGACCAAAACTCCAAAACGAATAACTACACCATATATATATATATTAAGTAGGAAGGCATCACACAGCAATATGAAACTCTAAGTAATATAAAATAATGGGATTAGATTATCTATGTTTCTTAAGGACTTGAATGGTGAAAGTGAAGGATCATCAAATAAAACCCTCCCTAGCCAGACTAGAAATATTCGTTTCATAGCTAGGCGAATTCCCCACTTGCTGATAACATATGTTCTCCATTTTTCACGTTATAAGAAGCAAATGTAGAGAGTGAAAAGATCTCAGCATCCGCTCTGGAGATTTAACAAGGGGGAAGTTTCACCTAATTAACAATGACCAGAGTTATTTCCTTTGAGAATACACTGGTTTAAGGGGCTCTCAAAATCTGGCTTGAATACCCGCCCCCAGTTGGGAGCTGGTTAGACTTAAGCATTGAAGGTCGAAAAGAATTCAAAATGCCACCATAACGAATTTTTATGACGACCAATCATCTTTCATTACGGATTGTCGAAAACATCTGGTAGTTCCTTTAATGCCAGAGGCACTAGGGTTTAGTAGAACAAAAAAAAAACAGGGTATGAAGAAACATGATTTCACAAAATATGCTAAAAGTAAATTATAAATTTAAAACTAGGGTTTAGCAAAAATATGCTGTTTACCAGAAATCTACGAATGTTTAACTTCCCTTGTCATAAAAGGTATAATAGCCCTCTCATAAAAGGAGTGTTTTCTCTCTTTTCTATATCAGAGGAAAACAAGTAAACAGGGAAAGTAAATTAATTTAAAGAGTCAGAAACTAACTGTGAATGAAGAATTTCTTTTTGGTAGTGTACAATGAGTTCTTATTTTAAACTGTTGATATTTGAACATCACTATGGTAATAAACTTTGAAATAAATTTTATTGTACAACAAAAAATTAAAATCGATAATATATCCGTTCTCAATATGATACTGCACCGTCTCGTAGGTCTACGATTGTTATTGCAAACTGCACCTCGGAAGGTCGATATGACCTGAAAAACCCCAAGGAAGGAATACTTTTGTGGGTATTCTTCATTTCTGGGTTTGGAATCAGTAATTTTCTAAATCCTTCATAAACAATACAAATTAATTTAAAAATATTAGTTTTAAGAAGAAACTTATAATGTATTAATTTCGTCATAAATAGGTACCGTTAGTCTTTAAAACGGACTTTTATAACATTCCTATTACTTAACAGATGTAAGTTCGTCAAATGAAAGAAATTACTTTGTGTTCTTAAACTTGAATTGTACTACAACTACTTAAATAATAAATTAAATTAAAATAAAATAAATACTTTTATTGATATTGAAGTTATATGTTCAGATATTTGGCCCACGTATATATACTTACTAGGCGCTACAGCCCTCGAAAGACCTGGGCCTCTTCTCAGGGAATTCCCATTAAGGATTTGTATATTTCAAGGTTTAATATTTATTTTTGTTTAAGGTTTAATACTTGTGCTTCTAAAAAAAAATATATATTTCAAATGCTAAACATTTGTTTTATATTGTGAAAAAATAATAATGTTTCAATGGAAAATATTTGTTTTATATTGTAAAAAAAATAATATATATTCGTTTAATATGTTAAAAAAAATATTTCAACTTTAAACATTCGTTTTATACTGTTAAAAAAATCATTCTTAGTTAATGTTTTAGCTTAAAAGCTGTTTTCTGGTATCTTTATTTGTCTTCGATTTCAGCCACAGCTGAAGTTTCATTGCCGTTTTCTGTTTCATTGCCGATGATATTTTAAATCTGAGACAGTAGATGCATATGAAGACCATTTATTTCATAGTCGATACCAAGTATATTAAGCCTTTTGATACAATAGGAATATGTCCGGTTATTTATTTACCAATTATTTATAATGGGCTAACTTATTTTTAGGATATAGTTCATCTCGTTATTTTTCTAATTAACTTTGAGGCTTGCCTACGGAGTTCCTCTACTTATTTTGTGCTAACTACGTAAACAGCAAGAAAAAAAAACAGCGTTGAAGGCAGTATCCAGGCCCTGAATAATTGGGCGATGGATTAATCGAATGCTAAGTAATTTCTTTGCTCATTGTCGAATTACCTCGACCTCTTTGGCTGTGAAACCATCAATCATAGCTATCGTCACCGTGGCAAGGCTTGTGTCACTCTATAACTGATGATGGAGATACCTGTCTATGCCTTCCCCAACTTTATATCCATCACCTGTCCTCACTACCTTGGAAACCGAGGATCCTAGGATATTACCATGAACTCAAGGTGTCCAATAGTATAATAATCCAGTATAGTCTCTAGTCCAATAGTATTATAATCCAGAGAACACACCCGTACATATCAATGGCCTGGAAAGACATTTGGATGACCTGAAATACCTAGTGCGAAAGAAGGATTCCAAAATAATTGCCTTACAGGAAACACACACAATTCATAATAAAAACACCGCTCTCCATGGATTTTCAACATATAGACGAGACTACATTCTTGGCGGTAAAACATCTGGTGTAGTCTGGTTAGGGGCCACTGTGATCGGCCACACACTTCCACCAAGACACATAGACGCCTTAATGAAAATCTGATAACCCTATATACAAATACTGCACAAACACATAACCCTAAAGCACATACTGACACACTGCATGCAACGAAAAAACCTTCACATACCCTACGATTATCAAAGCTTACAGCAGCCAATATATTTTACAAATACTAACGAATCTAACATTTACAAATACATATAATATAAAATGGAATAGGTCTACAGCATATTTAAAAGGATAACTTTTATTATATTCATTTTTACAAAGCACGGATATCGTTGCATCGTTATCAGAAAATGTCAAAAATAACGGAACCTATTAGTTATTACTTAACTAGTATATGGTAACTCAAAATTCAATCGTTCGATTTAATTCGAAAATAGTCAGTAAGAATTACCTTTAATTTTTATTTTTTTTATTGTTAACTTTCATGACTTATTTTTTTTACATTAATAGGTCAAAAGTACTGCACTTAGGGTCCAAATCTATTTATCCTATTTACACCAAAAAGATTGGGAAATTTGATTTGCATAAGGTACAAGAAACAATTCTATGAAGTGCACAGTTTATTGAACAATATATGGACTGATAACGTATGTCTGAATGGTACGAGTTAATACGTATTTGGATAAGAGAAAAACAAAGAAAAAAAAAATTTGCATTTCGAGTATCTTAATGCCATTCATTCATCAATTACTATAATGAAAACGTAATGAGAAAGGTCTATTAATAATGAGAGTACTAGGCTCCCATAAAAAAAAGAAGCAACAATTATTTTAAGTAGCTTGTATGGGAATCTGGGGAAGGTCAAGACATAAGTAGGGAAAAACAAGCTTCAAGAGAATCAAGATCAAGAAGAATAAGATAACCTCAGCACGTGTCACAAAAAGAAAGGAAGTTGTTTTGCCTATTACTGTTTGCCTAACAGTAGCTACTTTGTGCAACTGAGACTAATCGGGGCGTGTTATCTACAGGTAACTCATTTAGAATCTAGGTGGCACTAGGAATTTCATTTAGTTAGCCTGTCACTATATCAATTCTCTTTTATTCGTAAGAATCGAACTCTCCACTCAAAGTTTCCAAATGTATTAAAACAAAGTCTTGTTAACACAAAACTGTTAAGCCCATCGTGTACTGGAGTCCTTGATAAGGCGAAATAGTCGTGAAGAGTATCTTGCATTTAAAACATGGAAATACAAAAAAATGTTTTAAATTTCTTGAAAAAAGTGACTCTCTAAAATCTAAGAAGCTATAAAAGATAGCAATGAAATATGGTTATTATACTGCTGAATACATATTTCTTAAATTGCTATCTAAATAGGAAGCTAGTGGTTCATAACATAACCCCGCTTAACTGAAAACCATGTCACAATATTTTTAGATATATTTCGATTATCACCGAATAGCATTGAAGAGTAGACTATTTAACATGGTTTAACCAAGCCTAGCAGCTACGGGATAGTGTTAACATCGTCTCTTTACCTTTCTCCAGTTCTTGCGTTGTACCTTTAGTTCTGCAAGTTGCTGTATGCTATTTTTGGTAGAGTGCAGAGGTATACAGCCTCTATCTATTGGCTAAGATTCATTTTCTTCGGGTGAAGTACTTTTTTTGTGCAGTGCTTCAACAAACCCTTTGAAATATTTTATTTTTTGCAAAAAACAGTACAATTATGAAATCTTATTATTGTTGAGGTCGATGAACTACCGGAAATTCAATGGATAGGTGGCTTAGTCCTTCCTGAGATAGGGTAATCCCAGCTAGAAGGTTAACTTACTTGCTTTTGATAGTGCTTATCTTTAGAGCTGGATAGAAAGTTATTATTCTCATATATGTTTGCATGTTTGTATTCATGATTGAATATGTGAGATTAGTATATTTCATGCTCTCCTCACTCTATATTTTTTTTCTACTTCACATAGTTTTATTTGTTTGTTAGTTAGTGGGTCAAATGACAAGATTTCGTATACTGCTTCTGTGAGCGGAGCGGGGGTTGGTAAAATGTTTTAAGGACGAAATGCTTACGTGATTTGGGGAATATGCTGTCCTAGATTTAGTCATGGTAGTTACCAGTCTGGACAGTCTTTTACACCAGATGAGGGAATCGATTCAAGTGAAGAAGAGGACATAAGCTCAAACAAAGGCGGCTCTGTATGTGTATTTAGGTCCAAATGAGTTATGAGGTTGTTGGTGCACTGAAAAACAGGCTGTTAGGCAGGGATGCCGTGATTGAGGATAGACTTGGAGCGCTGGAGGAGGCGTTCACACCGATGACGAGCAGGGTCTGTGACGGTGGTACTCCGACCTCTGTTGCCACCTCGGTGGTGGGGCCGGTCACTCAAGTGCCCAAGCCTAAATCAGTTTCTAAGAAGCACTTATAATCAATCATCTGTTTTGGCGGACAAACTGAGCAGGGTTTTGGTGGCCTCTGATGCTATCTCAGAAATATCTTCGGCTGAGGAAGTCAGTGGCAAGCTTAAGTACGGTAACTCCCCGTGACCGGGGCTGGGAAGTAGTCGTCTTTAGAAAAAGAAAGGGTAATGAAGTGGTCATTGTTACTCGTGACTTTGTGGCAGCCAATAAGATTCGTGATGATCCTGTCTTCCTGTGAAAAATCTAGGTCTTTGTGAGCTCGTGAGTAAGAAGGCGCCCGGCTGATAATTTTTGGAATACCCAGTGGTATGACTGACGATGATATAATAGCTCATCTTGCCGAGGAGACTGAATTTCTTGAGATGTCCCTCGCCGAGAAAAAGAAAATGTTTAACCCACTGTATAAGGTAGGGAAGAAGGAAAACCAGTGGGCTCCAGCTGAAGGCTTTACTCGCGAAGGTTTTAGCTAACTTAGATGGGTTAGGTGTCACCTAGAGGACTGTGAATATTTCAAGGTACTATAGGGGCCACCCCTACGGGCATGTTCAAGCCCGCTGCCGCCAAAAAGGTTTTGGCAAAACACTCCAACATGACGTAAGAAGCCCAACGTGTCCGACTTATTTGAGAGCATCTCAGGCAATGGTAGTGCAAATATTGCGACAAGTGGTTCACAACTAAGACAGGAAGAAGAAGACATGCTATTGTTACCCACACCGATAGTTTAATAGGGCTATTCTCCTGGAAACGAACAAGAGCAAATGGAATCCTGAGGAATTCCTGTCTTTGGCTCATGAAGAGATTGTAGGCTACACTGACGCGATTAATCGAAGACCTGCGAAAGTGATGCCACTGATGATCAACGTTTGCTAGATCCAACGCAGAGTACAAAGTGATTTTCGAAGAACATCATACAAGGAGGGGGTGATCATCGGACAAGGAGAGTCAGAGGGATAGCCACTCTCTGAGATGGCGAATGTTGACCAGGGAGTGTTCATACCCGCCCTAGAGGTCCTCACCTGTTCGTTTGGACCTCGTCTATGGGCCTCGTGAGTTGGCTGCCATTCATTTTCGGTGCATAGCCTGTACGATGTTGCTGATGCGTTGGGTCGGTGGGACATTTCTTATGGAACAAGAAATGTCCCACCAACGAGTGTTGTGGGGCGGGATGGCCTCACTCGACGGCAAAATTATGCAAGCTTCCAAACCCTTTTGGAGGAAGAATAAGAAGGTAGCCGCGGCTGAGATCCTAGGTGAGACCTGGCCAAGAGGCATGCCCGACGTTGACGAATTGGTGGGCCATATGATGGAGGAGCGTTCAAGTCAATGAACGGTTCCTCAAGTACATGCCCCTAGGGTTGATGATGCATCTGGAATATGGGTGGCTACACTTACGGCTAAGCACTTACCCGGTACAATACAGCGGCTGTTGTCCGTCGACCGGCATGTCTCGGTGCAAAAAGGTTATCTAATGGGCGTCGATGGTGCTGACACCAAGCCCTTTTTACTTGACTCGGTGGTCCGGTATTCATGGAGGACGAGAAGGGACTTATGTCTCACACTTCAAGATGCCAAGAAGTCATTTGACTCGGTCAGATTCTGACTCTTACCAGGGCGAGAAGTCTGACTGTGGGATTCTACAAATACCTTGAAGGTTTCCATTTGGAGCGCAACTCGGCGATTTGTGCCAGAGGTTGGTGTTCGAGGGACATTCTGCCTGGGCGTGGTGTAAGGCAGGGTGAACCTCTATCTCCGATCTTATTTATTATGGTCATGCACAGTGTAATAGAGGCTTACAGGATACGAGTTCTTTTAAGGCGCAGGCAGGGTACTGGCGTTAGCTTATACTGATGAATTGATCCCTGTACTTCTAATGTTGCCTTAAAGCAGCTAGCTGGATGTGGCGCTTCAGAATGCGGTTTGGAGCTAAATCCATATAAGCGTGTCCGGCTGGAGCTTAGATCCTTGGAGCGGTGGGTCGTCAACGTTTCTCCGGCGTCTGGGCCGGAACATCTTGATCTGCCCCTAATCCTTGATGATGTTTGGATTTAGGTTGGCGTTTCCTTTTCCTCTTATGGTGCGGAAGCAATGGTACCTGACTGAAGGACCGTTAGTCTAATCTTGACAAGGCCCCATTTAAGCCGCAGGAGAAGTTAGAGGCTCTGAGGGCATACGTTTTGCCACAGTGGCTTCACTGGTGGGATGGAGCCAGGAAAGCCCATCCCGGTAGATTTCCACTGGATGGATATATGTATAAGGGCTTCAGTACGTAAATGGATGCATCTCCCTCATACATCTTGTAACCCTTTTATTCATGCATCTAGACGTGACGGTGGTCCGGGCATCCTTTTGTCCAGCTCGCTGAGGTTAAACCAGGCATGGACCGGGTACTGCCAGAGACTCTGTCTTACAAAGGAGTCTGGTATAACAAGAGTGTCGACAGATTGCTGGATTTGGGCGTGAGCAATTTAGCAATGCAGTGAATGAGCAGTATGGTTCTTCGAGGTTCCTGGAAGATCTGGGGCGTGTTTGTAGCAAAGAATGGACAACTGGGTGGAAGGCAAGGAATTGGCAAAGGAAAGAAGACGAAATCCACTAGGCGAACTTTTTCCATGGCCAAGAAGTGTGGTGGAATTTGTGATCCTTTATGTTATTTTAATGTATTGCATTATTTTAATTATGTATTAATGTTTTTGATTTTTTGGTTTGAAGAGGGGCTGAACTCCTTCAGGGTACTTGCATTTTTATTAAAGATGTCTTTGGAACAATATTGGGGTGAGGGATTCTCATCTCATGTATCTCCATACATGAGATGACCGTGTTTGTAACTAAAAATATAGTGTCGAGGAAATCGTTATTGTGAATACTAAACGAGTGTTTTTAACACTGCAAAATTTATTTAACAATGCACTACACACTTGGTAAATTATTCTTAACTGTTACTGACAGTATGCACTGGTAACTTCAATTCTTATTGCGCAGTACAATAACTTACGATCATTGAAGTTCACAAAAATATGGCACTGCACTGTTCTTTACATAGATTGTTTGACTTGCGAGATTTGGTTTATGAAATTTTGTAAATCTCCCAAATTCCTGTTGCATCAGGCATTTTAAATTATTTATTAACGTCCACTTTTTGTAACTAAGGCTAATTGGGATGGGTTATCTACAGGCTACCACCCTTTTCTAGCCAGGGTGGCACTCAGGGTTTTATGTAATGAATTCTGTCACTAAATAAATTCCTTTGTCCAGGCGGGAATCGAACTCGCCACTTCCTTTCCTCGGAAGTTCCATCAGGAAATGATCGATATTGTTCTTGATGAGTCGAAACTTTGTTGGTTAAACCACGTTAAATAGTCTTTTTTTCCAAGCCATTTCATGATAACCAAAATATATTTAAAAATATTGTTTTATGGTTTACAGTTAAGCGTATTTATGTTTTGATCCACTAGGCTCCATTTCAGATAGCGGTTTAAGTAATATCATGTATTCACCAGTATAATAAACATATTTCCTAGCTATCTTTAATAGCTGTTTAGGTTTTATAAGTCAATTTTTAAAGAAATTTAAAATATTTTTTGTATTTTCATCTTTTAAATACACAATATTGTATTGTTTCAATTGAAGAAGAGATTTGGTGTTAAGTTTATTTTTGCATTTTTGAAATATTGGCATTTTCTATTTTCAGTGTGAAACGAATCTGTCTTGAACGATCGATCATTGGGAAAGAACCTTTGAGATAGGTTATGCTTGTCAAGCGTTATTTGTTCTTATGAAAATGTTGACTGAAAGAACTCTTATCTTGTACCTTTCAAATATTTACTATTTTCCAGTAAACAAATCAAACATTTCATCTTCACTTTGACGTTCCTTGGCCTTCTTCTTTGACTACAATTATAAATTCATCAATCCCACGACCAACCTTGTTTCCTGAAAAGGATTCAGTTTAGATCGTTTCCGCCGACCCTTGGCCTCCTTTTACCATCTGTAATAAATTCTTCCTTTATAGGCAATAAAAAGGAGCCCTGAATTTTATTAAAATAATGGCGTATTCAAAGGACGCCATTCATTTCAATGTGTTCGGTGATCCACATTCAAATTACAATTTTTAAACATAGTGTATTCATCATCAGTCATTTTAAATTTAATTTGTTTTGCTGGATGTGTAAATTTGATTGTGATGAATGAGACGTCACTTCCAAACACACACACACACACACACACACACACATATATATATAAATATATATATATATATATATATATATATATATATATATATATATATATATTAAAAACTTTTTATTCCGTGAATACAATATGAAAATGTAAATTTGTAAGGGTACTGAGATAACTACAAGGAGGAATCTCTGCTTTCAAGGATAATTATGGGAAACATGTTAATAGCCGAAATTAAATACCTGATCAAAACATATTGAATACTTATTGAACAATTATTATATTAACAGAACCTTGTCACTCACACGTTCTTTAGACATTGTGGTGTAATACTGGATTCCTCTTAAGGAAATGTTCATCTTACTTAGGAGATGACTAAATGTTGAGGATTAATGAAGTGTCTAAATTTTAAAAAACCCAAAAATCGCGGCTCATATTTAAGAGAGAGGAAAAGTGTACATAACAGTATTTATACAATATAAAATTTGCAATAAGATTTTGTTGTATATAATTTTTCGATTCAACCCATAGTAATGGAGATATTTTAATGTTATCCCCCTTTCTCCCGGTCTGATTTCAACCCTTAACTTGATCTTTAGTTTTATATGAAAAGCTTATATTCATTATATGCAAATATTGTTCTCAACAGAAATTTGATGAGATATATACCAATACGTTGTATGATGACGTCATTAATTCTGATTTTATTTCTTGACTCGAAAATGTTTATTTGATCAATACCATACTCAATATTTAAGCTCATATTCGTTAATGGCTGTCGGGGGGGGGGTGGATGGGGGTTAGATGGAGGGCGAATAAGAAAATTCAAAATATATCCTTCATCATGAGAGAGATCGAAATATGATATAGGATCAATCTCGTTAAACTATTGATGTTCTATACTTTTTCGTAACTCAAACATTAAGCGAGATATTCGGACTTCCTTCTTTTTTGTCATCAGTAAATTCCCTCTTCTATATGGCAAAATGATATAATTAGTGTGTCCTTTCAGCACGTGAGAAATCTGCTTAGTTTACGCAACCTCTGTTTGACGAACTTTAACTAGTTTCCTTGGTATCTCAAAACTTAGACTACCTAATCGATCTATTTAAATTCTATTGTTCAAAGTAAGAATGTCAATTGGTACACAGATCTCTTTTTACAAGAGATGGGCGTTCCATAGGGCAGCGTGCTCAGCACAACCTTGTTTCTCACTGCAATGGATAGCAGACAAAATAAGAAAATATTTAGTAGCCAAATATTTCCATAAAATAAAATCATTCCCCACGCCCTCTTGCATTGAAAATATACACTGAGAATGAGTATGAAGATCTATATGAGCAGAGACCAACTCATAACCGTCCATTAAGTATATGCTACAAGGCGTTAAAGCACAATTTAAACCTCCCAAACTTTGATATTTGTCCTCAAAAAGCAACTGAGAAACCTCCTTGGCTTATTCGATACACCACAGACTTATCACTCACAAAATTTAAAAAGTCTGATACACTATCCAAATTCCAGTACCGAGCACACTTCAACGAATTTTTCAGAGAAAACAGGAATTCACTGTGTGGTTTACTGATGGGTCTAAAAACGAGAAGGGAGTTGGCTCATCTGCAGTAAGGGAGGGAAAGGTAATCACGCAGACACTGCCTTCTTCTACAGCATTCTAGGAGCCGAACTCAAAGGCATCCTATTGGCCCTCAAGAACACATCACAAAGCAAACATATAATTTGCACGGATTCCTTAGGTTCCCTCCAAATACTAAACAATATTTACACAAATCACCCAATAGCCCAAAAAATAAAACATGAGCTTATGTGTCTAGATAAACACGCGACATTTTACCGGTTGCCAGAACACGAAAACTTAGGACTGAATGAGACTTCGGACTCAGAGGCCAAAAAAGCAGCTGAAAAACTTGAATATAAACAAATAGATGTATTACATGAAGAAATTTCAAGATAAACAAACACCTCATCTTAGATGCATGGCAAACCGTCTGGACTAACACAAGTGCTGAAACAAACTACGAACTATTAAGAACACAAAATCCAAATATACGACCAAATCTAACTCACATATTAAGTCTGTCGTGTGCAAAAGGATCATAAATTATATGCATTAATTGTTTTATATGCGTTTGTACACTTGTATATGTTTACCCTGAAGGAGGAAATTACGACAATTATTAGGAAAATGTACCATTTTTACCCATTCATTTCTTATGGATCATCCACCAACTATACTCATGACCAATTTTCTTTTTTTTTTATGTTTACTTATAAAATGTTTATCTATTTCACTTTTGTTATCTGTCATTGTTTTTTTTCTGATGTTTGTTATTGTTACTTGTTGTTATCTATTTTACTTTGTACAATTTTTGAAAAGGCAGATCCCCTTTTTTATGTGATGTCCATAAATAAATTAATAATAGTAAATAATAAAAAATGTAATGAATCATTAATAATAACTCACATTTTCGGTGTTGAATATTGTATACTCCATCATTAACAAGCTAAAAATATTAATATAGTAGAGTTGCTCTACCAAGTGGCGCATTTCATTTGCACACGCCGAGTGTCCCTCTCAGGCAAATCGTGATCTAACTGAAGCGAGTCTTTCCCCTGAGCAGATCTTTTGTCTTGTTTTCTCTGTGGAATACACTTGTTCATGAAAACTGTCATACACAGCTCGTTACGTAGTTTATCGAAGTCTATTGCGTCCACGGGTATTCTCTTGTATGTATTGTGTTATAATGTATCCTCACTTGCGTAATCTTTCTCTCATACTTAAATGTTACACATTAAAGTATATTTATTTATGTATATGAGCCAGAAATTATGTTTTTCTTATTTTTCAAGGATTCTAATTTTTCCCAGGATTCACGTAACCATTGCAGAATGTACTTCATTGGCTTAAGAAACGCTCTTCTTGGGGGAAAAAATAGTTGAAGTGTACCTTTTTTTTAAAAAATATATATATATTTCCTACAACAAAATGACTTATTTTATTCGACTAGTTTCTCTTTGTCCTTTTCATTATATTTTAGAAAAAAATTGAAGAACATAATGTAAACAAGATTAGTGTAACGGATCGGATATAAAATGGTATCATATTAATTAGTTTTAAATGAACAGCCCATTTTACAAAATTTAATTTTCATTTTCACCATAAATATTTTAAGCACTTAAGTGACTGAATATGAAACTGATTTATACATTTATGATGATGATAGGGTTTTGTTAATTTACTAGCGATTGATTAGACCGATATTATGATCAAATTTTCTCCCAGACACAAATTCCAATGTTTACACATTTTTAGAACGAAAGAGTGTAGTTTTATCAGGAACTTGTACGTATAAACATTGAATTCGATGTGAGTGTTTACCGATTATGGCTACTACAATAGTAGAATGAACTAGACATGTGAGTGATAAGGCGGAACTATGGCTGATAAAGAGACAAAGCATTTGGTGAGGCCAGGTGTATGGATTGGAGGACAGTAGCAGTCAATGTCACCTTTGTCTATTTGGCAGCTACCTCTGTTCCACTTCCTATATTGAGGCACCATCTCCTTCCGCATTATCATATATTTGGTAGTTAATTGGCCAATGGACAGATTATGATCTGCCTAAACACATGACTTCTATGTCCGACATTTTTCCTTCCATCTTTAATGCTATTCATTCCTTCTCCCGGTATCGATTTTATGATTCTAATAGGTCTGAGAAAGACCATCTTGGTAAAAGCGAAAGTCAAATGCTCTTCGAGGCATGGGTTCGTTTCCAGCGTGGGCAATAGGAATGCTGGAATAGGGAGATTAATAATAAGCTGTCCTAATCAGCCTGGCATACATTTTTTCATTACTATTCGTTCAGATTGCAGCTTGAGCACACCAAACCCTCTTAATAGTTTAATAGTGTTTTTGCCGATAAACTACTTGCCATATGTTGATAGTGGCATTGTCAGAAGTACGAAATTTTAGTTTTGCCTTTCAACTTTGTGTAGTGTTTTAAGAGTTTAACCATGCAATAAACATACAATGATGTATAGATCATGGGCCTTTTATTCACAATGTTTGCATTCCTAAAGAGACGAGGGACGCTCTGTTTCCCAGCAAGCCAACAGTCTCCTAGTAAATGAACAGGGCTTGTACATATGTATTGCTCCACCCCCACCTCTTCTCTAGGGGTAAAAATCTGACATGGCGTGATTCTTCCTCTTCTGAATCCTGATTGAAAATCCACTAACCAATTTTCTCAAGTTCCGTGTTGAGGGTAAATATCTAATCTGGAGTGGCTGTTCCTCTTCCGAACCCTTCCTACCTGATAATCGCCAAGGGCCCATTCCTAGGGTTCTTCCTACTGGGCATTATGTAAGTCAGAAGTTTTAAAGCTACGAGCAATGCGATATGAGGCCTGTGTTCCATTTGCCTGGGATGCGTTCAAACCAGACCTTTAGCATTACCTGCTATATCTTAATCATCATTTGCTCCTTCATTGAACAGTTTTCCAGCCAGGTCGTTAACCCCGAAGACATTTGTCTCTTGATTTTGACAAATACCAACTCCACATCCAGGAAATCAGGCCCATTAACGACAATTACATCCAGGTCTGCAGCGGGGTCTATATCATCGCCTCGATTTTAAAGTGATCAAAGTTAAACAAATTTTAAATATATCCTCTTTTCTTACACCAAAAATACGTAAACACATGCCTAACATCCTGCATAAGATATATTCTATTTAGTTTGAACAAATCAATCAGATTATAATAAATTTTGAAAATTGAAATCCTTTTGAGAACAATTTAAAAGGTTTTCAATATTTGTCGCCCCTTATGGACTCTATAATAGTGACTATTGATTAGTTTAATTATGGACTTACGTATATGATAATTAATTGTTTCGTTGCTTTTAGCTTTCGAAACCAAAATTTAAAAGGATATCAGATCAATCTGTTGCTAGAGGTTGTTACTTGGCACAGTTTTATGTAAAAGATGAAGAACAGTGGATGCAGTTGGAGGGGAAAATAAGAACGTCAAATTCCATAGGATATCCTATTAAATAGATATTTGGTAGGGAAAGGCCCAAGAAATATAACTCCTTTACAAGGAATATAAAATAACTGATTGAAAGTGTCTCCATTTTTGTACAAGGTAATGTTCATTAAATGAAAGTAGGCTCATTAGTGACTGAATTATATTCAGGATGAGTTGTATCTGTAATTTGCTGACGATGTTTGTTTACATATTTCCATAGTTGTTCATGAATCTCCGTCGGGTAAACACTGGCAACCATTCAGTCATTAAATGAATCATTTTCTTTTATCTGACTAATACTCACAACATAAACTTCCAATTATTAGTCATTTCTTCGGTTTACTACAAAATGAAACTGAGCCATAGAAACTATCACTATAGTTTTAATTATTGAATGTATTCTATTCTGTAGATTCGTCTGATTTATCGATTATTATAGAAACACTGAGATCTGTAGTAAGTTGAGTAATAAATGCTGATTTTAATGATTAAAACGTCATTGAATTCCTACTTATGACGTGATTTTCGAAAACTTTCCAATCAAATTTATATATATCTTATTATTTATAAGACTTACGTACCGCCACAATATATAAAGGGGACAGAGAATGATTGACATGTAACAAATCTTACAGCTTACATCAATACATACCAAATAAAACTCATAACCCCAAAAGAATTAAGATACGCCATCACAACTACACAAAATTTCTGAAGGTAAATGGACAGACAGGATATGATTAAACAAGATTTAAATTTCAAGGCAATGACAAATTTACTTGCGACACACTAAATATATAAACGTTTTTACATATACTCTATGACTGTTCAAAATATAATCTAACTAGATCAAATTTTATAATGAACATAATTTTAAAAGGAGTTAATTGGCCAGAAGCACCTCATATATTATTTAATACGTATAATAAAGACGTTATGAGTTCTTCAAAACTATAGTATAGATATGGACGTAGCAAAAATGCATTAAAATATAAAGTTAATTGTGAAGAAGGAGAATTATAATTCAATATATTTGCCTTACATAGACTCGCAAATTAAAGAATAGTAAAAACGTAACAACGGTTGAGTTTAAGTCTATTAAATGTATTAATTTTATTTGTAATTATCTTACTCATTTCATTATTATATTGTTACGTTTTATTACAAAACCAGTAATAAACGTTGTTAATAAGAGTTCTTTTGGATTGCAAAATTAAACACATACACAAGTTTCACAGTTTATTACTGCACAATTTATTTCACAATGCAGAATACTCTTGGTTACTATTACTACTCACAGTATTACACTGATAGTGAGTGTCACTGTTCTTCAGATTTCACTGTCCAATAATTCACTCGCGGTCACTGAACTTCACATAAAACGACGGCACTGCACTGTCCTTTACTTCGTGGCACTGCACTGTCTTAAACACGCACTAACTGTTACTTACAGTCACGCCACAACACTGTTCTTCGTATAAAAACACTTTACCGCACTGCACTAAGTCGCGCTGAACATCCCTCGAAGACCGTCGAGCAACCACTGAACTGTGGGGTACTGTGAGACTTCCTTTTAAATGCTTGTAGAAGTGTCTAGGCATAGAAGGTTCCAGTTCGAGAAAGGTCTAGAAGTTCCAGGAAGGTCTAATTAGATTGCCGCGGCCCTACTTAGATTGGTCCTAGTTAGATTAGATTAGAACACTCGGCTCTCTCTCTCTCTTTCTCTGCTATTCTTTCACGCAACAATATTATACTTAATTTATATTTTTATTTTTTGTTGTTTATATAATTTGTTTTATTTCATTCTATTTTTATTTTATGGCTATTATTATTGTTTTTAATGTATTTGATTTTATGGTAATAACCCTTTAAGTAGTATAATTGTAAAAAGTATTTTAACATAGTTATATATGTAATATGCCATGAGGCAATGAAACATGCACTCAAATAAATAACTTCTCATAGGGTTACTATGAGGAGAAAAAATATTATATTATTATAATTATATCTATATATATATATATATATATATATATATATATATATATATATATATAAATATATATATATATATATATATATATATATATATATATATATATATATAAAATTGTAACCTCTGTCTGTACATTGATTTTTTTCGCGAAATTTCACGATAACTTTCCGTTTCACATGTCATAGACACCATAACTACATTTAGTTTCTTTCGTGTCTGTTTGTTTGTTTGTTTGTTACCTTTTCACGCATAAACGGTTGAACCGAATTTTATGAAACTTGGTAAGTCTATTACTACTAGCCCAACTTAGACTTTAGGGTTATTAATATTCTCCAAGACGAACAGGAGTGGGGGTTATAAGGGAGGCCTGAAATTAAAAATAGCGATATTTCGTTTCCTAATGATTTTTCAGCAAATATGCACATAACAAAAGTTATTTATTTTGTAATTTAGAGTAACTTTTGTTATATGTACTTTTGCCGTACACGGAAGTATAAATGAGTTATACGCTAAAAACTATAGCGGGAGTCCACAATTTTATTTGGCACAAAAGACTCAACCGAACTAAACCAAACTCGCTATGTGAATTAATACTAACGATTCCCTTATAATAAGTCATACTAACATTTCTAGGGACGGGCAGGAGTGGGGGTTATAAGGGAGGTCTGAAATTAAAAATAGTGATATTTCGTTTCCTATTGGGGTTTCGGCAATTATGTACATAACAAAAGTTGTTTATTTTGTTATTTAGAGAAACTTTTGTTATTTACAATATCGTCGTATACCGAAGTATAAATGCGTTATACGCTAAAAATTATAGCGGGAGTCAACAATTTTATTTGGCACAAAAGACTGTGTATTAGTACTAACGCCATCCTTATAATAAGCCATACTAACATTTCTAGGAATGGGCAGGAGTGGGGGTTATAAGGGAGGCCTGAATTTACAAATTTTATTATTAACAAATCCACAGAAACGACGGGCATTAGCCCTAAACGCTGGGACGGGTAAAAGTCAAAATATTGTGCAAAGTAAAGCCTTGCCAAAAAAATACCATCACCATCCAGCCTCAAATGAATTCCCGGGCGAAGCTGGGCATCTGAGCTAGTGTGTATATATATATATATATATATATATATATATATATATATATATATATATGGAGGAACACCATTCATTGAAGATAATAAAACAACAAGACGACGTACTATTTCTGCCAGCCGACAAAGGAAATGCAACCGTGGTTATGAAGAGAGAAGAGTACATTGAAAAGATGCAAAAATTACTTGAGGATGGAACGTACAAAAAACTTCAACATGACCCAACAAATAGAATTAAGAATGAAATAAACAAGGCAGTGAAAGCCACTTCTACGATGGAGAGAAGACTTTAGAAGAATTTCTGCGGCATCTTAATTCAATACACCCCAACATTGAGTTCACGATGGAGATCGAACGTGAGAGGAAGATACCATTTCTGGATGTTCTGGTGGAAAGGAAACCAAATGGACAGCTGGGGCATGCGGTTTACAGAAAACCAACACATACTAACAGATACCTACACGCTGGATCTCATCACCATCCAGCACAGAAGAATGGGATAATTCGTACATTGGTCACTAGAGCTGAGAGAATTTCAGAGCCACAGAACCTCCCAAAGGAAAAACGACACTTGATGACTGCTCTGCTAAAGAATGGCTACGGAAAAGAGGAAATCAGAAATCAATTCAAAAAGAAAAAAGAAAAGAAGACAAGAACAAATGAAGAAGAACTCCGGAAAACACCCGTAATACCTTTTGTTAATGGTACAACAGAAAAGATTTCTAGGATACTCAAGAAGCAAGGCATAGAAACAGCATTTGGCACTGACAGGAAAATAGCTCAGATGTTACCCAGCTGCAAAGATAAACTCCACACAAAAATCCCGGGGATATACAGCATACCATGTTCCTGCGGCTCAGAATACATTGGCCAGACCGGCAGATTGATAAACACCAGGGTCGGCGAGCACATCAAGAGTTTAAAAAAGTTTCGGACAGAAGAATCGGCCATAGCGGAACATTTCTGGGAAACCAACCACAACATTAAATTCGATGAAGTCAAGGTACTGGCAAAGGTGGACCGTTACCAAGAAAGACTGGTTCGAGAAGCTATAGAAATAGCGAAATGTCCTAACAACTTCAATAGAGAGGATGGATACAGACTCAGCAAACTCTGGAAGCCGGTCATTCCACAGAGACCTTGAATAAGAAACGAAAACGACGGTATAGGCGATGAACGACCACCGGACCAAGTAGCCGTAGACACCTGGAAGGGAAGACTCCGCCCAAGGAAACCGGATAAGACTCTAATATATACCAGAGATGAACTAACAACTCTTCAGTCTCAGAGATAGCCCTGAGGAAGCTAGAAGCATGTCTAGCGAAACGTTGGCAACCAATATGAAGACACGGTCAAGACCCGAAGACCTTAATAGTATTAAAGTTTTTTTATTTTTTATTTACTAAGGGTATAAGATACTCATTTTCAATGAAAGTCTATTCATTAACAGTAGAATACCGCCTACTAGAATGAATAGGTTTACGCCCTAATAAGACATCCGTATTATCAACAAAAACAACAGCGATGTTAAAGTTTTTGGCCTACAATACCATAAAACATTTATTATGTCACACATACATACAAATCAGAAATGTTTATTTCATTTTAAGAAATTTGCTAGGCTTCTGGATTAAATAAAACTTTAACTTCTAACTGACCATCAACATCAATTCCTTAAAATCAAATCAAAATGTCTCGTATATCCATAAAGTTTGATATCTCATTCATCATATAATGTAAATATATATATATATATATATATATATATATATATATATATTTATTAATGTTTTCTATGAATCTACAAAATTGCCTTGTGAATTACGGCGCTGGTATTAATCACACTTGGTAAACCTAGAGTCGTGAGTTCAATTCTCACCTGGGCAGTAGAAATGTATTTAGTGATGAAGTCATTAAATAAAATTCCTTAAGCGTACCCTGGCTAGAAAAGGGTGGTGACCTGTAGATAACATGTCTCAATTAGCCTTAGCTTACATTACAATTGAACCAACTGGGTAAAAAGAGAACAGTAACCACTAGAAGTATCGAACGTAATTTTCATGAGGTTTCTTATATTTTTAAACATTGTTTTCCAGTTATATCAACTACTATACTTCGTACATATCCTTGATACGTACCATCATTGATTAATATTACTTAATTTAACCTTTGCTTGGTTGCTGTGTGCAACAGGTCTCACTATTCCGAAGTGCTAAATGCAAAATTGTTTTGCAACAACAAATAATTAGGGAAACAAATCATTAATCAGTGAGATTAGGTTTATAATTATTAACTTAATACTATTTTATAGTTTTCTCTGCCGTTGCGTAACATACATTTAATGATTGACTTTGCAAATATTTGCTGATAACAACGTGTTACTGAAATATGCTATTGCGTAAACCCCTTTACTGATATGATAAAAATATTTCTAATTGAGCATTTATACTTTACTTATATTTATACGTCTGTAACGTATCATTTTACTTATTAATGTGTATATTCGAATTGAAAACAATCCTTTCCTAACAATTCGCCAAAATTGCTGATATAATTGAAAAATGAAGCATAGTTTCCACACCAGAGTACACTATAGAAAGCTACGATATCAGTTTCCATAATTTGTGTTTAATTAACTAGTTCTGTAACCTGAACACACAGGAAATATTTTGAGAAAGGTTATTTTAGTGATTTTCTTCTAAGAAAGGAGCTCTTGCTTCTACTCACCTGGAAAAACGGTCAAATCTTAGCGAATTTCAGTAACTTAACTGCTAAAATCAATTTCATCTCAAGGTACATGAAAAGCGAATTAAAAGCACATTTAATGGATGGATTGTTTTGATTGAAATAACAGGAAAAGCTGCAAGGCTACCAACATTCAAAACATAATTTATAATTATACAACCAAAAAGAGCGAAAATAAAAAAAAATAAAGTGTTATATAAATAAAAATGATATTACAAAATCTACAGTTGAAAAATAAAATAAATAACCAAGAACCTTCATGTAATTAAAAAAATTGCCTTCTGAAAATTGGCAAGTAGCTCTTGCGTCGGAAGTTTAGGGTATTCAAGGAATGTTTACGCCTCATTTTCCCTCATAATGATAAATCACTAGTGATAATTCTATGATAATAAAGTATATGTAAAGTTGTAATCTTCAACTTTAGTCAAAGGGAACATTTTATTGGTTATGGAATGTACTCTGATCCGAACATGTTGGAATGTAGAAATTATTTTAATTATTACTATAATGCCTAAACAACATACAAAGCATAATAAATCCTCCTTTTCAAAGTGATGTCAACTACCACTTTAGACTCATACCATTGCATTATTTATGATGTAGTGTATTCAATTACGTATTTTTGTATTCTTCTTTTAAATATTTCTATTTAATTTTACCATATATAATCGATTAATAAAACTGATGGCGAATGTGACTACAGATTGCATAAAAAGAAAGTTAAACATGACGCTATTGTGAAGTGGAGATCCATGAAAGGCTAGTCAAGTCCGTCTCTCAGATGCTGCCTAAAATGAGAAGATGTTTAATTTTTAAAAACGGTCTATTGTTATGGTAATATATCGGCTGCTATGGCTAACTGGAGGGCGGTACCACCCTTTTCTAGCCAGGGTGGAACTAAGGCTTTTATTCAAGGAATTGTCATTAAATAAATTCCAAATCGAACCCAGCACTCTTGGTTTTCCAAGTGAGGATAATAAATCCTCACTTGGTAAATAAATACCCACATAAATACCAAATATTGTTCACTTGAACTTTTACTTTTTGAGATAAATGCAAATACGTGGCACACGTGGGATATCAGCTTAGTTTACGCAGCCCCTGCGTGACGACTTTTATTAATTCATTAATACAATTTCTGGTGAATCTAAAAAAGTAACATAAACCAATTTATTTCTGACGGGAAGAATCCAGTGTGAGCTCCATGACCATCTTGAAGGCCGCAATGTATTCTATACTCTTTTATTTATTTAGTTTTTGCTCTTTGAATACAGGCGATAACAAATAGTGATAAAGAGAACAAGGCAACTCCAAAGTTGATGAACATTACCTGCCAAGGTTGCGCACATTAAACAACCAATTTCGGATGGCTATTTCAAAGGCATTTTAATTAACTATAATGTGTTTTTTTAATGATTACAGCACTCATCTTATATTCGGGCTGTATTATGCAGGGCGATAATTGTCACGAGATTACTGGTGGGTCGCTACTTGGATGAAGGCTATCTCGTTCGGCGATTCGACACTCAGACACGCTTTCGACAGGGAAAAAATCATCTGTGTCAAATTAACTACACAGCGGGTAATGGAGAGTTAATACGGAAGAGATTATGTCTAAACTATGACATATTTCAGAGCTCTTTTTTATTTAACAGTTACTTTATAGGCAACAACATTAGAACAGACAAATTTTGCTATAAAATAATAAAATGTTTTATGAGTAACTAATGTATTTATTTGTAAAGGCTGTTGTTTTCCAATCGCCTGGCGTTAAAATCTTTTAATGTACTAAATTATTATTATAGTAATTATTTATTAACTCCTGCTTTTTGCTGCAATGGCTTGTTGGGATGGGTTACAGGTCACCACTTTTCTAGCCAGGGTGGGACTAATGATTTTATTTATTGAGTTCGTCACTAAATAAATTTCTACAGCCCAGGTGAGAAGTAAACTCTAGGTTTACCAAGTGTTCTTAATACCTGTGCAGTAATTCACAAGGTTCACCTGAGCCCCCCTTTAAAATTGCAATACAATAATTTTGTAAAACTTCATAGACGAAAAACTAAATACACACACACACACACACACACACACACACACACACACACACACACACACACACACACACACACACACACACACATATACATTATATGATGAATGATGTTTATCCACCACCCACTTTATGGATATATATGACATTTAGATTTGATTTTAAGGACTTTGATCAGTTTCTGATATGAAGTTTTCTTTAATCCAGAAACCGAGCAAATTCCGAATTATATCAATTCCTCTCTAGTCCAAGCGAAAATCGAACTCACCAGTCTAGAGCCACCATGGGAGTTAATAGTCAACGCTTTGGCTCATACGGCTAACCTGAGCTCCTTTACCTTAATCTGTGCTACATTAAACTATACAGTTGTTCCTAAAGTTACATGATGTTTATCAAGATAGAAAATAAAGATCCAATATATCCGTTAACTTCCACGACCAATGCTAACATTTATGCTAAAGGCTTCTGGTATTGTCTAAGCACACGATGTTTTCCAAAATTTCACTAGACATGTATCATCTTCAGGGCTCTCATTAGGCATTCATTGTTGAATCATATCTAGTGAATCGCTGTCAAACGTATTCAAGACAACATACACAGTATGGTTAATTTTAAATTTAATCTGTATTTTTAAACTTAATTATGTAGGTTCTTTAAGCGGAAAAAAAGTTTTAAAAGCACATATAAACTGTGGACGTTAACTGTAGGAATTGAGAAATATGGTTATCAAGTTTTGATGATCATAAACATTATCCCTAGGCTTGTAAAAATGAAACTTCATCAATTACTAAATGGACCTAATAAGAAGTACCATAATGTATTAATTTGAAACCAAACTTGATAAAAAAAAAATCTCAAAGATAGGTTAATATTGTCTTAATATAATAAGTTATGCTGAGAGTTTGTACTGTAAAATTTCAAAACGTGTATCTTATATGCTAGGATTATAGCTAAGAAAAATGAAGTAAATATAAGGCGAAACTGACTTGGTATCGTAAATAACATAGTTTAATAAATAAAAACAATGATTATATATAACGTAGTTACAATTTAATAGCACGTCTGGCTCACAAATAATCCTTAATCTGTAATTCAAACAAACTATTGAAAAGTGATCTCACATCCAGCAGAGCGATTGAATGATCAATAAATATAAAAATATTAATGTGAACCACTCACTAATTTAACATTGACACCAATGAGAGTGAAGATGGGATGGATCATTTTAAAAAAAATTAGTTATGATAATTTCGCAATTTCGACATTTAGTTCTCCTGTTAGTTTTTATAAGTTTGTTAAATAGAGGCCTTACTGGGAATAGTGAAGAATACTCAAATATCATGGTGGCAAAGGTCTAGGTACTTCACAGGTTTTAGTGTGAGGTGAGTATATATTTGAGAAGCTAATTACTTAATTAGGAAACTTTAGTAAAACCATCGGAGATATGAAATTCTCAGCTGTAATTTGACAAACAGAGCCCCATAATTAAGGATAAGTAATTTATACCTTACCAGTGTTATGATGATGTTCTTATGCCCGTAAAACAATTTTTTTTGGATATGTATATACATATTTTCCTTATTATCGAATGAACCTCCTTATTAATATATTTCTGTATGTGAGCCTTCTGGGTGAATGGTCACAAATAAACATATACATGCATGCACACATACATACATACATACACACACACACGCAAAGATATATATATATATATATATATTAAAGTAAACAAAAATTACAACTACCCACTTTCTAACATCGTAATTTGATATAAACTCATCAACATTTATTACACAGAAAATATTGAATTTAGAATCACTTCTTGAGAAGTATTCAAGTTTCAATTGAATTATTTATAAAAGTATTGTATAGTAAACTAAACTGAACTTACACTATTAAAAAATAAAAATTTTACTCTTAACACCAGGGTTTTAGAATTTTCACTTCGTAGTTAATTGAAGTAATCACTAATAATAAAAGAAAGTCCATTTTCATTTTATATTGATTTGATGAAAACCATTAAGACTATGTAGCACAACAATTACTGTTCTAGTTATCCGACTGAATGAAATGCTTCCTCCTGTTTCTAAATCTTAGAGATAAAACTCAGTCCTTATCTCACATTGTTTTCTTATTTTGTTAACACATCAACGAATCCAATATGGAGTACTAATCAGAATTTTTATACAAGATTGATGTGTTTCATGTAGTCTTATAAGGATGAAGTAATCTTTGCATGTGTTTGTACTTAGCATTATATCCCACACAAAAAAATTTCAAACATATTAAAGTGTTTATTAAGTAATAAGGAGCTATTGGAGAGATAATGGTAAAAATACAAATGCCTAAGAAAATGACGAGTACGTCCATCGCCACGTGAATTAGGATCAAACGAGAGTAATGATAAATTCACCTGGAAATTTGGCAGATGACACATTTCCATGTAGTAAAATGGTCCAGAGAAGATTTTGCACTCGAGGCTTATGGTGGGAGTGCCCATTTTCTACTGTCCCCCAAAACACATTAAACCCCAAAATAACAATTACAGTAATAGAAAGTTTCTCGTAAATAAAAAATTATAATAAATACTGAAAAAATGCATATTAGTTGGATTCTGGTAAACATATTTGCCTTAGGCTTTTCAGTCGCGAGATCCACAGTGTTTCACGGATTACTATATCGCAAAATGGGCGCCAAAGTCACACCATAGACGCACCAAATCCGTTTAAATTCAAATCCTACGGCACGTTAGAGAGAATACATTTTATTGCCTCTTACGCAAAATTATCCTCCATGATTATGAAAATTATAAAATATTTTAATTAGCAAAAATAAACGAACAGTGGTAATAAAGTATATAATAACGCCCATTCAGCATATTTCTTTTCTTAATAAATGTACAAAACATTTTTCAATTCTATAGAGGCATTTATAGCATATTTGGCACCCGGAGGTTGGATTTCAAAACTTAGGCATTCATAAATGTAAATATCGTTTTAGGACTGTAATCGTTATTCTAAACACCATTTATTCCTTACATTTTCGTAATACCAAATCAATATTAATGAAGGCATATAAAATCGAAGTCTCATATAGACTAAGTAATACCTTGCACTAGGTTTACTTAGATACTTACTTAAATGTTGAGAATCAAATGGGAATACAGAAAGACAGACAAGAATTTCATTTCTGATATCATTGATCTGAGAATGGTCAGAAACGTGAGAAAAAAATATCCCCTACAAATTTAAATAGGAACTCAGACAAACCTTAGTGTAAATAAATCAATCAAACGTCTTATTTCTAGCTTAAATTTCAAATATGAATTTCAACGGACCTTTAGTATGTGAGATATATTCACATATGATATGTGTGGTGATGTCATCAATTTAGATTTTATTTTCCTGATAAGAAAATGTTTATTTCATCAATATCGTACCCGATATTCAACCGTTTCATACAATTCTGAGGTCATATTCGTTGATGATTGAAGTCGCACCTGAAAAGGGGGAGGGCATTCTGAAATTCAAAATATCCCCATTATTTTGAGTCGGATCGATAAATGTTACAAATCCAGTCATATGTGGTTGAATTAGATATGGTTTCCCGTGGAAATTTAATGATTGGATTAACCAATGGGGGAAATCGTCCCGTCATATTCATCCCATTCAATCAGCAGTTATACCCGTCATTTAAAAACTGGCAATTAGACGAATTTATGATTAGAATAGTTGTTATACGTAAATGAGTTCACCAATAATAGTAGCTTCCCGTCGAAATTATTAGATTCGATTAGCACTAAATGGACCCTTAGGGGGCTCAGCTGGGCCGTGCGAGTTAAGGCGTTGGTCTTAATCTCGCATGGTAGTCCCAGGGGTCCTAGGGTGGCGGGTTCGGTTCCCGTCCTGGGTAGTAGAAATTTATTTAGTGACGGACTCATTAAATAAACTCCTTAAGCCCACCATGGCTAGAAAAGGGTGGTAACCTGAGAATAACCAGCCCCGATTAGCAATAGTAGCATAAAGTGGACGAAAATAATAAACAAACAACTAAATGGACCCTTCATTTATATCGACGGGAAACCGCTATCATTGGTAAATTCATTTACTTATTACAGTTATTTTAATCATAAATTCGTCTAATTGCCAGTTTTTAAAGCATGGCGAAAACAAGTGATTGGCTGGGCATTTATACTTGTTACTGGATATTTATGTTATGGAATGATTATGACAGGACGATTTCCCGCATAGGTTTACACAGTTCTTAAATTTCCATGTGAAAACATTTCTATTTGAACACGCCAACTACGGATAACAGAGCTAGTAATAGAATATGATTCACATATTCTTGAAGCCACGCGGTTAGACTTCCCTCTCCCCCAAGCTAGTAGGGCTCTCACACTTATTCATTAAAAACAATATAGTAATACAATGATTATTTCTTTTAGCAGATTAAGGGAGGGGGGGGGGGATCAGCTATTGAGGTCGTACTCATGACGTGATTTAGTCGATCGTTAGAAACTCGATATTTAGTCATTTTATGTAAAAAAGACAGATCAAGTTCGTTAACGGCTGAAATCGGACCAGGGGGAGGGGGGGGGGTTGGAGGAGGAGAATTTGAAAATTCGAGATATCTCCGTTATTATACGTCGGATCGAAATATTGTACAGAATCAATATTATTGCAAATTAAATTTACTATAATTATATCATATACATTTATTCTCTATCTTGAACATTAACCGAGATATTTGCATTTTCCAGTTTTCAGCCTTCAGTAAACCTCCACTTTTATTCAAGTTACATAAACCATACTCTGTAATATAATAAACCACATTATTCGAAGCCTTAATACCAAATATTGTTATCCAGAGACCTTTATTATACGTAAATATGTTCTTTTGAGCCCCTTTCCCTCCGTCTTAAATTCTTGGACTTCAAAAATTTGATTGATTGAGATAAATATTATTCTGATACATTATAAATTACAGTAGATATTTAATATATAGATATAGTAAATAGTTTTCAATAAAATTAATATGTTATATTCTGATATGTTTCAGTTAGTGTTTTTCTTTCCGGTAAGCCGTTGGCAGACCTGTTTGTTTACATTTAAGACGCTTCCCGCCGGAAAGGGAGAGGGAAAATTTCTTATTACCCTTTGTATTTATTCACTTAGTATTCACGGTGGTGTTGTGATAGCAGCATGTAAGTTTATCTATTATTAAACTTCACGAGGGAAATCTGCTTAGTTTACGCAGCCCCTGTGTGTCGGACTTGTATTGCATAGCAGGTCATAAACATTTTAAAAAATGGAAATAAGATATTTGTCTATTGAATATAAATTTGTAAATTGTAAATTAGTAAATCAAAGACATGGACTAACCATTCTTGTCAGAATTGGGATCTATACAATGGCAGTAGAAGGACACTTGTCGGCCCGAAGACTCATCCTTGTCAACAAAAGATCAAGAGTTTTCTATTGTTACAGCAAGGTCGATTATGATTAACTCCTTGTGTTCTTAATTAGATGCCAGCCTTATAGATCGCCTCGAATCAATAGCTTTTTTGCCACTCTAGAATAAAATAAGTGTTTTATAGAAACCTTAAGTGTTCTCTAACATTAGAATTTTCTCTAGAATTGCTTTTATATAAAAAATCGAATGTATGATCATGAGTGATTTTTTTTTTTCGAAATACTACAGAGGTTATTTTGGATCTTTGGTAAGTACCGGGAATATATATATATATATATATATATATATATATATATACACATACACGTGTGTGTATAGTTAGATAGGTAGTTTTGAACATACATCATTGACGTAATCATCAGGGTTGGGTCGATGGACATTTGAATAAATTTGGAAATGAGTAGTTAGTTACTCAATATCTGATTTTGGTTATAGAAATTTTCTATGCTTAGACAATGTACATTTTGTTTAAGCATAGAAAATTTATGAACAAATTCACAATGGCACTTAAAGTTCCCGAAGATAGCGCTTGAGGATAATCCGTCAAGTTAGCTAAAGTAGCTTAAAATGGACGTCAATATCGAACCAAACCAAATATTCAATTATCATATTAATAAATTTTATCAATATGTTCAGGGGCTCAGGTTACCTATGTGAGTTAAAGCGTTGGCCTTAATCTCACATGGTAAAGCTTGAGCGGCGAGTTCGATTCTCGGCCTGGCCAATAGGAATTTATTTAGTAACGGACTTCATTAAATAAAATCCTTAGTCCCACCCTGTCTAGAAAAGGGTGGTGACCTGTAGATAACCCGTCCAAATTAGCCTTAGTTGCAAAAAGTGTTCGTTAATATAAATAAACATCAATAGGTTGAATTATTATTTTATTTTTATTTATTAATTAACCTCCACTTTATGCAACTACGGCTAATTGGGACGAGTTATCTACAGGTTGCCACCCTTTTTTAGCCAGGGTGGGACTAAGGATTTTATTTAATGAATTTCGTCACTAAATAAATTCCTATTTGCCCAGGCGGGAATCTAACTCGCTACTCTAGGCTTACCGTGTGAGATTAAGGACAAGGCTTTAACTCACATGGCTAACCTGAGCCCCAGTGTTAAATTTTAAAATAAAACTATAAAATATTTGTCATGATAATTGGGCAAAAATAAATTTTGACGGTACCTTTAACCTCTCTTTAAGGTGAGACAAGTTTATCATAATTTATAAAGCTTTTCATCCTTTAATGAATTTGCATGGAAATAAATTAAAAAATGTATGTTGTATATTTAGAGTGGTATTAAGATTATTACCGAAATTAATTTATTGTAATTATTTAAATTGATAGACTTTATAATATCTATTCTTAGAATTTGACCTAATTTTATAACGAATGTATTATATAAATATAATTGTTATTCAATGAGTTGTAAAGAAATCAATTGATATAATATTAGAAAATTGTTTATAGAAAACAAAATTATTTGATGTATCCTACTATGTTATGTTAACATTTAATGGAAATAAACACATTTCATTTCAATTCACATTTCATTACGTATGTTTTTCAATTAGTCAAATCAAGTTCCTTTCATTCTTATTTTGATGTTTTAATATGTAGAAAATAAAGTCCGCCAACCAAGTACAGCGTAAAGTAAGCAGAGTCCACATCTGCTGTACTACGGTGCTGTTTTCGCCTTGTCAGGTTCTATTATCTATTTCTCTGTAGGCTTGAATAAGAAGTTTAAATTCAATAAAACAGGACTTGAAATTTAAAGTGTTGCCGAAATTTTTATTAATACAAGTGCTCTAGGTGAATATCGTGTGAATGAAAGTGGGGGAGAAGAAAAGAATGAAAAATAAAACATTTCCGTCACGAGCTGCATAAACTAAGCAGATTTCCCACTTGCTAGACCGACACACGTCATACCACCAAATATTTTGTATTTCTATGTATATCATTGAGGACTAAGGACTGAAAAGAAGGAAGCACGAATAACTCGATTACTATTTAAGGAACGAAAAAATACTTAGAACACAATATTAGATCACAATAGTTTAACAAGACTGGTTCTTTAACATTTTACGATCCGACTCATAATAACGGATATATTTTGAATTTTCGTCCCCCCCCCCCTAAACCCCCACCATGTCTGATTTCAGTCAAAAACAAATATGATCTTTAGTATTGACAAAAAAGGTTAAATATCGAGTATGGTATTGATCAAATAAACATTTGTGAGTTAAAACGTAAATTCTTAATTTATAACGTCATTACACGACGAATTTGCATGTATCTCGCATAAGAAAGGGTTCTTGTAAACAATATTTGGTATATAAGCTTAGAATAAAGTGGTTCATGATATA
Organism: Riptortus pedestris; assembly: GCA_019009955.1. NCBI lineage: Eukaryota > Metazoa > Arthropoda > Insecta > Hemiptera > Alydidae > Riptortus > Riptortus pedestris. The sequence continues at coordinate 181,102,412 of CM032228.1, forward strand.
ACAGCTGATTGATATTAATATGATATGAGTAGGAGTGGGGGTTTACTCAAAGCTGAAAACATTCAAATACCTCGGTCAATATACATGATAGAGAAAATATGTAATCACCAATATTGTATTTGAATGAGATTGGTTATGAACATTTTTTTTCGATTCGACGTATAATAACGGAGATATTTCAATTTTTCGAAATTCTCCCCGTGTTAACACCCTCTCCCAATGGTCCGATTTCTGTCATGAACGAACTTGATCTTTTATTTTTACATAAAACGCTTTTAAATCGAGTTTGGTTACGATCAAACAAAACTTGAGACCACTAGAGCGTTAACAGACGCACACACACACACACACACACACACACACACACACACACACACACACATATATATATATATATATATTTTTTTTTTTTTATATTTTACTTTGCAAAAAAATTTAAGGAAGACTTAAATTATTATTCTTTAAGTAAGATGTTTAAGATGTCCGTTGTTTCTATTAATGCTTTAGAAAAATGCCTAAATACTAATGGGTATTTTTTAAACAAATACTTGGGATTTATTGGCCACTGGTCATTGTTTTTGATAAGTGTTTGTTGGAGTGTGTTTCGTAACTGTGTAGTCAGTGTGCAAGTATAGATGAGGTGTTCTATAATATATATATAATTTTGAACAGACTTCATTTTCGTCATCTCCTGGGTAGGATCGATGGACATTTGAGAAAACATTTCGAAAAGCGTGTCATGAGTACGAACTCAATAGCTAATTTCCCTCAAGGGAAATCTCCTAAAAGTACAAATAAGTTAGTTAATATTCGTGTTTGGCAAATTTGTTATCTTCATCAGTAAATTGAATAAATGAATGAGTTACCTTACTACAAAAGGTAGTTACTAGTTTACTAGATAGATAAAGACGTAAATTTAAAAGTTCCTTAGATAGATTTGGCAGTACGTTTACTAAATAGAGATAAAAAAAGTAGATGTTTATGCTCCCTAAATAGATAAAAAAGTAGATCTGTACGTTAGTTCTATACCTTCCTTTTATAAATAAAGGCGTTGATCAGAACGTCGGTAAATAGATTAGGAAGTAGAACTATCCGTACACTACATAGATAATGAAGTAGATATATGTGTTCCCTGGAGAGATGAAGAAGTAGATATATCTATAAGTGCCACATAGACACTTAATGACATGGACTGATAACCCTGTATGCAAATACTGCAACAAACACCTTACGATAAAACACATAACTGACAGACTGCATCCAACGAAAAAACCTTCACATACACCACGATATGACAGAACTATTAACTGACAGCAGACAATATATTCCACAAATACTAACATATCTAAAACACATCAAGATTTACAAAAGCATATAGTATAAAATAGAATAGGTCTACAGCGTACTTAAAGATTTAAAAGGGTTAACTTTTATTATATTCTATAGACAAAGCACGGATATGAGAAACAATAAGACATTAAAGAAATATTTTCCATAATATAAAAATAAAGTACAAAAAAGGTAAGCACATGAAGGAGTAAATATATCATTCTAATAATGATAATAATAATCACCATCGCTGAGAGTGCACAAACCAAATAAATAAATAAAAGATCTATATTTTAGCTTGTAGATCTGTGTATACTCTAGACAAGAATAGATGTAGATCTATACGTTGTCTAGGTATAAAGAAGTAGATCAATATGCGTCATAGACTAATAAAGTAAGTAAGTAAATAGACACGTTCATATGATAGACAATGAAGCAGGCTTATACGTTACCATGTAGCCTATACGTAAGTAAAACTTAATTTAGCTTGTAGATTTAGGTATTCTCTAGACATGTAAAGAAGTTAATCTATGAGTTTCCTAGATAGACGAAGTAGAACTCTACGTTACCTTGTACTTCTTTGCATCCCGTAGATAGGTAAAGACGATTTGTAGATCAATGCGTTTCCTAGATATAAAGAAGTTGATCAATACGTTCCTAGATAAATTAATTAGACTACGTTTACTACATAGATAATGACGTAGATCTATACGCCAGCTTTAATAGTTGAATTCTAGACTAATTATTCAGATACTACACGTTAATGCCTGTTGAAGTCGATCAATGATGATTGGCACTAAGAAATACTTTATAATTTATCCCCAAGACTCTATTCCCTGTTATACCTTAGGAATCCCTTGTTAGGAGGGTCCTTGGAATCTATACATTTATTTTACGTGATTAGAAAACTTGGAATACATACTTTTACGTATGGTCCTGATAATTAAATTATATACACACAATATCATGTAATGGGCCTAAAAATACACACTTTGGGCAGGGGTTGGTCATCAAGGTAAATGTTTGTTGTCTAAATAAAAGTTAAGAATGAGATGTACGTATGAAAAGCGGTCTTATAATGACAGTAAATTTATAGAGGGCAAAGGCCAGCATAAAAGGTGATCTTTCTTGCCTTTTAAGAGGTTAAACGTGCTAAATGCCAACATGCATCAGTAAGACCATTTATGGAAAGTAGGAACTCTCTGTGCAGCCTAGCTATTGCTTTCTAATGGCTCGTACACTGTTTTGCACTGTTTATTTATGTACTTGCCACCCAAACAAGTTGCTAATAAACCACATATGTAGGTTGCCATTTCGTATAATTTAGTACAGCAAGTAGTGGAAAAACAATCTCAAGAAATCTGTTTTCAGCTGCATGGTCACATCTCGTAGCCCTAATTTTTATTTTGTATATTTAATCTAAAAAAAAACCTCTTGCTTTCGTAATTTTGAGTGGGTAAGACTGGGAATATTAAATTAGTCTATTGCATTCTTTTACGGGCCCAACACGAGTCAGTTTATGATGTCTTCAGAAGGCACAAAACTAGCCTAGAGAAGGGTTCTCTCTCTTTGTTTCATGATGTATTTATTGTGGGTTAGTATCATACTGAAAGCAAAAGGAAAGCTTTGTTTGTCCTTACAGAAGGACAAATAGAGCCTATTTGTGAGCTGCTGTTTGCTCTATTCAATCCCGTGGAAATAAAAACTTCTTGCTAACCGGTGAAATTCATTAAACCAGTAGATACAATAAATGATTTCGTAATAGCTGTATGATTTTATAACTGGAAGTCTTCGAAATACATAGCGCAAAACCTCACTTAAATAAAAGGTAAATGCGTAACAAAAAAGTATTTAACAATTTAAATACGTGGGCTTCATAAATAAAAAATGACTATATATATTTCCTTTCTACTCTTGTCTAACCTTCTACTCTTGTCCTTTCTACTAGTGTAACCTTCCGAGTTCCCTAAAGCTTGGGGACAGAAACTAGCTGATGATCCTATTTCATTATTTCTTTTTAGTTTATGTAGCTCGGATCTGGAAAACATTTTCATCGTGTTCAAATAAAGAGGTATGCATTGAGGATAAAAGGTTTTCTGCTTGAAAATACTTTCGAGGCCTGTCACACGCACAAGCTCTTCTTTTGAGTTCAATATCATGTGAAAGGCTCTATCAGTTAACCTCAATACCTGTTTGAGTGGCTATTGTAAAAGCCAGAATGTTTTACGGTTTACCATGCTAGGTCACATAAGAATCCGGGTTTTTCAATTCATGCCTATGATTTTTCAATAATAAATGGTTGAGCGTGTCGTTGGTTTCCACAAAGTGAAGTTTAAATGGCATCATTCAATGGAACGCTTTAAAGCGTACAGTTTTTTCTTTATAATTCGTCCGTAAAAAGCTGTAAGGTCATTGGAAAGAGACAGTTTAAGTTTTTCCGACGAAGCTAGGCTACCGGCTTAGGAGATTTCCCGAGATGCTAATGCCACCATGAAGGCTGGACAATTCGTTCCTCTATCGTCCTCCTTCCTTAAATCAAGGACGCTCTAGATGCTTGACGGCCCAAAAATCATTAACTAACTATGCCAAATCTTCCTTACCAGAAACGTCAACCTAGAGATGGCTCGCACTAAGCGGATATCCTGCAAGCAATTCTGCAACATACTTATAAGGTCAAGCGGAAATCGAAATGTAGCTACGTGTATGGAACTGCACAAAGATGGAGTCATATTGCAATCATAATGAACTTCCGCGTTGCGCCTTAATTAGAATAAAGTTCTAATTTACAAAATATGTATTTCACAAGCTGTCGTAATACTTTTTTTCTGACTGAAGGATGAAATCCCATGAGTAGCATGGAGTATATACTAAATATTGTTCTCATTGAACGTTTACTTTTTGAGATAAATACAAATACGTGGCACACGTGGGAAATCTGCTTAGTTTAACCAGCCTCTGCTTGATGGACTTTTTTAATGCTGAAAGGAATAAAATATATTTGTATTTTACTAGAAGCGTTAATAAAGGGGTTTTTTTTTTTTGCAATCAATGCTTTACGGGAGGGGGTTGAGTTAGAGATTATTTAGAGATCGGTGCACTAAATAGTACCCTCGGACCATGTCTATAAAAGGGTGGCAACTTGAAGATAAAACTGTCCCATTAGCCCTTGTTAAAGTGGGACATTTAATACAAAGATAATTATATTATAAAAGATATTCAGGACAACATATTTCTTTAAACCCTCCTTTTGGGGGGTTGTTAACCTTCACGAATACATCTAACATGAAATATAATGTGACCTTCAGTTTTAGGCTATTGAGATATATCATATGACACAATTTCAATATTCTAGCTCACAAGATAAGATAGAAAACTTTGGACGTTGTGTCTGATAATTAGTAATTACTTTAAAGAGTTTCCGATCATCTTTAAAACCCTCTACATTTGCAGTACACAGTACAACATGCATACCAAAGTTCAGCCTGTTCTGGTCATAACTATGATCTGTATCATATAAAAAAACAGACTGAAAGAAAGAATAATTACTATTGCTCAATAGTGTGACACGATTACGTAAGTATGAAAAATTGGTATATGAACGCGTTTTGATCTTAGTAATAAAAGAAATTTGGAGAGAAACTTCTTAAACATTACCAACTTGGTTGTTAACTTAACAATCTGAGAAAGCCGTCACGCAGGGGCTGCGTAAACTAACCGTATTTCCGGAATGCTGGAATGACCCGTAGATGATGTGTCTCGCGTTTTCTTCTTCTTTCCAACCTTAGATACGATCCTTTGTAAACAAGACTTGAAATAGCTTGAGTAGAGGTGGCTGAAAAACTAAATTTTGGGTAACTTGTTAACATTCTATTACCAAACATTTTATAGAACGCCAATTTTGAAACATTATAACCTGATCTTAAATGTTGATTAAATAACATTTTCATAGCTCTCCCTATACAGTATTTGTGCATTTCTTCGCCCACACTAAAGCCAGCGGTTTTTTTTTTTATGCGAATGTTTGCAAATTTTCTTTAGAGGAATTCAAATATAGTGGTGCTCATGACTATATGCGATATATTTCTTCAAATCATCATGGATCCTACCAAGTCGATGACAAAAATTAGGTCCGGTCAAAAATATCCATAATCCTGATGTACCCGGCTATCTCAGGGAAATATTTAGTCTGATTATTGTAAATGTGTGACATTCCTTAGAAAGTATCTATTTAGTATTTACTTTTATAGCTCAATAGAAAATGCAGAGAATCTATGTACAATAGTACTGTATGTAAGAATTAACATTTAAGAATGACAGCATTCATCTTTATAAATCATCATCTAAGAATACATTTTTGTCCGGCCAAAAGTTGTCATACAAGTAACCATTATATACGTGATAACTAGTAAAAGTAAGAACAAATTAGCTTTTTTAACGGCAACGTACTACAAGGAATTAAATTAATAAATAGCACAGTTAACTGTGAACACCACCCAACATCTTTCACTCAGGCCTGTTCAGCATTGCTTAAATTACTACTTCAAATATTAAACAATAAGGATATTTTAAGATTAAAATTTTTCGAGAAAAAAAATGTTATAAGCTTATTAAAAATTACTTCATTTAGCTTTTTCGTGGACTGAGGGGGAATAATAAACCCTGTGTCACTTTCAACTTGTATTTTTGGAAACAATAACTTCTAGAGAAGGGAATATTTGCAGGGGACAACAAAAAGCCTATTTACACTATGTACAACGTTTCAACAGCCACAGCTAACACAACATATAACGAACACTCGCACTTTTAATAATCTTTTTGTATATATCAAAACTTGCGGTATATTTTTATGTGGCGAGGTTACCTGCGCCTTCTTTATAGGGAACGACTCAGTGGCGAGCGGATCATCGCTTAATTACCTTCTCCCAAAGACTCATTTCCTATTCTACTTATCGCATTTTAATTTTGAAGTATAAAATATATTGGAAGAAGAGATAACTAATGTGTCTTACCAGCACGTTGAAAATCAGCTAAGTTTAAGCAGCCCCTGCAAATTCGTTTGCCGTTTAGGTGTGAAAAGAGGATACCAAAACCTTATAAAGATTAAATCATTTCAATTCAAATGAGAAACGAAAAGTTAAGTAAAGTTTTCAGAAATGTTCTTGAAACTGGAAAACAGTTTTCGAAAATCATTAAATGAGTACTATCAGAGTTATTGTGTCCCCTTAAAGGAAATTTATTCTAATTACAATAAAAAATTATTGTACTTTGGAGTGAGGAACTTTACTATGATGGTAACGACTTGTGTTAAGCGATTCTAGGAGCAACAGTCGATAATGAGATAGATACATTATTAAACAGTATGTACACGGAGCATCTTACTGCTGGACATCCCCCTCTATAAGGAATGTAATAATTTATTTTAATTATTTAATCATTAAATCTTGGCTGTGAATTTGCAAATAGTGGCGCAGGGGAACGGTAAGCCCCCGTAGCTGAGTCTCACGCAACTTGACCTAGGTTGAAATCAGCCTTCTTTAATATTATATAGGACCAGCTGCTGTCCTTTCATCGTCACTGCCTCATGTTGCATCATGCCACCAGTCCCTCTATCATTCACGCTCTTTTTAATAAATAATTTAATTTCGTAGCGTTCTTATCTACAGAATTATTAATGCATTGTTTTTCCTCAGCCGAATGTCAGCTTTTCGACCACAAACAAATAGCCCCGTTTATCTGTTATTTAAAAGATGGTTTAAAAAAGTGAATCAATTTAGACCGGTCTATTATAGACTTCTGACTTATTTATTCGTTTATATTTGGGCTTAGTTGCCTATTTCATTTTTGCGTAATAATTGATAGAAGTTTATTTCAATATTAAAACAATTTGTTTATTTAATGTATTATTAAAATACCTCTGATAGAGTTTAATACGTGTCATATTAATTCTGACGCGATTAAACGGCTATTACTAATGATAGTTGCCAATATTTAAATTTTTATAATCATATTAAAAAAAAAAAAAAAACGGCAGCGCAAACTAAGCAGATTCCCCTCGCGATGGGTGACATACTAGCGATCTCATCTCTCTATATATTTTCTATTTCTATGTAAAACTTTGATGAGTGGAAGGTTAGTTTTACTGAAAGTTAAAAACAAGAAAGCACAAATGATTTTCATAATACTTTATTTACGAAAAAGTTATAGAACAGTAACGAAGTTCCGACTGTAACACACACACACACTTATATTTTTGAACGGAACTCATTTTCGTCATCTCGCCTGAGTAGGTTCGATGGACATTTGATGATATTATTTAAATACCACGACTTTAGTACATATTCAATAGCTATCTTCTAAAATTGCATAGTAAACCTGATGCAGCGGTATATATGATTTTTATTGGCAAGTCTAAAAGTGAATATTGCCGTTAATGGCTTGTCGAGTTCACTTTGCTAAGCTCTTTCGATGCGAGGGTATTGTCTTCAATGCTGTCTCCTGTCGTCGTACTCATTAGTATAAGTATATTAGGTATGCGTGGACTCCCCTCGCATTTCCTTGTATTCTGTGCGAGCAGCCTTTAACGACGGCTTCCCCACCAACAGATTTGACAATAAAACCTGACGTACTAATTTTTTAATTAGATAAATTTAAGTATTCAATTTATTCCAGACTTATAATTTATTCACCCTATAATATTTTACTCTTCAGGAAAACTGTAGTTCTCATGACATGGTTTTTGAAAGATAATCTTGAAATTCCCTTCAATCATATATATATAGTGTGTGTGTGTGTGTTGTCTGTTAAAGCTCTCGTAAAAGTAAAGGTCGACCTATTTAATTACTAAAACTCAACAGGAAGAAGTGGATGTTCAGAGAAAGAGTAAAAATTGCTAATTGAAAATGTGCAAATATTGGACAACCCTTCCCCAGGTTTTATGAGTAGTGAAAATGGCTCAACTCGTTATGTTCTCAAATTAACCAGATATTATTTATTTATTATGTTGAGTTCCGCAACTATGGCGACTTGCTCTTCTTAAACTTGGGGGAAAAACAAAAAAAAAAAAATAACAAAACATGGAACACGAAACAATATAAAGAACAAAACTAAAGGAACGGAACACAAAAGAAACAAGAAACAATAACACAACATAGAACTAAAAACAGGTGAATTGATTTTTTTATTTTAATCTTTCTTTAAATTTATTTGTTCATTTTGTTTCACGAATAGAACCTTCATGACGTACAGCATTGATCTGATCCATCCAGTCAACCCGAGTGTTATTGTTGCTGAATAGGAATGCTCCAAAAACCCAGATGTCTCAATATTTGGGAGAGAAACTGTGTGAGATTATTCCAACCAAGCATGTAATTACACAACAGGAATATTCTGCAACCTGTTTACCGTCTATCTCCTCAGTTATAAGCCCCATGCATGAGAGTCTCGTGCGAGGAAATGTTGAATATATACATCCAAGCAATGACTTTAACCAGTTTAAATAGTGCTTACTGAATATGGTTATTTATTTTTAAAAATTTAACATTTTTCAGCACCAATTATACAATTTATTTATATAATTTTAATCTAATTTTAAATATTGCTGAAAGAAAATTAGCATTGCGATTGTTCTCATAGAGCTGGTTTAATAGTTTCGTCAAATACTCATCGCTGATGTTTGCATTATTGATAAAATGACCATTAAAAATTGCATCTCCCATAGCTTCAAATTGTGTAACTGTTAATATTTTCGGCTAATCTAGTTTAATATTCAGTTTAAGAAATAAACATCTTTGATTGGTTTATTATTTTAATTTTATTTTCTTAAGCTGATGAAGCTGGAGCAATGAGATTTCGTAACAATGTGCTGAATATTTTAAGAAATGTGTTCATAGATGGTAGGGAAGGATATTGCTACAAGCGAAACATTATCCATAAGTAAATAAGCAATGCCTTTGAGTAAGTGACTTTTGTTAAAATTGATTTTAATTGTTATTTCGATGGTATTCATGGCACAAAATAGTGATAAGAAAATGTTTACTGGTGCCTTATGGAAGACAGAAGAGGTGGTTGTTAGCTTGAAGAAAGTGGCTTGTGAAGCAGAGCATAGTAGGATATCCGAGTGGTGGAGCTAGTTCCGCCAGCTGCGTTTCCCATCCCTGTTCTACTTGCCTACTTATTACACATCAGCTGATGCCGCCTACCTCCTTCTATGAACAGCTATCAGTCTACGCTCATCCTCATCACAACTCACTTCCTGCAGCGAGCAGCTCATTACGTACATACGCTAAAACATACCACTAATGTTCAAGATTTATGGTCATCTTCATGGAAAGTGGTTCTTCCTTATAGCTTTTGATATATAAAATGCTTCCTTTAGATTTATGTACAACTCTCATTTCCGGTAGGGAGCTGCAACTAATCTGTAAATTCGTTTTTCCTGAAAAACAAATTCAGCTTTATACAATTAAAAGTAGATCTTGGTTAATTAATATTAATAACTTAGTATCAATAGTAAAAGCAGTTCTTATTGGGGAAGGTCTAAGTTTCGACTAAATATTCCAATATTAGCCAACAATTTGTCTACACTTTTCTTTAGACAAACAATGTTACAACTTTCGGATACAACAGTCTCAACAAAGGCTAATTTGGTTAGTAAATGTATGTTAAAAGCTTAGTATGTACTGTTGAACATACTATCCAATGAATTTGACGAGAAATTTCTTTTCCTTTAAAGACGAAAGAAGATGAACATTTATGAGCACTTACTCTTACAAAAATCAACACACGGAACTAAAATGTATTGTTATTCTATTATTCATTAAATTAGTCATCTAATTTTAATCCGGGCATCTCGCTCCTTTTTTAGTAAATTTCATGTCTTACGTTTGTTGTTCTAATACATCGTTTCTCTAATTTGAATTTTAAACCAGTTATCTGTATTTTTGTCCCCAGCTTTCAGTTTATCTCCAATTGTGATTTTCAATTTTATCAATAATCATCTTATATAAAGTGTATTATGAAGTCATGTTTTCATAGGCTTGTTCTTACTCAAGAAGAATAGAAACTCGAAATAGAGATTACATCATCATTGTGTCATTCAGCACATAGGAAATCTGCTTGCTTTAACCAGCTCCAAATTATGGACTTGTTATTATTTTCAAATTGTCTAAAGACTTCATTAGCTTGTCAGTGAGTGTGACAATAAGCCTTGATATCCTAGACATGCATATTAGCTAATATTGAGATCAATTGAAACAGGCCGCTGTATCACTTCGTCGTGGCTGTATACCGTCCAACGTCCGTGGGCTTCTGCAGGTGACAGTATCAGTGCTCGCAATACATTTTACGCAATACTATGTCATCCATCCATCAGCCTCTTGAATTTTTTTTCTCCAGAGTTGTGTAATATTCTTGTGGGATTCGAATGACAGACCTACATGTCAACTGTGTGGTAAGTCTAATAATACTTTCCCTATAAAAATTATGTAAAAGATCTCTCATTAAATAAGAAGATAAATACCCATACAATAACTCCAAAGGCTCAGGTAAAAGAAATGGTTGGACCTAAACATGACCTGTAGTCGTCCGACTCTGCCCAATTAGCTTAAATTAGACATTAACTACTAGTATTACTAATAAAATTCCGACACGCAGGGGCTGCGTAAACTAAGCAGATTTCCCACGTGAAGTTTTACAATAGAGAAATCTGCCTAATAAGAGCTGTAGTAGTAAGAAACCTCTAAACCTATTCACGAGGGACGAATAGTTACGGAAACGGCCACCAGAGCTCTCGGCGGAAAGTCCGAACATAGCCGACTCCTGCCGACCACACGCAGAATACAAATGCAAATATCTCGGTTAATATTCAAGATAAAGAATAAATGTATAGAACAATATTTATAGTAAATTTAATTTGCAATAAGATTCATTTTATACAAATTTTCGATCCGACGCATAATAACGGAGATATTTTGAATTTTCAAAAATCCCCCCTCTAAACCCCCCCTCCCACTGGTCCGATTTCAGCCATTAACGAACTTGTTCTTCCTTTTTACATAAAACGATTAAATTCCGAGTTTGGTAACGATCAAACAAAAATTGCGACCGCTAGAGCGTTAACAGACAAATATATATATATATATTTATATATCATTTTGAACGGACCTCATTTTCGTCATCTCCTGGGTAGGATCGATGGACATTTGAAGAAATTTTTCAAAACTCGCATCATGAATACGACCTCAATAGCTGATTTCCCTTAAGGGAAATCTGCTAAAAGTGATTTTAGCAGAAAAGAAGCCAAGTATGCCCAGAGCAACGGGAAAATGTTTTCTTTGGTACCTGACTTATACAACTTGACATACCGCGTAACTCAAGACCCAAAACCGAACTTCATATTCAGTTTTAAGTTAATTTAATACAATCCCCTCCCCAAATTGAAGTTGAGGATTAATATAAACGTACCCTTTGTTAAACATGTTTCGATTTAAAGAGCTCTTGTACAGAAATTTTATAATTTTTCGAATCATAAATGCGAGAGGGATCGTTTGAAATGATTCTGATTCCTGTCCTTTAGATGCTCGTTTAGACTCGCACTTTATAAAATTCATTGATCAGTATGTGATTTTTGGAGTTTTCTTAATAGCATACACGAATTGCAACGATTGAATGTATCTCAATGAGGTGAAACCAAGACGCCGTGGAAACAAGGTATCCATTAATGTATGAATGTATTTAGACTGTATGTTTTTAGTCTGCAGTCTTTAAGTATTCGATAATTAATCGTGTATTATATAGTGTATATGTTACATATGTAAGTACATACGTATGTTTATTTTATTGTGTATTTGTACATGTTGGTGATTCACTCCTAAGTGTTAGCTCTACCGGAGAAATACTGTTTTTATTTTTTATTTTTTAATTGATAGGATGCCAGGTTTAAAAGTGTAAATTATATTCCAGGATTTCAATCAAGGGAGGGTGGTATTCAAAAAGCATTCGAGCTCGACAGTGTTCAGTAACTATGTATACCTACATTAGATAGTTGGTAGATGAGATTATCAACTCATTTTAACTTATACCAAAAATGTCCTACAGTACAGAAGAAATCATAGAGATACAACACAGGTACTATGAAGCACACAATATATTACCTTAAAAACAAATTAGAAATTGAAGATTACTGACTAAAGGACTGCAATTGCTGCTGTGGCTGGAGGAAGTATAGTACATTCAAACTACACGACAGACCTGAACTCTGCTCTTAGAGCTCACTAACATCACGACTCTTCGAAAAGACACTATTATTCTTCGCACGGTAAAATTTAAGTTCAATGGCATCACGAGGTGACGAACACCCAACCATATCATTCCTAGTGTTATTAAATGTTTAGACAACACGAATGACTTGTTGCCAATAGCCATTTCATAACTGATGTTTTTAAGTTTGGTGTATTAGAAATTTTGGTTTATATGATGAAATATCCACCAAACATTTGATGTTCCTAAATGTGCACGTGTGCGAATGAGTTTATGTGAAAGTATAAACGTTTATGTGGATATTGTACACTAAAAAACTAAAACAAAGTTTTTTATGATTAGATTGCGGAATTACATTAGTTTATCGCATTTGTTTTACATAATTTAAGTAAGAAAATTATGTCAGATTTATGTTAGGTTGCTTTTAATTTTTGTTTTTTTAAGTTTCGTTGTTTAAAGATAAATTATCAGTATAGTCGCCTTAATATCTTTTTAGAATAAATATACTTGGATAATTTTCTAGGAAAATCACCACTAGCACTTCATTAAACACTTATGTTTAAATATATTAATATCGTTAATAACTGTAATATTGTTGTTCTGTATAAATTATAAAAAAGAACATGTATAATAACTTCAAATACATTACGTATATGTTTTAGGGTTCAGATTATACCGGGTTTTATTGGTCAAACAAATAAAGGATGTGAAATAGAGAATGTTTTGCATTTTGTAAGTAAACTAAAGTAGCAACATAGAGAAAGGAGCGAAGGAACATAAAAAATGCACTACGTGAGGTCTTGTAAACTGCTTTGCGATTATAAACCATAAAAAGTAGGTCGCTCTTGTTAATTTTTATTCAGGCTACAGAACGTGTCTATTACGTATTCACTTCCCATAAGTAGAGTCAGCCAACGAGAATGAACAACACAGGGGAGGTGCCTACTCACAAATAATAAACTAGATACACACAACAATAACCATACTAAGATCTCTTTTATGCTCTTCTGTTCGGCCAACCTATAAACTTTATACAGGTCTCGACTGCTAATATGTTACAAATAGTATGCTATTTATGAATAATAATTCCTATAACCCAATAAGGATGATTTTTATTTATTCAATGAATATCGAGGATGGATTTAAATTACACTTTTGTTTACGGAAACAGGCTATCCAAATATCTTGGAAACATCGAAAATTCTATTTATCTCTATTATTACTCTCTATTATAATATCAATCGTATAAAATCAATCTTTTTGCAAGTTTAATTTTGTATACATGTTGATTTATGCTTTGTTTCTACCTTGAGCAGTAACCGACATTTTTGGTAATGAAATGACGTCATTATAATCGTCCAAGAAAAGCGATATACCTTAAAGCAAGCTTAAAAGAACTCCTTCCTTGGAAACGACGAAGTAGACATCAAAAGGCTTATGGCATTCTTAATGGAAATTCGTATATTCCAGGAAATATATATCCATCTACTTAATAGTAGATGCGGTATAATGTAATGAATAAGATATAAACAAAAACGAGGTTTTTGCATTTTTTAATTCCTAACCTTCAGTAAACCTCCACTTTTAGTCATCCCATATTAATATATCATAAAACGTCTTATTACAAGTTTTAATTCCAAATATTCTTTCCACAGATGCTTTACTAGATGAGATACATCCAAAAACGTTGTGTGATGTCACTAATTAAGATTTCATTTCTTGCCTCAAAACTGTTTATTTGATCTATACCATATTCGATTCATAAGTTTTACATTCAACACGATCATGATCGTTAATGGCTGAAACCGGACCAGGAATTAGGGAGGGGGGGGGGTCAGACTTTAGAAGAATTAGGAAATTCAAATATCTCCGTTACCACGAGTCGGATCGAAAAATGGTGTAATACCAATCTTATTTTTTTTTTCGTAACTCACATATTAAGGGAAATGTTAGAAATTTCTTGTTTTCAGTCTTCAGTAAACTTCCTCTTCTTCTTATTGAATTTAGAAGTAGAGAATATACGGTGAGAAGAGCATTAGTGTGTCATACCAGCACGTGAGGAATACGCTTAGTTTACTACAAGGTAGCCCTGGCTGACGGACTGTTTATATAAGGATTGAGGGATTCTGAAATTCATCATCCCAGGTGTTTATTAATGAAACACTTTTAATTACTCTTAAATTATAAAACACTTTATTATTTTAAAAATATTAATTACCTTATAATATGAGATCATCACATTTAATATTAAATTAGTCCTCATATTGTGTGTGCTCTCTGGTCAATCGCACCTAATGTTTCTGCAGGTTATCTAGTTTCCAAGGAGAGGGGGATTATGAACTTTCTTTATTATGGTCAAAAACAAATAAATCTTTGGATCTTGATGAAATCGAACTCATGTCTCCAATTAACCATATATATGATCAACGCCTGAATAAATATGCCTATAATGATACCCCATTTGGTACTAACCGAAAAAACATTATTACTCTAAGTGTACCGCCGGATTTTCATTTTGTGATAAGGGAATACTAAGTAATGGTTAATTGTTTTAGTGAATATGTCTATTTTATTTATCAATAATGAAGCAATTTTATTATTTTAAAACGAAATGTCAGCTAATGTCAAGTTTAACTAATGCCAACAACTAATAAGCAATGATGGCTGAGTGTAGCATAGATCTGACGTCTGAAGGTAGCTCCTTGGGATCTAGGGCTTCTTAGTGCATCTTGTATAATGTTACGTAGAGAGTGCATCTAAGAAAGTAGTCTGCTCATAACCTTTTCCAGATATCCTTACTAAAATAAAATGAACCTAAACCCTCGTTCGAATATAAATAATAATAATTATTATATTACTATTTGAGGTTTTGAGTTGAATTATTTATTCAATTATTTAGTTCATCTATCTAGTAATCTAGGGTGAAGTGTCGTAATTCGTAAATTAAATTATTTTAAATATCAACTATAGTTTTTCATTAACAACTGAAGTGTGTAAACTTGAGAGAAGGGGATAAATAATATTATTGCCTATGTAATACATTTACCTTAAGTATTTATAAGGAATAACACGGTTTTGTTTTGAATAGAAACTAGGTTGCGTTAAACCGCAGAGGAAACTTTGGCGCAGTAACACAGCTTCTTTTATGGATCGTCGACATAATTCTCACAATGAAGTGAACCCAGATTGAAGAGAAAAATTTTATGTTAGTAATATCCATTGTAACAATTTATAAGATGTTCTTTGAATTATTTTGAAGCTATTATATGATTATACTCACAAAGGCTTGAAGGCAGGACTTGATAGTAAAAGATATCTATCAGGTCATAATAGTCCTGTATTAAAACTTTTTACTCCTTACATTTTCAATCAATTGCCTCGTCTTCAGGGCCAAATGTGTAATCAAATACAAATTTAGTATATCTTAAATGAACTAACAATAATTACTTCTTGACATGACATATTTTTATTTTTTATTCTTTACAGGTAAATTAACAATTATTAATGGTGCACTTTTGTGTATGTGTATATAAATCTCTATAATATGTATTTAAATCTCTTATGGATAAGTACCTGACAATTTTGATTTAATTGCAGATATTAAATGAATTCTTTAGGGAAACTAAAACACATTCCCTTCCGTTATATTTTCAATTATATATGTTTATGGAATATACAAGGGAGACATCGACGTCCTCATTTAGTTCTAGTTGTAAAACACTCATGAATATTTTAGGAAAATCTGGCATAAACACTGTAATACTTAATTAATCAATAATCGTTGTAAAATGATTTAGTGGACTAGAATGAAATATTTATTTTAATAAAATATGGATTAGTGGCTATGTCAGTCAATACTTGTTGAGTTCTGTTGTATTTATTTTATTCAATACTATTTAATGACATAATTGTTATATGTTCTTTGATGCAATTTTAAATTAAGAACAAGTTGTGATAAATATTCGATTGACTAGCATGTCAAGTAGTTGGTTCCAACAGAATATGTAAATGACTATACCCAATTCTATCAGCAGAGGCCGTATCGCACGATAGGTGGGTGCAGGAGAACTGGCCGATCAGGCAATAAGGATGACAACCCAAGAATATATTTGATTATAATGTGATATTGATTAACACTTAATTTAAAGGCTCTTCACAACTTCCAAAAAAAGAAAATAATTATATATAATATCAAATTGAAAGTATAATATAATTTTTTGTCAAATTATATTGTATTACTGTTTCTTTTTACGTTTGTGTGTACTTTGCTTAACATATTCTCGTTGTAACAAAAATAATTGATGAGTCACGAATAGAGTAAAATATTTATATGAAGGAAATGATACTCAAAAATATAATAAATTTGAATAATGAAAATAAATTAAGTGTATAAAATTTTTGTTTTATTCCATCGACGACCTTTCACCACCACCACCAACATTTCAATGCCATAGTCTCCTCTTCAGATTTCAACCCATGGTTTTATTAATTTTAGCTTCTTTGCCTCATATTTCTTTATTCATGAAATCTGCCCTACCAATGATGAAAATAAACTTTATGTCTGCCTGTTAGAGGCTGAACTGACCAAAAATAATTTAGTATTAAACATTGAGCTCATAAGTCATAAAATTATTTTATATAAACATAAAAAAACATAAAAAATTATTTTTATTTTATTTAATATAAAAAGGTGTGGGTAATAACTTTGAAATATAAATATAACTTCCATATACTGAGTATATCCGATAATAACTACACAATGTTTATTGATGGTTTTAAAGAAAAAGCTGAGAAAATTTTTAGAATTTATTACTCAGTATGAAAAAGTATATTTAAAAAAGGTAGTCATTTTATTATTTTGAGTTTCCTTCAAGAAAATGTGCATTTAATTTTCTCCTAGTGCAATAAGCTCCATTTCAACTATACATAGCTTCAAGGGCATTATTCTAATGATGCTAAAAATACTAAGCAATGGAGAACTCATTACGAGAAGAAGTTTCAGTTGTGAATATATAGTAATACTATGGAATGTGTCAGAAACGGATATTAGTATTTACAAACGTAGAGGCAAATTGCCAAATATTTGACTTTGTCTCATGCAATGGCTTGATAAACATTGCGCAGTAAGGAATAAAAATAGAATCCTAGTATCAGGAGAAGCTTTTCCTGCTGAATCATGGATTCAAATAAAAGTTAGACAATAAACCACAGGACAATTCATATATGGACTAGTCCGAATCACATACAGACACTCAAATATTTGCAGTAGATCGGTGGATAATCCATGCTCCATTTCAATGCCATCGTAGGTCCAACGTATCCATGTATCAAGCACGGTCCAGAATTTAACTCCCACGAATCTAACAATGCTGATTCAGCACATTCTTCCGCTGACACAGTTGCCCGATTCATACATAACGAAAGTGGAGTCTTTTTGGATCACTTTGCTTTAAACTGTAGACAATTGCAAACGTACATCACTCAGTGCCGGCATAAATTCCACGGATTTCCTAGAAGGTTGAACCATCCGTAAGAAGAAAAAGTCCTTCTCGCTGGGGCTGTGTAAACCAAGCATATTTCTCATCTCATTATATATTCCTCATAAAAATCTAATGAGTAGCAGTGGGTGGTCCATCAAATCTTAATTGATGAAGTCATTACACAACGTATTTGCATGTATCTCATCTAATAAAAAAGTGTTGAAAACAATATTGGGTATTTAGGCTTGGAATAAGGCGTTTCGTACATATATTCGCCTATTGTTAAAGTGAGATAACTAAAAGTGGGGGTTGAAAATTAAAAAAAAGCAAAAAGCTCCATTAATATTCAAGATAGAAAACAATTTCTTCTCCTGGCCTGACTTCAGCCGTAAATGAACTTGGTTTTACCTGAAAAGCTCTAATATAAACTTTAGTATTAGACAAAAAAAAATTGCGACTGCTAGAGCGGTAATAGCCAAGTGTATGTTTATATAATTTTGAACGGACCTCATTTTCATCATTTACTAGCTGCTATCGATGTATATTTGAATAAATTATTCGAAAATCATGTCATGAGAACAACCTCATTAGCAGATTTCCTTTAAGGTCTAACATGCTAATAAAACACTGATGACTTTATTAACGCATTCTATTCTCAATTTCTTCCTCCCCTATCTAAATAAGGCTTGAAACTTAAGCTGAACACGAACTTATACTGATATAGCATAAAGCGAGAGACGCATTTGTAGGAATGGCGTTAGCTAATTGCCCTTAAAATTCGAATTAAAAAAATCTAAATAGAACTAGATTTGAAGGGTGTTTCTAGCTATTATTAGGCTAAAAACAAAAGTTTATTTTTTTTTCCTTCTTTATTACATCTTGTTTATTTTTATCCCCAGCGCGTTTCGAGCATTGTAGCTCATTCTTAATGGTTTTATTATCTGTCATTTTTATGATGCATATTAATATGCTTGATTAGCATTGTGAATTTTTGTTTTTCTAAAACCCCAGCATGTATAAAAAATAAAAATAAAACTTACTATTCCACCAAACTCACATTAATATTGGCTGCTTGCAAGATGTGCAAGGAAAGGCCAGCGGACGCTTGAAGAATGTTTCGAAGAATTAGTAGAAACCCAATGACTGATCACTCTTATAGAAATCTGCCAAATGGCTCATACAATATATTGCCCTAAATATACTAACCTTTAGGTAAAGTATATAAGTTGAACAAGGTATAAAACAATAGTCCCTGAAGCCTGAAGCTGCAAGCATATTCGTACTACAGCAAATGGTTTCCTTGACCTTAATAAGCAGCGATTCCTTGTTTTCACCTCCATACAAATATGACTCCTTGCAGACGTTGTTCTTTCGCCAGGGAGAAATTAATTGCTAGACATGAAGCAGCACTTTTCAGGAGCCAGAAACGCATACTCACTCTGCAATCGATTCTAGCTTTTCTTCAAGGCATCGAAAGATGGATTTGGTGTTCAGTTTAATTGCGTCCTCCAAAAGTGTTCAGGGCGAAGTTGGCTAAGTAAAATTTCACCAGTTTTAGAGAAAAATTGTGTCAATATGAGTTATCTCCGAAAGGGAAATATTTCATTCTATAAGACGAACGGGTTTTCATTAAGTGGTTATAGCTTACTTACGGGTTAGAAAGTGAAATCAAGTTTTTCGACTCGTTGCTTATTCTGAGGGTGAAAAGCGAATGTTATTATAATTTAAATGTCCGTCAGGCAGGGACTGTGTGAACTAAGCAGATTTCTCGATTGCTGGTCACGCTGCTGATCTGACATCAATTATTCTCCACTTTTCCGATTTTGAGATGTCTATGTAAATGGGACTTGAAGTTTACGCAGAGCATCAGTCGTTTATTGACTCAAGTGCTCAAATGGGGGTGGCTAAACTTAGCATTATTAAGTTTGGGGAAAACTAAAAAAATGGGCAAATATCTCTGGAAATATTCGAGTTAGTGAAAACACCTATTGTTGTGTAAATATAATATGCTAGTTATGTAACAATTTACAATACAACCATAAGAAGAGAGATATTTTGAATTTTTTATTTTACTTCGTCTCTAACGGCCCCCTTATGGCTAATGAAAATATCTTTTGGTATAATAGTTATTTGTAAGATGCAGACTCCTAGTAACGTGTGTATAATTTCAATTTGGATTTGGCGCCGATTTACGATTTAGGAACACTTGAACTTCCTGATTCATCGTTCGACATTTTGGATAATCAAAATGAAAAATGTATAAAAATTATTTATATAAAATTTGCAAATTCCTTAAAATGACAATTAATGAACAATGATGCCGCTTAA
Organism: Riptortus pedestris; assembly: GCA_019009955.1. Lineage (NCBI taxonomy): Eukaryota > Metazoa > Arthropoda > Insecta > Hemiptera > Alydidae > Riptortus > Riptortus pedestris. The sequence goes on from CM032228.1 coordinate 181,122,805, forward strand.
AACTATTCGAAATATCATTAATATTTTTTATCCCTGTACACTTCGTAAAAAATAAAGTGGTCGAAGTATTTCTTACGAAAAACTTGTGATTTGTTGCTTTTTGAAGTTTAGTATAACTAAGGTGTTTCTAGCCAATCAATCTTCACCCATATTATTGGCAATCTAGACGAGAGAGATTGAGTAAGAGGTTTCGGAACGTGTAAGGCTCAGAGAGATATTTCAACATATTGATAAAATGTAGGTAAACTCAGACGGGAACAAACGAGAAGCAATCAATTAAAAAGCCTGCATAATAATGCCACCTTTCAAATGGAGTGATTGACACGGTTCCCAAATCCTGCCTATAATAACCCATTCTGGGCAAATTGTTATTCCTTGGGAGTTATGTTATTGATGGCCACTTAAAAATATAAAAACTATAATAATATCTATAGCCTTGATCTTTCTAAGGATCAGGAACTGTAATGGAAAGAGTTGGCAGTAATTAGATACGACAGGTCGTGACTTCATCCATTATCATTTGAAAATAAGTTTTGCTCTTATTGTGAATATAAGGTCTGGAGATGCTTGATTATTTTTGTTTCTAAATATTTTTTTTTAATGTATGTCAACAATTTAACTATTTCACCTGTGTAGGCAATTAATTTGGTACATTTATTGAATGCGTTATATTCTTACAACCTCTTTGGTGTCTCATTAGCTTGATCCAAATGAGCACGTCATTTTACATTCATTAATGGTCAAGAAATAATAAATAATTCTTGCAATATTGCAGTAAGTCAATGGAATATCATTTCTGAATGCGGCGGCTTTAATAAATATTTGACGCATAGCTTTTCTATTAGGTTTGAAACCTAAAACAGACTAATTAGTTAAGTAATTTAAAATAATGGTTGTAAAATATATGAGTAGCACTTTCAAGTTCAATTTAAATATCAATTTTCAGTAAGCGAAACTTTTGAGGTTCCTTTAGTTATATTGAGCCCTAGAATAACAACAATTCTGTGTTCATGTTCTTTGAGACATATAGGGCTGCAATGGACTCCGCACATACACAACGTATCTCGATCAAAAATTAGCTCCTAGCGGAAAAAGTATTGGAACATGTCGCGATGATTTCTTAATTCCTGAGGAAATATGATCTCCCTTGAAACTAAAACGGTGTAGGACCATGTATATTTTCTGAAGCCCTGGAAATCGAGGTCTTCAAAGCCATTTTGATAATAATTACAGGTTTCCATAGTTTCAAATAGTGCCTAATGCTCTTTGACTATTGCTATCAAAACAGTGATAACAGTTATACCATTTTATATCATTATAATATTGTTAGATATTAACTTCAAAGTTTAAACGCAGCTTGTGCTGTGTAAAACGCTTTCCAATGTCCCCAAAACGAGTATTGAGTATAAACTGATGTAGAAAAAAACCTTCCCATTGATGTGGATCTTATTTGTACAGCATTAAGGGTAGTTTTGTTAATGAATAGTTTCTACAAGTAATAGTAAATAGTTCCCATTACTATTAACTTTACTACCAACTCACGAAATCGATTTATTATTAAAATAAATCATTAAGCTTCATAAAGCAGATAGATAGTTATTATAAACCCAAAAGGAATAATAAAGAACAATAAAAAAAACACATTCGTAGTTATCTAATCATGTTAACCATTTGAAATTAAGAAAATTTAAGATTGAGAAATTAAGACATCGGTGAGATAGGTACATATAAATGTCCAAGTATGTTTCGTAACTATGCAACTTCCCCACGTTCAGTAATAATGTCATCGTAGGTTCAGTACAGAATGTCACTCTCTGTGTCAAACTGAAGCCTGAAAACAGCTGACCTATAAATATAATTTTTTAATTATTGAAAAATTGTAGAAAATAAAGTAGATGGGTTACATTATATTTTGGGCTGAATTTTGAAATCTGCTAAAAGAAAATTCTACTAATATAGACAATATAAAAACGTAACGTTATCTTTCAAGAAACAAGGAATGGGTAACAAGTTACGTAATCCCGCCAAGGCTTATATTACTGTACCAATACTTAATAACAGATAATAAAACATGGTTTTTGCTGGATATTCACCGAGAAGTATTGACAGAAGCTGAAGGGCCATAACAGTTAAGGTGAATAGGTATAAATATTCTTGGTAAATCAAGAATCGTGGTCCGATTCCCTTAACCTATTTCTTCCAGTCAGGATCAAAAACGTATTTAAATAACCAACTCATTAAATGTAATCTGTAGTCTCACATTGGCTACAAAAAGGAGGAGGAGCCTGTAAATTTCCCATTCATATTTTTATTATTAGTCTTGATAGCAGAAATATGTTATTGAAAGCATTAGACGTTACGTAAATTGTGGGTATGAAAAGTTCATATTATTTGGTGATTTAATAAAAAAGAAAGATTGGCTTTATCCCCTTAACTTTTGTTTCAATGGTAATTTGAGAATAGGGGTGTTGAGCTGCAAACTGCCCATATTAGCTAAATGGGTTTGTGAAGCCTAAGGTAGCAGAAAATGCCTAAATCCTTGGATGGTAAGCAATAGATAGTAAGGGAAGAATGATTCATTTGCATTTTGCAGCATCGGTGAGACAGACCGTCCCTGAGGAAGTGACGGCTGGCTTGCTGAGATCCGAATCAGGCGCTGAGTCAGAGGTAGCTAACCCCTATAGTCAAGGCTACTGACACCCATGGGAAATCATTACCCCACACCCAATTCTTATTTCCTTTTTCACTATCATTTCTTATAGATATTCCTGCCGTCCAGTCAATAGAAAATTATATTCTTTGTTTCTATGCTCCATCTTTTTACTAAGCATATTTCAAAAATCGTGTCACATTTTAGTGACAGAATATTTATTTAAAACTTTCCCTCAACAAAAGGTGTTACTGTCACCGGTTTGTAGAACACACACGACTCTAAAATAATATTTCTCCTACTGCCTAACCCTCTATTGTCACATATATATTGAGCCTTCACGATACATGGCAAAGATGTCATAATTTTACAACGGTCGCTGCTGGGAAGGTTATGACTATTAGCAGTAACATGTTTCCGCAAGTGGTGATCCAGGAATATGTACAGATTATTTATTAAGCTGATTATTGAAAGACTCTAAAGCAGGTTAGATATTGTTAGAAAATTCATGTCAACCGTGACTTCGAACATTTCTAGGCTGCAATTTTATTCAATTCAAGAAGGTTCACAAAAACAAATAAATAAATAAATTTATAAAGAAATGGATTGAATTATAAAGAATTAGATATGAAATCTGAAAATTCGAAGACCCTGAAGCTTCATAACCGAATAAGGACGAATTAAGCAACAGATTTTAGTTACTTCACTTAAATAATGTAGTTCTCCGTTTGACGAGGTCAAAAACACAAAGAATGGCGCAGGTCTTCAGGTGATTGGTGAAGAAGAGTTATGCTATACGGGGATAATTTTTTCCCCTAGTTGGATCATTCTAAGAACAATGAGAATCTTGCCTGTCTGTTGGTACGTCTGCCCGTTTGTCACTTAATCAATCAAACACTTGTATATATATATATATATATATATATATATATATATATATACTATCCAAAGATACAACATACGCTATATGAGAACTCGAATTTCCAACTGGGTGAGTGGGGGAGGGGGGTTCTTTGCCGTCAAAACACATATTCGTTAATATTTTCATTAATATAAGTTTCATCGAGAAAATAAATAGAGCAAATTGTGTATAGAATACCGATTACAGTCTTCCTTTGGTGTTCCCTTAAATTAAATAAAAATATTGTTTCTACATTTAAAATTGTTTGTTATATACCATGTCTCTATCTCAATGCGTTGGATCGACCAATATTATCGTAGAACATAAAATATAGATCTTTGCATGAAAAATGAAATGATCAAATATCATCCTTTTGTAATAGTTACAGAAAAATCAAAAAGACGGACCGAAAGGGAGGTGGGCAGCTAGACGTAAGAACAATCCTAAATATAAAATTTCAACGTTCTAATAATAAATATTAATAATTATGAGTGTTAACCATAAAATATATTTGGGAATCTTCTAAAAGAGATATCAATATTAACTCAAAAGAAATCAAATACCTAGGGGTTTTGGTACAAATAGTAATACAAAGAGCATCCTCCATTTTAATATATGCGGAGGTTTTAGACCAATGATTAAAACTAGAAGGACAAGATTTGATGGTTTTATTGGATATATGGAAACATAAATTTTTAAAATTTTGCCTTTACATCAATTATCCAATCTATTTGATCAGAAACAACTTTTATTTTAGTATTAATGCCTAAATATTTTAAATACCGAACTTCTAAATCTTTCTTTTGCCAAATAATGAACAATTAAAGAGTCAAATTCTAGCCAGATGTGTTCTTTCGGGAATGCCATCAGTTGTTAAAATAAATGGTGATTCAATGAGCCAAGATCTAGGGATGTTATCGCTGTAAAGGTTTCACAGTCTATTAATTAATTAGTAAAACATTAAGGCGTGAAATACGACATTTGTCCCATTAGAAAGGTATCTGATGTGTCGGTAGTTATGTAGTGGAGATATTTGGCAATGGCTTCCTAACCCATTGGCATCGTAACTTGCCAGGAACTAGCATACAGGCCTACGCTACTAGAAACTCATAATTAAACTACTCAATAATCTCTTTTATCAAGAATATCTAGACTTGTTTGTTGTAATTTACAAATCGCTGACCTCATTAATTCCAAGCTTTTAATCATCTTTCACGAGAAGTGTCAACTATGGAATGCTGTTATTTTAACTAGGGTTCTTATTTCTATTTACTAATCTGATTTTGAACAATAAATCTTCTAAATATATTTTTTTTAAAGAAGGCGAGACTGAGAGAGTCTCACCCGAGTTCCCGTCAGAATAGGGAACAACTCTAGAGCACTGAAAATGAGGTGGGTCGTACAGAAAGTACTCTGCCGTTAATAAAGAATTGTTATGAGTGGAGGTGTGTGGCCTTACCTTTCGTTGCGTTTATTCTTCAAAAGTCTAGAAACGCATGTAAGTTCGCCGTAGTTTCCAGTAAGTTATGGTAACAGTGAAGTTTTGAAATAAATAAAATACTCATTATCTTTCTGAAGACTTTCCAAGCAAAGCAGAGTACCTCAGCTAACGACTGATATGGTTCAAATGAATGAGACTTTATTTGTAATAAGAGTAATCCGATAATTTTAATATTGTTGCGGAAGAACAATAGTGGGCATTGAAGAGAAACCAATTTATTTTCAAACTATAGTGAAGCCATACAATAAATAATAAATATGAAACACACCCCGCATTCTAACAGATAGTAAGACTGTGAAATGTAAACAATTAGGTCAGCCAACCACTTACCGAAAATAAAAACAATTACTGAAATATATCAGAATGTAGCATATTAATTTCATTGAAAACTATATGTAGTAGTGTAATTTATAATGAATCAACAAACTTTTATCTCAATCAATCAAATTTTAGTAGTACAAGAACTTAAAACAGGGGGGTGGGGTTAGCAGAATATATTTGCATTTATCTCGTATAATAAATGTCTCTTGAAACCAATATTTAGTATTTAAGCTTCGAATAATGTGGTTTACTGTATAGCAGAGTATTGTTTATGTAACAGGAGCAGAAGTGGGAGTTTCCTGAAGGAATATTCAAAATAGAGAACAAATGTATATAACAATATGTATAGTAACTTTAATTTGCAAAATTGGTTCTATAAAATTTTCCGATTCTACGTATAGTAAGGGAGATATTTCTATTTTTTCATTCTACGTATAGTAAGGGAGATATTTCGATTTTTCGAAAATCCTCCCTCTAAGCCCTTCCCCCCTCCCAATGGTCCGATTTCAGCCATTTACGAACTTGATCTTTCTTTTTACATAGAACGATTGAATATTGAGTATGGTAACGATCAAACGAAAATTGCGACCACTAGTGCATTATCAGACATATATATATATATATATATATATATATATATAAATATAAAATTTTGAATGGACCTCGTTTTAGTCATCTTCAGGATTGGATCGATGAACATTTTAAGAAATTTTTCGAATATTGCGTCATGAGTATGACCTCAATAGCTGATTTCTATTAAAGGAGATCTGCTAAAAACCTGTTATGTTACAAAGCATTTTATTTGAACCTGAAATACCAAACATTATTTTCATTGAACTTTTACGTTTTGAGATAAATGTAAATATGTTCAGCACTTGGGAAATCTGCTTAGTTAACCCATCCCCTGCGTGATGGACTTTATTTTAACTTTAATTAAGGCTCATAGATTCATCGGTCACGGTAGACTGGGGGAGGGAATTAGAGAGGCTTCTAAATGCAATTCTCTTTTTGAGCTCCTGAGCTACTAAAAATCCAAAGTTCAGCTTACATTTTATGATCTGTATACTTAAGCTTTTTAACAAAGGGAAAATGTAGGTTAGATGGCGTCAAATCGGTAGCGTGTCCTGAAGGGGAGAAAAATTATTGGATATTCCATTATTATAAGTTCGACCTCAGATACTGATTTATCTTAAGAGAGACCTGCTAGAATGGAATCGAATGAGCATGTGTGAGGAGAAATACGATATACGATACTCGTATTAATATTAATACAAAAGTATTTAAATTAATTTATATTTTTCCAATATAATGATTCATTCATTATTGACTTAATTATTAAAATGTAAAATAAAACAATAAAACAATAAATTATATGCAATTTTAGTTAGAATTAAATAAAACTGATGAAATAATCAATAAGAAACTGAGTGTCGAGAGTAGAAAAGAAACTAATTCCTTGCATAAAATTGAGAAATAAAAAACATATATTATAAAACTAAAATCAAATAATAAAAAAAAATGGCTCATGAAAGTAATTTGGATTTAATGATTAAAAAATAATTGCCTCTTATTGAAAAATAGAATTTCCAGAACCCCATTTTAATTTTAAAAATAGGCAGCAGTTATTTAGAATAGTGTGCATTAGGAGGTCTAAGAATATAACGTCGTAGTAGTAGTGTAGGACATGTTAAGTGAGAAGACCTGCACTGCAGTGATTATAGTAATCTCATAAACTCTAAAATAGATTAAGAAAATCGGTCAAGAAATGAGAATGGAATGCACTTTTCTTAGCCACTGGTTTCCCATTACTTCATCTATGTGTCTCTAAAACTAATCCAACTTATATTTTAGAAGGGGGGGAGCTCAAAATTTCCCTTAAAGTCTACATAAAAATTAAATAGCTGACGGAGATTCAAAACATTCGAAATAGTAGATATAAAATAGAAAGTAGTAATAGAAATATCTTCATTGTTATGCGTTGGATCAAAAAATTATAGGACCAGTCGTTTTGCAATTTTTTTTTATAAATATTGTCATTTACTTTATCAGGAATATTAACCGAGATATTTGCATTTTTTAGGTATTAGTCTTCAGTAACCACCTCTACTACTCATGTCGTATTAACTGTTCATATCATGAACCACTTTGTTCAAAGGAAAATACCATATATTGTTATTACTATATTATTGTTTTCATTGAACTTTTACTTGGTGAGATAAATTCAAATACGTAGAATGATGGCGCCCTGGATTTTCCGGTGTTGACTCGAAAATGTTAATTTTATTATTACCATAATCAATATCAAACCGTTTAATCAAACTCTAATGATAATATTCGGGGAGGGGGAAGGTTTAAAATGTCAAAATATTTCCTTTATTATGAGTCGGATCAAAAATATTTTTAGAACCAATCTTGTTAAAATAACAATGTCCTACAATTGTTATTTCATTGTTAGAAGTGGGAGTACTAAGTAGGTTGAATACCAGATAATACGATTATTATGAGTTAAATAAATGAATAAATCTACTCGTAAATCTCATATTAAAGGTGTTAATCGTATTTTGTGGTTTTTAGCCTTCTGTGTGCTCCAACTTCTACTCACTGGAGTTTTACTTAGAAATAGTTAATAATAGAGAGCCATACCAGTAAGTTAAAAATCTGCTTCGTTAACGCAGCCCCTCCGTGACGAACTTTCCTTACAGTATTTATTATTCATTTGTTTTATTCACTTTTATTATTACAGTTTCAGTTTATTAATTTTTTATGTGAATATTGAGTTTCTTTATTTTTTATATTTTTTGTATATAGCTCTATTTACTGCAATTATATTGTATATCATTAGTATCATTATTGCTTTAATGTTTTATTTTCTTTAATTCGTTATAAAATCTTTTGTTTTCATATTCATCAATTTCAAAATTTTCTTTGGAAAATATTAAAAACATATCAAATATACACTTAAAATATTTGATATCTTTTCCTTTCTTTATTGTTTTTTTTTGTTTTTTCGTTCTTTAGGTTAAATTTATGTTTTATGAGGGATTGAATGTGTTCCTCCATACTATCATTCATGGTGTTCTATGGAGATGGGGATTAGTTTCAGTAACTCTTTAATCCTGAAATTTTGGCAAATATTTTCTGTATTTTTGGAGAAAACCTCTATTTGAATAATTGTATTTCCTTTGTGGTGAATTATTCACTATCATTCATGTTAATGAGAGGAATTAGTTGTCGTTGTTTTTTATTAGTTACAACTTTCGAGACATTTGGTTTTATTTTCCCCCTAGATATAAATAAACTCATAACCAGGGACACTGCCGACGTAACTGCCACCGAGTGTACGGCAGATTTAACTGTGAACAAGAATACTGCAGTCGAAACTGTAGACAAGTATACTGCAGATATCACTAGGGATACTGCAGCCATATATTGATTAAACTGAACTTTCCTGAACTAGAATATCATCCATCTAAGTAATAAACCGACTCAACACAGTTAAAACAAATAAGTATAGATAACATAAAAAAAGTATACAACATGAGGGTGAATGTGTGTGTGAATTAATATTTGAACTAATTAGCTGAATGCTGAGCCCTTACATTGGAGTAAGAGTTAGGACAATTCAACGTTTTAAGTTAGGACCTAAGACCTCTGACAATCCACATAGCCAAGAACAACGAGTACTAATTGCAGATGTCAAAGTGCTATAATTCTCAGCAAGATTCATCTGCAAATTATCTAAGTGTACTGCAGATGAGGCTGAAAGTTGTAACAGTTGTGACTGAAATATATCAACTGCCATACTGCAGTGTGGGCAAGAGGTAGGTTTAGGATGTTGGTATTTATCAATATAGCACTGGTGAATAGAGCGGGAAGGAGGCATTGGCAAGGCTCCATGATTCTCTTGGAACTTTTTCAAACTATATCAGGAGCCAAGTTGCCCTGTCTTAATAGGCGGCATTATGTAACTCGGGACAGAAAAAAACATTATTGAATCATGAGCTGAAAACCTCAACTATTTTTCTTTTCTTCTCGGCCTCTTCATTTACGTTTCATTCATTCGTTTTAATTCTAATTTTATTCTCATTCATTATTTACTTCCTTTGATTAAAAATAAATTAATAGTAGGCAAAACATGAAAATCAGTTCTAAGATGAACTGCATCACATTTAATTTTTTCGATGAATATCTCAATCGACTTTAAAAAAACGAAATTTTGAGTGGAAAAAATTAATACTAGTCCCAAAAACCTGCTATGAGGTGTTTCTACAAAAGAATATTCTATTTATTTAATAATAATACCACTGCTGTGGAGAATATTGTATTTGATGTATCCGTAACGGGATAACGTATCTGCATTTATTTGGATATATTTTTTGAGGGGGCACTCGTTCGCATACTATTACAAAAATGGGCAAGATTCGTGCTGGAGTTAGGACTCTTTCCTGTAAGCTGACCCTAAGTACCAACTGGTGCAATGGAAGCATAAACCACAGCACCAACTACGATGATGAGGATAATGTAAGAAGTTTTGAAGTTCCGGATGGGAGCTTGTAACCCCGGTGGAGACCTTTAATGTTGTGGCTTGCACTCAGGTTTAAGTAAGATACCAAAACTGCATACGAACATGACGAATCATGTGCCACAAGAAATAAAACAGTAAAGGAGAGCGCCTTACCATACTTCCAACAATGTGTGAATAATGAGTTCACATAGGATGATGGAAGAATGTAGAAAATAAACGTTGTGAGTGATAAGGGGGACCCGGAACATGATACTCTGTTACTCCGGAAGTGCCCACTCGAGTTGGAAGCGGGCACTTCTGGTGGCTTCAGCCATGGAGGGAAACTTGTTAAGCGGGTTCCTGTAATCCATTCTTGATGATAAGCTGGTGAGGAAAAGGGAGCCACATTTCAAAATACCCCGCAAAGTACACAAGAGTGACTGTCATAAATGATAAGATAGTAAAAAGTACTAGGCAGCGAAAAGTCAGCAGATTTCTCATGTGCTGGCATAATACACATTTGATCGCATCTCACCACGTATTTAGATTTAAAAAAATGATGTGTAGAACGGGGGAGGGTTACTGAAGGCAGAAAACCAAAGTGTACGGATAAATCGCTTAATATTTGAGTTACAAAAAAAATGCATAGTGCAACAATTGTAGAAAATTAAAAGTTTTACAAGATTGGCTTGAGGAAGCCAAGGAACGGACAAGAAGAAAATAATCAAGAGCACTGAATGATATTTAATTTTATTTTTTTAATTAATAATTAAATCTTGTTGAAACATTTTGATCGATAAAGAATTCATTAAACAGAATAATTTGGGGGCTCAGGTTAGTCATTTAAGTTAAAGCGTTGACCCTTATCTCACATGGCAAACCTAGAGTGACCAGTTCGATTCTCGCCTGGGCCATAGGAATTTATTTATTGCCGGAATTCATTATATAAAATCCTTAGTCCCACCCTGGCTAGGGAAGGGTGGTAACCCGTCCAAGTTAGCCTTAGTTGCAAAAGGTGGACGTCAATAAATAATTTAATTTTAACGGAATAATGAAACGAAAAGTAACAAAATTTTTGATTTAATTCATTAATGCTTACAATTACAACAAAAATATAAATATGTTTTAACTAAAAAAAAAATAAAAAGAGTAATAGTTTAGAAATATCCCTTTATTGTAACATAAAAAATACGAAAATACTAGAAAGTCTGAGTGCACCTACCTTCTATTCTAACCACCACCCGAAACTTTAACAAATTAATAAACCCTAAATAAAACACCTTTTCAATCCCACAATAAACGTCATGCAAACTTTGAACGAGATCCGCTCACTGAAAGAATTTTTTGTACCATGATGAAATGATCAGGGACTGTACGTCTGTTAGACTGGTCTCACAATATTGCTAGGCTTCGATCTAATCTATGATTAGTAGCGGGTAATTTAGGAGGTCGAGTATCAGTAATAATTCAGGGGATCTCACAGAGAAGTTGATTATTGCATCTTCTGTGAACAGAGAAAATGGACGAAATGTGAGTTAGGGAATCAGAGATTTTATACAGACATTGACCAAAGTTGCTGGGGAAATGGGTTAGGAGGCTGGTTGAGGAAGTTAATTTATGGAGATGATTCTGGCACTATTTACCAGGAAAACGATCGCAGCGGGTTTCCAGAATATCAAAAGATCGCTAACATTGGACTTTTTTTTTTTTTTTAATTTCGGTGTTAATGTGGAGTTCCCATTAAATTGAGAGAGGTACTTCCAATGGGTGAGTTTATTAAGCATGTAGCAGTATGTCCTTCTACAGGGCCAAGTGGGTGGAGAATTCTGGGAGGAACAGGAAATTATAAGCAACAGATGAATCTATTGACATTAATAAGAGAGAGTAGATAACAATCTTGGATTACGTGGGACTAAAAGTAAAGAAGCCAAAATTCTTTACTAGAGAGAAAATACTAAATAATACCCTTGAGAGAGCTGATTGGTGGTCAGAACAAGCGGTTGATAGTGTTGCGAAAGTGATTCATACAGATGGTTCTTAAATTAAGGATTAGGAACCAGGACATTATTTATTCCATCACTAGGTATAAACAATCTGGTGATGAAGCATTGCCTTTGAAAGCTACTTCCTTTATTTTTGTGAAATATATTACATGTTGTCTTCCTGTTTTCCTATTATACAGCCACCATCGTACAACAGCCATTCACAAAGGATTCAGGGATGTCAGATTCCTTTAGAAAGTGTTAACCTTTGGCTCAAAACTCATGTATCAGAGCATTTCTGTTTCGATGGGATGTCGAGTGGTCAGCTTGAAGCATTCTCTGCCGTCCTCTCCTGCAATTTACTTTGCGTAGCATTGTTCGCTGTCTTTATTCAATGAATACTCAACTGTCCCACGATGGTCTGTGCTACTGAGGGGACGGACGGAAGTCAAACCTTGAAGCCAAATCACCACAAAATGTAAGTTAACATTTATGTGAAACCACCTCTAGTATTAGACTGTGTTATCAATTCAGCCACCAAAACTGCTCACGGGAAGGCGTTACAGTCCAGGAAGAAATAGGGTTTGTATTCAGTGTTGCCATTATAAAAGTAGGCAGGGCTTTAGAAGAGGGTAATGATCCGATGTACTTCTATTTAGCACTCAGCTATTAAGGAAATGACGCTCTTCTCAGTGGATGAGAAGAATGCCGGAAGGAATTGGAAAATAAAAATTGTCCTGGATTAGAGAGCTAAAACAGAGCGATCAGAGCTTAACAGACACACACACACACACACACACACACACACACACACACACACACACACACACACACACACACACACATACACACACACACACACACACACACACACACACATATATATACATCAGATCAGAAGTGTGTCATACCAGTACCTGGGAAATCTGCTTAGTTTACGCAGCCCCTAGGTGACAGACTTTTGAGTATTGACTTTGGTATCGATCAAATAAAAATTGTGGCAAAATTGATTAACAGACCGAATATTTATATAAATTAAGCTCTAAGGCCTGTTTCATATGATACTTAATCTTTATGGTTATAATGTTTTTACATTTTTCAGATCAATCTAGCATATTTGTGCATATTAAAATTGGAAGTCACGTATGTCTGGATGTTTGATACCCCGTGTGTATAAACAGCTCGGTAAATTTTAATGGACTTTTACATTTGCAAGTCAACTATTCTAAGGTTGACTATGCTCTAGATACATAGGCTCTATGAGAATTCGATTTTCACCTAGTAATAAGAGTTCTATTCTAGGTTCAAACTTATTAAACATTAACTTCATTAATATCTTTGTTTTATCCAAAAAAAAAAAAAAATATGAAAATATTTCTTCCTGCTTACAATTGTGATTTTTTAATTTCAAAATTTTGACTTTCAACTTCTGGCCGACAGTAAGAATTTCTTCGTGTTTTGGAGAATTGAGAATTTTGTCTAAGAATAGACGAAACAGATCTAAAGGAAGGATGTCATTGTAGAACTGGGGCTGAATCCGATTTAGATTTCCCTTACGGGCAATCAGCTATTGAGGTCGTACTCATGACGCAATTTTCGAAATTTTTGTTCAAATATCCATCGATCCTACCTAGTAGATGACGAAAATGAGGCCCGTTCAAAACTCTATATATAGATTGATCTATCCTATATATTTGTCTGTTACCGCTCTAGCGGTCGCAATTTTTGTTTGATTGTTACCAAAATCGATATTTAGTCGTTTTATGTGAAACTAAAGATCAAGTTCGTTAATGGCAGAAATGCGACCAGTGGGAGGGAGGGGGGTTTAGAGGAGAGAATTTAGAAAAATCGGAATATCTCCGTTACTATATGTCGGATATAGAAAGTGTATAGAATATTGTTATATACATGTGTTCTCTATCTTGAATATTAACCGAGGCATTTGCATTTTGCAGATTTCAGCCTTCAGTAAACCCCCACTTCTACTCGTGTTACATAAACTATACTCTGTTATATAATACATCACATTATTCGAACCTTAAATACCAAATATTGCTTTCCAGAGACTTTTATTATACGAGATACATGCAAATTTATTCCCCCTTCTTAAATTCTTGGACTACTAAAATTTGATTGATTCAGATACACATTATTCTGATTCATCATAAATTACAGAACTAGATATAGTACATAGTTTTCAAGAAAATTAATATATTATATGCTGGTATGTTTCAGTTATTGTTTTTCTTTCCGCTGAGCAATTCCGGAGGGAGACCTGTTTGTTAACATTTGAGACGCTTTCCGCCGGGAGGGGAAAGATTTCTTATTACCGTTTGTATTTATTCAGTTAATATTCACGGTGGTGTTGTGTAAGAAGTATATAGGTTTATCTATTATGAAACTTCACGAAGGAAATCTGCTTAGTTTAGGCAGCCCCTGCGTGACGGACTTTTTAGTATCTAGGAATATGTATTCCTGAATTATAAAAGTTGAAACATTTGGGCTGTTAAAAAAGTGAACAAAAAAAAATGTGGTGTTTTTATGTGGACAGAATGCCTACAAGTGAAATCAGATAATACAAAATGAATATGTACTTTTACATAATAGAATATAGTTATACATACATATATATATATATATATATATATATATATATATATATATATATATATACATACATACATAGTAGTGAATAGGTCTGTTTCTAGAATGCCTATAAAAGTGTTTTTTAATAGTCTACTAAAACAGTATGATGAAGACGCTAATAAGGAATGACTATATTTTATTGATTTAGGAAGGAATATACCATCGGCAAGTAAATAATAATTCAATTATATTTATTTGACTGAAAGAAAAATCGCCCTGACGTGCCCTAAACCCTGTATGTACTCTGCTGTGTTGTCCAGGATATCTAGGCAAGTACTCTACTAACTGAGCGACAGTTAAGAATAACCATCTTAAAATCTTCCTTGCAAGCCCGACAACCCGGGTCAATAGTTTAAAATAGACTATAACTGTCAATTTACAGATAGCTGTCAATTAAGGTTACATCTACGAAGTGTAAACACTACAGTTATTGATTTTTTAGGGACTGGATACACTTACCATAAATTTATTCTCTCAATTAAAAGGTGTTTAATCATTGATTCTTAAATCACTGTTTATTAAGGGTGATAACTGTATTAGATATAAATCATTTTATGATATTATTTATTGTTACAATTTATAATCGTAATGAACAATACTTTGTCATAAATTCTTTTCATATACATTTTGCTTTTCAAATATGCACAAAGTATATTAATTAGGGACTAGGATAGGTTTTTTTAAAAAAACGTTTAATAAATTATTGTAATTTAAATAAATATGATAATTAGTCAGTGATTTTCGAAATACAAATTACATTAAAACTTTATTTTTTGTTCAAATGCCTCCTTAGTATTTTATTGAGATTGACAACTTATTTCGAAAACGTTAAAAGTACGCCACGCAGGGGCTGCGTAAACTAAGCAGATTTCGCACGTGAAGTTTTACAATAGAGAATTTTCACGAGAGCCGAAGAGTGACGGAAACGGCCGAACTAGCTTTTGGCGGAATCCCACGACTAGAACCGAAGTTAGCCGATTTCATCTCGTCCGTTATCTGCTCACACAATAAAAATGCAAATATCTCGGTTAATATTCAAGATATAGAATACATTTATATAACTTTATTTATAATACATTTCATTTTCAATAACACTGATTTTGTACAATTTTTCGATCCAACGTATAGTAACCCCCCTCTAAACTCCCCCCCCCCCTCCCACTGGTCCTATTTCCGCCATTAACGAACTTGATCTTTATTTTTACATAAAACGTTTAAATGTCAAGTTTGATAACGATCAAGCAAAAACTGCGACTGCTAGAGCCTTAACAGACATATATATATATATATATATATATATATATATATATATATATATATATCTATCTATATATATATAAAATTGTAACCTCTGTCTGTACATTGATTTTTTTCGCGAAATTTCACGATAACTTTTTCGTTTCACATGTCATAGACACCATCACTGCATTTTGTTTCTTTGGTGTCTGTTTGTTTGTTTGTTTGTTTATTTGTTTGTTTGTTTATTTGTTTGTTTGTTTGTTTGTTACCTTTTCACGCATAAACGGCTGAACCGAATTTTATGGAACTTGGTATGTATATTACTACTAGCCCAACTTAGACTTTAGGCTATATTAATGTTCTCTAAGACGAACAGGAGTGGGGGTTATAAGGGAGGCCTGAAATTAAAAAATAGCGATATTTCATTTTCTATTGCTTTTTCAGCAAATATGCTCATAACAAAAGTTGTTTATTTTGTAATTTAGAGTAACTTTTGTTATATGCACTTTTGCCGTATACGGAAGTATAAATGAGTTATACGCTAAACACTATAGCGGGAGTCCACAATTTTATTTGGCATAAAAGACTCAACCGAACTAAAACAAACTCGCTGTGTGAATTAATACTAACGATTTACTTATAATAAGCTATACTAACATTTCTAGGGACGGGCAGGAGTGGGGGTTATAAGGAACGCCTGAAATTTATAATAGTGATATTTCGCTTCCTATTGCATTTTCGGCAAATATGCACATAACAAAAGTTGTTTATTTTGTTATTTAGAGAAACTTTTTTTTTTATATACACTATCATCGTATACCGAAATATTAAGACGTTATACGCTAAAAATTATAGCGGGAGACAACAATTTTATTTGGCACAAAAGACTCAACCGAACTAAATAATAAAGTCCGTCACGCAGGGGCTGCGTAAACTAAGCAGATTTCCCACGTGAAGTTTTACAATAGAGAAATCTGCCTAATAACAGCTGTAGTAGGAAGGGATCTCTAAACCTATTCACGAGGGACGTTAGTTCTGGAAACGGCCACCAGAGCTCTCGGCGGAGAGTCCGGAACATGGCGGGGTTCCGTCGACCACACACACAATACAAATGCAAATATCTCGGTTAATATTCAAGATACAGAATAAATGTATATAACAATATTCATAGTAAATTTAATTTACAATAAGATTGATTCTATACAATTTTTCGATCCGACGCATTAATAACGGAGATATTTTGAATTTTCAAAAATCCCCCCTCTAAACCCCCCCTCCCACTGGTCAGATTTCAGCCATTAACGAACTTGATCTCTCTTTTTACGTAAAACGTTTAAATATGAAGTTTGGTAACGATCAAACAAAAATTGCGACCGCTAGAGCGTTAACAGACAAATATATATATATATATATATATATATATATATATATATATATTATATATATAAATATTAGATATATATAGTGTATAATTTTGAACGGACCTCATTTTCGTCATCTCCTGGGTAGGATCGATGGACACTTGAGGAAAGTTTTCGAATATCGCGTCATGAGTACGGACCCTCAATAGCTGATTTCCCTAAGGGGAAATCTGCTAATATATATATATATATATATATATATATATTATATATATATATTTGTCTGTTAACGCTCTAGCGGTCGCAATTTTTGTTTGATCGTTACCAAACTCGGAATTTAATCGTTTTATGTAAAAAGGAAGATCAAGTTCGTTAATGGCTGAAATCGGACCAGTGGGAGGGGGGGGTTTAGAGGGGGGGATTTTCGAACTATCTCCGTTACCATACGTCGGATCAAATATTCAAGATAGAGAATAAATGTATATAACAATATTTATAGTAAATTTAATTTGTAATAAGATTGATTCTGTATGATTTTTCGATCCGACGTATAGTAACGGAGATATTTCGAATTTTCGAAAATCCTCCCCTCTAAAACCCCCCTCCCACTGGTCCGATTTCAGCCGTTAAACGAACTTGATCTTTCTTTTTTTACATAAAAACGCTTAAATATGAAGTTTGGTAAGGATTAACCAAAAATTGCGACCGCTAGAGCGGTTTCAGACAAATATATAGATATATAGATAGATATATATATATATATATATATATATATATATATATATATATATATAGATATATATAGAGTTTTGAACGGACCTCATTTTCGTCATCTACTAGGTAGGATCGATGGACATTTGAAGAAAAATGTCGAAAATTCCGTCATGAGTACAACCTCAATAGCTGATTTCCCTTAAGGGAAATCTGCTAAAACACTCATTATGTGTATTAGCACTAACGCCTTCCTTATAATAAGCCATACTAACATTTCTAGGGACGGGCAGGAGTGGTGGTTATAAGGGAGGCATGAAATTAATAATAATGATTTCCTATTGGTTTTTCGGCAAATATGCACATATCAAAAGTTGTTTATTTTGTTATTTAGAGAAATTTGCTCAACACTTCTTTTCAATATGAACTACCAGGTACCTCACCTGAAAAAATTAATTCAAATGTATATCAATATTTTCTCCTTAATAATTCAAATCTATGCATAATGCACAGGAGACGGGAAATATGACAATATGCAGGACAGTGAAGTTTTACATAAAAAAAAAAAATTTATTATTAACAAATGCCAACAACGGGTATTAACCCTAAACACTGGAACGGGTAAATGTCAAAATATTGTGCAATGTAAAGCCTTGCCAAAAATATACCATCACCATTCAGCCTCAAATGAATTCCCGAGCGAAGCCGGGTATCTAAGCTAGTATATATATAAAATTGTAACCTCTGTCTGTACATTGATTTTTTTCACGAAATTTCACGATAACTTTTCGTTTCACATGTCATAGACACCATAACTGCATTTTGTTTCTTTGGTGTCTGTTTGTTTGTTTATTTGTTTGTTTGTTTGTTTGTTTGTTTGTTACCTTTTCACGCATAAACGGCTGAACCGAATTTTATGAAACTTGGTATGTATATTAATACTAACCCAACTTAGACTTTAGGCTATATTAATATCCTCTGAGACGAACAGGAGTGGGGGGTTATAAGGGAAGCCAGAAATTAAAAATAGCGATATTTCGATTCCTATTGGTTTTTCGGCAAATATGCACATAACAAAAGTTGTTTATTTTGTTATTTAGAGTAACTTTTGTTATATACACTTTTTTCGTATACCGAATTATAAACGAGATATGCGCTAAAAACTATAGCGGAAGTGAACAATTTTATTTGGGATAAAAGACCCAACCGAAATAAATAAAACTCGGTATATGTATTAACACTAACGCTTTCATTACAACAAGGCATACTAACATTTCCAGGGACGGGTAGGAGTGGGGGTTGTAAGGGAGGCCTGAATTTAAAATAGCGGTATTTCGTTTTCTATTCGTTTTTCGGCATATATAAACATATCAAAAGTTGTTTATTTTGTTATTTAGAGTAACTTTTGTGGTTCATTCATTTTTGTCATTTAACAAAGTATAAACGAGATATACACTATAAACTAAAGCGGGAGTCCACTATTTTATTAGGCGCTAATGATTGAACCTAACTTAACAAAACTCGGTATGTCGATTAGCATTAATTCTTTCATGATTATAAGCTATATTAAAATGTTTTAGGTTAGAACGGGAGTGGGGGTTTTAAGGGAGGCCTGAAATAAGAATTCGCGATATTGTGATTCTTATTGGTTTTTCAGCGATATTTTATAAAAATACCATCATTAGTCAGTCAACTACGATTTCCCGGGCATCGTCGGGTATATTAGCTAGATTGTATACAGAAAATACGTACATTATAGATGATATTTAATAATAATAAATGCTATCCATGATTGTGATTTGAATTATTCACTGTGTGTCTAACAGTGGAGAGGGAATGATTAGAGACTTATTTTCATTTATTCTTCAAATCAAAAATTTTATTTTCCCAATGGACCCTTACGGGAAGAAATGAGCCCAGACGGGAAGAGCAGTTGTACACGTTGAAGCATTTGCCAAAAACAAAATAGAATATTTCCGTCTCAAATGATTTCCCGAGCGAAGCCGGGTACCTTGGCTAGTATATATATATATATATTTATGGTAAGTGTATCCAGTCCATAAAAAATCAATAACTGTATTGTTTACACTTCGTAGATGTAACCTTAATTGACAGCTATCTGTAAATTGAGAGTGATAGTCTATTTTAAACTATTGACCCGGGTTGTCGGGCTTGCAAGGAAGATTTTAAGATGGTTATTCTTAACTGTCGCTCAGTTAGTAGAGTACTTGCCTAGATATCCTGGACAACACAGCAGAGTACATACAGGGTTTAGGGCACGTCAGGGCGATTTTTCTTTCAGTCAAATAAATATAATTGAATTATTATTTACTTGCCGATGGTATATTCCTTCCTAAATCAATAAAATATAGTCATTCCTTATTAGCGTCTTCATCATACTGTTTTAGTAGACTATTAAAAAACACTTTTATAGGCATTCTAGAAACAGACCTATTCACTACTATGTATGTATGTATATATATATATATATATATATATATATATATATATATATATATGTATGTATAACTATATTCTATTATGTAAAAGTACATATTCATTTTGTATTATCTGATTTCACTTGTAGGCATTCTGTCCACATAAAAACACCACATTTTTTTTGTTCACTTTTTAACAGCCCAAATGTTTCAACTTTTATAATTCAGGAATACATATTCCTAGATACTAAAAAGTCCGTCACGCAGGGGCTGCCTAAACTAAGCAGATTTCCTTCGTGAAGTTTCATAATAGATAAACCTATATACTTCTTACACAACACCACCGTGAATATTAACTGAATAAATACAAACGGTAATAAGAAATCTTTCCCCTCCCGGCGGAAAGCGTCTCAAATGTTAACAAACAGGTCTCCCTCCGGAATTGCTCAGCGGAAAGAAAAACAATAACTGAAACATACCAGAATATAATATATTAATTTTCTTGAAAACTATGTACTATATCTAGTTCTGTAATTTATGATGAATCAGAATAATGTGTATCTGAATCAATCAAATTTTAGTAGTCCAAGAATTTAAGAAGGGGGAATAAATTTGCATGTATCTTGTATAATAAAGGTCTCTGGAAAGCAATATTTGGTATTTAAGGTTCGAATAATGTGATGTATTATATAACAGAGTATAGTTTATGTAACACGAGTAGAAGTGGGGGTTTACTGAAGGCTGAAATCTGCAAAATGCAAATGCCTCGGTTAATATTCAAGATAGAGAACACATGTATATAACAATATTCTATACACTTTCTATATCCGACATATAGTAACGGAGATATTTTGAATTTTCAAAATTCTCCTCCTCTAAACCCCCCTCCCTCCCCCTGATCCGATTTCAGCCGTTAACAAACTTGATCTTTCGTTTTACATAAAACGACTAAATATCGATTTTGGTAACAATCAAACAAAAATTGCGACCGCTAGAGCGGTAACAGACAAATATATAGGATAGATCAATCTATATATAGAGTTTTGAACGGGCCTCATTTTCGTCATCTACTAGGTAGGATCGATGGATATTTGAACAAAAATTTCGAAAATTGCGTCATGAGTACGACCTCAATAGCTGATTGCCCGTAAGGGAAATCTAAATCGGATTCAGCCCCAGTTCTACAATGACATCCTTCCTTTAGATCTGTTTCGTCTATTCTTAGACAAAATTCTCAATTCTCCAAAACACGAAGAAATTCTTACTTTCGGCCAGAAGTTGAAAGTCAAAATTTTGAAATTAAAAAATCACAATTGTAAGCAGGAAGAAATATTTTCATATTTTTTTTTTTTTTTTGGATAAAACAAAGATATTAATGAAGTTAATGTTTAATAAGTTTGAACCTAGAATAGAACTCTTATTACTAGGTGAAAATCGAATTCTCATAGAGCCTATGTATCTAGAGCATAGTCAACCTTAGAATAGTTGACTTGCAAATGTAAAAGTCCATTAAAATTTACCGAGCTGTTTATACACACGGGGTATCAAACATCCAGACATACGTGACTTCCAATTTTAATATGCACAAATATGCTAGATTTATCTGAAAAATGTAAAAACATTATAACCATAAAGATTAAGTATCATATGAAACAGGCCTTAGAGCTTAATTTATATAAATATTCGGTCTGTTAATCAATTTTGCCACAATTTTTATTTGATCGATACCAAAGTCAATACTCAAAAGTCTGTCACCTAGGGGCTGCGTAAACTAAGCAGATTTCCCAGGTACTGGTATGACACACTTCTGATCTGATGTATTATGTATTTCTAAGTAAAAAATCTGCTTAAATCCGATGAGTAGAACCCCCCTCTAAACCCTCTCCCCTTATTCCAGGGCTGATTTCAGCCAATAATGGATTTGTTCTTTAGTGTTAACTGAAATGGTTAAACATCGAGTATGATATAAATTATATAAACATTTTTCGATCTTAAATGATGTCATCACACTTCGAATTTTCATGTATTCATAATTAAGATCTCTTGAAAACAATACTTGCTATTTAAGTTTTAAAAAAGATAGTTCATGATATAGTGGCCTATTATTATCGTGCGATGAATAATAGAGGGGGCTTACGAAGGCCAAAAATAAAGTGAAGAGTAAAAAAAAGTAGATATCTCAGTTAATATTCGATAGAGAAAAAGCATATGCAACAAATTTATAACATAACATTTGCAATAAGATCTATGCAATTTTTCGATCCAACTCATAATAACGGAGATATTTTCAAAGTCCTCCCCATAACCCCCCCCCCAATGCAAATCTTTAGTCACATGCTGGCTAGAAAAGGGTGAGAACCTGTAGATTCATCCCAATTATCAGACCCCATCCTAATTTTACCCTTAGTAACACAAAGTGGACGTTAATAAATTAATTCAACAGGAGTACAAGAGTCATGTGGGGTATACTACTTACATTTTTTTACTAACAATAAAAAATCGAAATCATCAATTATCAAATGGAAGAGCGGAAGCTAAATTCTGTGGAGAAAGTGGCCAAAATAGTTTCTTTGGTAATTCCTAATATGCAGTATTTTTTTTTGTTTGAGCTGTTTATCGTGACAACGCGTGCACAGGTTTTAGTCACCTAAAGGTGAGTACTTAAACAAGAATTAGTCTTAATGATGGCTATGCTGGTCTTGAACATTTTACAGCAACTATAGTTTCAAACCTTTTCGAAAAAACTACCTTCTCTATTGAATAACACAAAGACTGGCAAGTTGCTTTCACTCCTAACAGCATGCTCGACAACTACATTCGAAATCTTGCCGATTAAACAAGCCGAAACATTGGCTGGTTATTTTCGGTCCAACACCCTTGAGCGTGTACCAATTATGACTGACGTGGATATATTGGGCTCCTTGACCCTAAAGTAAATGGCCTGTAGTTGTTCAAAGAAGAACTAAATCCTTCATATTAGTCACACTGATTACCTTCGAGGAACCGATTAGTTTCCTTATTCCTTCGTAATTGACGTATTAAGTAATTAAGTCATCAAACGCATTTATGATCCAAACTGTAGGGCAATGATTCTTATTGCCTTATGAACTACTTAGATATTTTTTTGCAATTTCGACTGTAAGTATTTGTTATAGTAATAAATGAAAAAGGTTAAATAAAAAATCTTAATGTTTTAATTATTTTTCTAATTTCATGGCATATATTGTTTACACAAGGCCTTATTTTTTTTCTTTGTTCATTATTATTATCTTCCAGAAACGCCGGGTGGTAGAGAAACGAATCAATCTGGAAGTACAAAATAGACCAGTTGTCCTCCACCATGTGATTATTAAGACAAGAGTTCACTTATAGAGCAATACCTCCATCTTTAGTGCCTGTCGATTCATAAACCCCTTGAATATTAACAGTATTTAAATTATTCTGGGAGAGGGGGAGTGGGGTGCATCTCTCCATCCCATGCTACTTGGGCTTTATAAAGGTTTTTTGAAACAAACACTCTGCTTACCGGGAATTTTATAAACCTCCTTAATATTTGTCTTAAGCAGAACTACTACTACTTTATTATATATATATATATATATATATATATATATATATATATATACATATATACATATATATTTGTCTGTTACCGCTCTAGCGGTCGCAATTATTGTTTAATCGTTACCACACTCGATATTTAGGCGTTTTATGTAAAAAGACAGATCAAGTTCGTTAACGGCTGAAATCATAGCAACTCTTGGGAAGTGTGCTTAGTTTAAACACACCTCACGTGACAGAGTTTTAACGCTTAAGAAAGATTTTATTTTGCGTTATATTAATATTATTAAAACGTCTATTATTATACTGGTATTTCAATTGTAACAAGCTGCCGATTTACTTTATGGCTGGATCTAAATGGGATCAAACAAGAGATGTGGAAATAACGGGTCTAGGAAAAGGAGTTTTCCCGTTTCTTGGAGTTCGTTACCCTTTAATCCTCACAGCTTATCCTTGCCCACTCAGTGAATTTTCATCTAATCACAAGTGATTTTTATTTATTTATTTTTATTTCGATGCACGGAAACACTTAATTTAGTGATTAAATGAGTAATTGTTAGCATCCAACCTTAATTAGTTTACATCTTTGTTTCTGTGAAATAATGTAACTGTGATTAATTGAGTGGTTATTGTACACATTAATTAACTAATTGTGAAATAGCTGAATAAATCCTCTTAAATATAACCAATTCTTGAAATTTATATGTTCATTTTTAAATTTACGTTGCAGGATAGCGATTTCAATTTACATCCCTCCGGGCATACATGGCAAAGGATAATTTCACTAATAAGTAAATAGCAGAAAAATTATTATTTGTTTGTTATTAATAAATATTTTATTAGTGTATGTCAAGACAATGTTAACATTATCTTGTAATTTAACTAAGGTTTCGCGTTCAAATCCAGGAAGGCATATTTATTAGAGGTGATTAATAAAGCCAATGGAGATGAAAGAAAATTACTGTTATGAATTTTGCAAGATGGCGAGAACATGGAAAATACTAGTCTAGTTCCAAAAATGAAGATGAAATATTTAAATAGGGTAAAATTTAAAATAAATTGGTATTTACGTTTTAAGGGAGGCTTATGGTAGCCAAGATATAAATGTTTTGCTTCATCACTCATTGCCTAAGTCCATTTAGTTTAACAAAGCAATCTGTCTTTTTGGCAGTCTCACTAAATGGAGAAAATTCATTGAAGGGAAAAGCCAACCAAATAGCAATCATATTTAAAAAAAAACAAACAAACAAAAACAAAAAACAAAAAAAATAACCAACAAAGATAAGATGTAATATATTAAATGTTCATGTTATTTTAAAGAAAAAAATTTAATTTTGAAAGCCAAAGTTTTCTTATTTGGAGCGATTGTAAGACCAATCGTAAGGTTCTGGATAAGAACATAAAATAAAACAATGAATCCCTACTTTCTTGGTAGAAATGCGTCTCCAGAATATTTACTGAATCTGTTGATGAATTAACGGACCGATTTTGATTTATTTACTTTCACGTCACTCAGAACTAATTTCTTTATGAAGTGAAGTATCTTATTTGTATTGCGTTGACTAGGATTGCAGTTGGCACACAAAAGACTATGAGCAGAGAACATGAAACCTCCAAGCTACAGTTGATTGTAGACTAATTGTGATTTCATGACACTGGGGCGCTCCGGACCTTTAATCCGGAAATCAAGTATTTTTGATTTCATTACGTTTTTTTTTGTTTTTGTCTTTTACCAATTATTCATGTTTTTTCTGTTACCCCTTCAATAGTTTTTTCTGTTTTGATAGTTTTTTTTTTTTTATTAGTTCCTACTTTATTTTATTTTTGCACTATTGTTATCGCCGAGCAGAAATAATTATTTTAATAACTAAATTGAATAATTTGGAGAAATTTTACCATTTGGTTGTGTGATAAAGGGTGTAAATCGCTAAACTTGCGTGACACCAAACAAACAAAACAAATAAATATTTGTCCAAGCTACAGAAAACAAAGTATTAGTTAAAACTTACAACAGCATCATTTTTTGAAAGCTTCATAAATGTGTTGATCATTGAAATATAAGTTTCTATTTACTTCAGAACCAATCTACAAATAGTTTCTTAAAAAAAAAAGTTGAAGGTTTCATTGTTTAAAAGACACTAATTTTGATTTTGGAGTGCAGTAAAATGTTTAAAAAATGTTTGAATGAATAAGAAAAAGAAATTTTGAGAATTCGAATCAATGATTTTTCTTATAACTTACTAAAAGATTATTTAGCCACTGTTTCCGATATAAAATTTTATACTGCAGTTTAATGAATATACATTTTCTCTCTCGTCAATGATTTTTTCTATTACTGGTCAAGAATCCGGAGACTGGCACAAATGTTTCAAGTTGATTAGCAAAACTGTGAAAATAAGCTTAGTGCCTTACTGACATAAATTTAAAAAGATTTCTTGAGAAGCTTATTATACACATTTGGTTCAAAAGCGGCAAGGCTTTGGAAAGCCTGTCAGGTGTCGTGGACCATCTGCTGCCAGGTGGTCCGGCATCTGCTAGGGCCTTTGGGCAATTTGGGACAATCACCTTCTAGTCAGCTGCAAGGAGCCAAGGAGCAGATGCCCTCCTTAGATCATCACTACAATAATCTCTAAAATAAACCTGTGTAGGGATTATTTGTTGATACTCCAGTTATTGTTAATCCAATCCTCAATCCGTAATCTATATCCTACCCTATGATTCTTAAAGAAGAATCGCTTATCTGTAAGAAAAGATTGGGATTCTTTTTTTTCAGATCGCAAATCAGGTGATGTTCGTGAAATAGTGAAACCAATAAAACCATGATTTCATTATAAAACTATTCCTTCCTGTAGACTCCCTATGTGATTTTAGGCGTGATTTTAATAGACTCTGTAAACTTAGGCTCGTGGATTCCATTCCTTTTAGTCCCACAATGGATAGAGTAGGCTGTTGATAACCCGTCCCGATAAGTTTCAGTAGCATCGAGTAGATGTTAATAAATAACACACAGCCATATGCCATGTAGCCTTAACCTTGTCTTCGGTCGAGGTCTGAAATCCCGTCTTTGTTACTATTATTAGACCGCCCATTGATGTTTCTTGGCCTCCCTTATTGTATTGACCCACTGAACAAGGTTTCTAGCAAGGTGGTGATGAATTGCTCCTTGAAGTAATCTCTAGTTGTGTTTTGGGAAATTAGACTCTGGCCAAAATAAATATAGCGTAAAAATAAAATTAAAAGTAAAAGATTAATGATTATGTGTGGAAATCAAATTTAAATTATAACGTGGTGACCTAGTAATGGAAATATATTAAATGGCGCCAATTAACACTAGCCTGGCTCTAGCCATCACAGCAACACCAAGAGATATGAGGGGAAACCTTTTCCTGGGAATAACTCGGACATATACCTGAAAAATCAAAACTCAGGAGGCATGATACCTAAGCAGATTTCCCACGTGCTGGTATGATACACTACTGATCTCATCATACCATATATTACCTATTCCAATGAGTGTAAGTGAGACTTTACTTAAGCCTACAAAACTACAATGTGCTTACAACTCTCTTTATATATGAGCTACGAAAACCTGTATACACTGACAATTGCAGCACGTCACTAGGTATACACGATTGGTTCTATAACATTTTTCATCCGACTCATATATTTTGAAGATATGAATTTTCGAATTCCCATCTCTCTACCCCCCCCTTTCCTGGGATTTCAGTCATTAACGAATATGATGTTTATTGTTGAATGAAACGGTTAAATGTCGAGAATCGTAAAGATCAAATAAACAAGTTTCCAGGTAAGCATTAAAATGTTCTTTAGTGAGGTCATCACTCACGTGAGATTACTAAAAGATTACTAATTACTGAATATTAAAAAATTCAAAAATCTCGGTCAATATTGGAGATAGAGAAAGAATTCATAAAGATCATTTAGAGAAAATTCAATTTACAAAAAGAATTATAAGGATATACAATTTTTGAATTCGACTTGTGACCGATATACTTTGAATTTTCGGTTTTCTCCACTCTAACCCCTCCCCCCTCGCTCCGATTTGACAACTTATGAATTTGATATTTAGTATCACATGAAGCGCTTATAAATTGGATTTGGTAAAGAACATACAAAAAATTGCGACAGCTTGAAGGGTAATAGATAATTATGTGTGTATGTATTAATTAAGGTTTATTTGATATAGGCGTAATAATATTGTTTTTCGACTTATATGGTAGTTCTATGTATAATTTGGATGGTGAGGTTATAAATCTCAAGCGGAAGGGAAAGTCGCACGGAGGCCCACACAGTTAATTGTGTTAACTTATTTCCTGTTAAATGCTGGCACTATTGGAATCTCTTTCTACTTATAACCGAGTATTTCTAAACTATGTGTGCTCGGAGTGGGTTTGACAGAAAATATGTGCATTATAGATACTATTTCATTATAATAAACGCTATCCATTATCATGATTTAAATTATTCACGGTGTGTCAAACAGTAGAGAGGGATTGATTGGGAATTCATTTTCATTTACTCTTTTTAATTAAAATTTCTATTCTGTAAGTCCCCACAGTTACCCATATGGAAAAATAATACGCCCAGACAGGAAGTATAACTGTACAATTTGAAGCCTTGCTATAAAAATACCCTCAATATTCAGCCTCTAATGATTTCCCGAGTGAAGCCGGGTACCTTAGCTAGTATATATATATATATATATATATATATATATATATATATATATATATATATATATATTAACGATGATCGGTTCAGTTGATCTACTCACTCCTTAAAAACTCTGATCACGAGTCCCTCGAGATTCGCCCAAGGGTGACAAAATATTTCAAAAGATCTACCATGCCAACCGGAAAAATATAATTTACATTATATAATTTTGAACGGGCCTCATTTTTGATATTTCCGAGGTAGGATCAATGTACATTTGAAGAAATATTTTGAAAAGCGCGTCATGAATACAACCTTAACAGCTGATTTCCTTGAAGGGAAATCTGCTAAAGTCCGGGGGGGGGGTGAAAGGGAATATAGAAAGATCAATTGACCTTTAAATAAAGTTTAATTTGAGCTTAATGGAGTACAGTAAACATCAGTGAGAAGTAATTTCATCATGAATTGCCAGTTTCATCTCAAGGTCAGCATAGATAATAGTCCCACTCCTGCTCAAAAATAAATATAATACATTGTTTATAAAATAATGTTTATTTAAATTGGACCATAGAATCAAAATGATGCTGAAATTAGTGCTCGTACATTAGGTTTCCGTGACGTCCTTGGAAGGGAATGAAGCAGCACTTGGAGGAAAACGTAGAATCTTCCATCATTTGCCTTTATTACATGTCAGGACCTTGTCGTATCTCCTTTTCTATTCTTATTGGCTCCCATTACGTCAAGGGCTCGTTTCCTTGGAGTGCGTTTAGCAATAAAAGTATCATTATATTGTACGTAGAGAGACAAGTGTGTTATGTAATTTTTTCTCTAAATATATTTTTTATCTCTCTGATAAGGGTGCTATTGAGGGGCTTCTAAACTGAACTTCAGAAGACATTATATTGACTTTACCTCGTTCCGCTTTTAAGTATTTCCTAACTGGGCTCCGTGAATCGGGAACCGAACAAACCATTGAGGGATGAGTGCGGTTTCAGTGTCCTACTTTTCATTGGGATGAGAGGGTCCGATGCAAATGTTACTGCCCCTAATTTGCATTTAGGCGTTGTCTGCAACGGTCTAAATTAATGGGGTCCTTATCTTCCCATTTTATTCTTCCTACTTGCGGTTCCATTATTTCATCAGTAGAGAACTCTTCCTAATGTATACTGGCATTAATGATTCTCCTAAATTACACTATAACTCGAATGATGCCGATTGTGAATGGACATATAATCGCCAATGACTTTTGTCTGAAGGTATTCACTTCTCGCCAACATTAATACAAGGCCGTACTTTCTGATTACAAACTACCTGCTTCCGGAGTAATATAGATGTTTTCAAAGAACTGTTTCGAACAGTAATGGTATTGAGAAATTAATACAATCCTTGGAAGTTGTATTTGGTTTTTTTAAAATAAACCTATGTAAGTACTACATTTAACTAATCAGAGTAAAAAAAAAAGAAAATCATTTACTTGTGTTGCTAGTGGATCTATATGGACAAGTTGTAATCTTCCCGGGTTCACTTGGACAAATACGAGTGTAAACCTTACTATATTCTCATGAAGCGGGGTTTTTTGCTAGACGAATTACAATAACTTCATCCCAAACATATCTAGACAGAATATTGTCTTCCAGAAGTAGATGGAAAAGTTCTTCGCTTTCATAATGATTTTGGGAAGATAAATTATTAGACATCTCTTCTTTCTTGAAGAAACATCATCAACCAAGTGACATCAGATAATCTCGATTCTTCTAGATGAGGGAGTTCAGAGGTAAACTATTTTATTTATGGTTAACAATATTTAGACCCTTTAACAGCGTTTGCTGTAGATAATCTATTGGTGTTATGAATGCCCATAGTCAAAACTATTTGATATCCATATCATTTTGGAGTCAGTTATAATTCAAGTCTGCAACTAAAGCTACATCTACTGTCTTTGAGACATTTGAGGAATGTTTTCGAATATCGCGTCATGAGCAAAAACCTCAATAGCAATGGTTTTACTAAATATTCGTATGAGGGGGCCCCCTCATAGTAGGGGACTTAGGGGGGCGGCTCTATAGTAGTGAGAGTACCCCTGTCCGATTTTAGTCACTAACAAATGTTATCTTTAGTTTTACATAAAACGTTTAAATATAAATTTTCTAACGATCAGGCGAGGATTTATTCCACTGCACAGTGCAGTACAAACAGACACAATCGATCTAGCAGCCTCCAGAACATACGTATTTTGCCGTTCGTCCTGTGCCATGTCTAATGAAAAGAAAAACAACTCTGTCACACATGAGCGGCGTAAAACAGGCATATTTTCCATGTATTGGAATGAACCACTAATAGGCGATATCTTCTCAAAATCTGTTGTATATTTCCCCTGAAGTAAAACCACTACTTTTAACAGGAATTAAAATGGATGCTGGACATGAGATGTTCAGTGACTCAGTTACTCATATCAAAAAAGCCCGGAAGGTACTTCGTACTCAAGGTATGAGCCAAAATTATTATCTGAAATTAGCTCAAATAACTAAACACAATCTTTAAAAAAGGATTATAATCAATTGAAGAGTTATAAAGTCCCCACTTCTGATTGATTAAGATATCAGAACTCCTTTAATTTAGAAGAAAGAATGACATTTTTATCTCTAATGTTTATGGTATTACGACTTTTTATATGTTAATTATTGATTATGTGTTTATATATTATTAATTAAAGGATTATACATAAATTCTCTTAGTTTTACGAAAATTTAATGTTTTTGGCCCAGCGTATTCCAGCAAATCTGCTTAATTTACGCAGCCCTAGCAAGACGTACATATGAATTTGATGAATGTCACAAGCCACGCTTCTTGCGAAATGGTTTAGATGTATCTGTTATAATATACCATAAATGTTAATAAGGATGACATCCAAATTTCTATTTCACTCACTCAGCTTACTTTCTCCCTTGGAACATATGGAAAAGAGAAATTTACAGATCCTTAAAAAGGAAGTACCTTAAATCTGTGATAGTCCCCTAATACGCTGGTGATGTCTTTTTCACTGTTTTTGTCTTGACCTCCTTCTCACAGTCATCTTACCTTTCTTCTTGCTTACAAATGAAAGTCCTGGGAAACTCCTATTCATTTATTCATTGTACAATCTTTACAAGAGGTGTTAAGGACTTCTCAATTAGTTTTAATAATATTTCAATTCCTTTATTGTTCCTGTCAGCTGAGAAATCTACTGGCGTAAACAGTGCAGAGCTAATTTATGGACAACCTTAACAAAGTTGGTAAATTTGAATCCATCATGAAAACACACAAGAGGATTCAAAAGAATGTCCTTTAGGATGATTTCTCCTAAGGGAAATAACCTTTTATCTTATTTCTCTTAAAGGGAGTGAGACATTGTGGTTGTGCTCAAGAAATTTTCAAAAATCTTCTTCAAATGTTAATCAATCCTTTTTAATTGCACTTTCTCCTGGAGTTGCTACTAAAATTTTGCTATATTACTTTATTTTCTGAAAAAAAATGTTTTATTTTTATGTTACATCATAGTTTTTGTTGTTTACCACAAGAACAAGCCACATAAGGTAGACCGGTTGAATGTGAACCTGTCACGTTTCAGAGGTTAACAGTAAAAACATTTAATTAATAAGAATTGTTGTTCAATCAAGTCCTCCTGTGATTCGAATAATAACCGACATATTTACATTTTATTTTAGTTTTCAGACATTTGTTAATCCCACTCCTATTAATGTTATTAATATTTGAGGCGCTTATGCGTAGGCGAATGACGAATAGATCGTGTTTCCGCTATAGAGAAGTCTGGAGTTTACCGGATATCCTGCCCTTCCTGTGAGGCTACATAAGTAGGGCATAGTGGCAGGAAGATAAAGACAAGGGTCAAAGAACTACAAAAGCAAGTGAAATGAAAAAGCATCTATTGACGGAAAACCATGACCAGGGTTCTTTGCAATTGGAGGTGTTGCATCTCCTACCTGAAAAAAGGAAAATGGACAGGGTTGAGGGGTTAGAGATTAGATTGGATCTTCTAACGTTCAAGAAAAATATTAATATTAAAGAAGATGTTTGCCCACTCAAGTTCATACCATTCACTTCCTTACCTCTGCTAGATGGGATGAAGTCTAGTTCTGAGGGCCGTCAGGTCAATATCCAAGACGGTCGGTAGGTCTCCTCTCTCTTCTTCTTTTCCTTTCTTCAGCAAAGAATGTGCTTTCTTTGTCTAAATAGTCTATGTTAAAATTTTAAATGATTTTAATGTTCTACCTGTACGTACTTAATTTAAAAAAATTGCCTGTTGATGTATAAAAGGTTTTATGTGTTATTTAGTTTTAAGAAAGATAGTTTTTAATGTCATATGACGATTTTATATATTTTATCCTTCATCTAAAATGTTTTAATAGAGATAAGTAATTTTGGTTTTTGTGTGTTAACAGGACGATGATGCACTGCATCAAAGCAAAGCGCTCTGTCGTTTTAATATATTGTTACAGTGGAAGCGTAGCCATTTCTTTCATCTACCTACATACATTTATATCACTGATCCCAGGAACCTAATACTATTTAACCACTCCAACAATATTTCATATTGCTGATGAATGAGCAGAAACCAATTGTTGATCATCAATAGAGTTCTCCTTCATTCCTCTAGTTATCATGTTTTATTATGATCTTGCAACTCGCACTGTACGCTCTCCGTAAGAACATTAATATAGGCTAAAGTCTTATTTGCAAATAATATGTTACGTACTTGATTGCAGATAAACGGATAGAAACGGGAATATCATGATTTCTCACCCTTGGCCACCTTTGCAACCTCTATTTCTGATTGTGCATAATAATACCACCGTAGAAAATCTGCGAGAATTAGTGCTAATTCAGTTATCGGGCTCGATCAGTTCGATACTGACGTTCGTGTACCATAAAAATGTTGACTGGAGCTATATTTTTATAGATACCTAGATCTTATTTATACATCATTATACTGCAAACATGCATATAACCTAAATATTAAAAAATAAAATGTAATAAACTTTTATTATATGCGTGTTTACAGCAGAACGAATAAACACTAAGTATATTGATTATTCATATTAGTTCTATCCTACAATACAAATTTCCGTTAGTCCGTAAGAATATGACTGCAGTTTATAATAATAAATTTGGGCTACCGGTAATGTGTGTGTGTGTGTGTGTGTGTGTGTGTGTGTGTGTGTGTGTGTCTATATATATATACTCACACAAACACACATACTTATTTTCTTCAAACTGGTCCATTCTTTAAGTCATGAAAAGAGATAAACATTCAGACACCGATGCCTAAAACATAGATTACTGAAGCTGTGGCTTTTCAATAAACCGACTCCTACTAATGCTATCTCTTTATGACATTATAACACTTTAAGTCGTAAGTCTCATTTTATAAGATTTCCTCAAGTTTTATATGTTCGTATCTAAACTCGAGACTTAACCATTTCATATAACACTGGGATCAAATTCTTTCTCCATGGTTGAAATTAAAACAGGAGGATAGTATTTAGAGAGAGTATATAGTTTAACATTTAAAGTATCTACCTACGTCACATTTATAATGGTTATAAATAACTAATTTTGTTGAACACGTTACATCCAACAACTATTGTTCTATATTCCAGCTGGAACTTAAATATAACTGCAGGTATTTGTATTTTTCCGTTTTTGCCATGAAGCTTCAAGTCTTCTTGTTTACATAGCAGTCTTACCCAGGGAGAAATAGATTCGGTCATTGATTACTTTTAAGAATTAGTGTTGAAACATTGATTTGCCAGCCCTGGTGTTATATTTGTTTACTTCTGAAGAGCGCTTTACGGTTTTTTTGGTACGATATTTACGATTTAAGTGTAAAAATATGATGTTGATATTATAATTATTTTTATTTTATCCACACGGCTAGAATAATAATCACAATGCTAAATTTGCACTTTATGATCCTACTAATATCAGGATTAGTGTGACGTTTCTAAGCTATTGTTGTTTAATAATGAATCCATTTAGGGAGTTGGCGTGTGTATGCGAAATGAGGGCAGCTATAGCTTGATCTGCAAATGGTAGTGCCCCAAGGTCCCTCTTGTTGACGCAAAACACTGACACCTCCTAAGCCTGTCCAGTGGAAGGTCACTACGCAGTAAAAAGTTGTTCTGGGGAAGAAAAAAATGTTCCTGTTTTGATTTTTCACGGTTTATGGGATTAAACCCATTACTGGGCGACTATTTACTCCAGCCTATCAGCATAAACCGTCGATTTCATTTTATGGCGCATATCTTCTTACACATTCTGTTGAAATATTTCAAATATCTAAAGGAAGCTCATAACTTAATTAACTAACTTTACTAAATAGAACGTATTTCTTTTTCAATTCAGCCCTGTTATTTTTGTTATAATATACAAATGGTTAGAAAGAGTGATTTTGGCCAAATAAGCATCTCAAAGAAGAAATAACTAAATAAGGAAAGATATTTCGATTTTAAGGTGTATTAATGATTGTCAATTTGTGCTATTTTTTAACATATCTGAGGCTTGACGCAACATTTGTTCATGTTTTCTCTGAGAAACGATATTTTAATGATATTTCCAAAATATCGTAAAGAATCTAAACTTTGATTTGGGATTCACCAAGACATCTTTGCCAGTACCTACCTCTTTCCTTCTAACTTGAAGTACGTCATACAACATTTTCTTGGGTAATCAGAGTGGTTCCATTATTCCCAAATGTTCCAATGATCTATCGAATCGTCTTGAATGCAATGATGTTTTTCGTTTCACTATAGAACTCTATTAGACGTTGTTTCTGATCCATCATCTTAGCAGCTCTTTTTTTATTATTATTATTTATTTTACTTCCACTTTATGCTACTAGGCTAATCGGGACGGGTTATCTACAGGTTACCATCCTTTTCTAGCCAGGGTGGGCACAAGGAGTTTATTTAATGAGTCCGTCATTAAATAATTAGCAGCTCTTTGACCTCTCCAAATATTTTCGTTTAAACTCTTCTTCCTATACAGTAGCAATTCATCGCATTCCATTGTACGAGACAACGTTTCTCTAGAATTTTAAGTCTGTTTACATTCGATTTTTCGAACACATCTGTTCAAATATTTTTGATTGAACACCAACCTACGAATTAATTATTAATTTAGTATTACTCCTGCCCAGATTCAAAGTTCGTTTCCTCAATTCTTATTCCTCAGTTCCAGCAGCTTCTGAAAAGTCATCCATAGAGGTGAATTCTTTCTTGTTCTATTTTCAATTCCTTAAACTGGACGCTAGTTGTAGGTTCTTGATACCAAACGTTTAGAAGTATCTGCCCATCTGGAAGAAGATTTCTTTTAGACTTACTCTCGATTGGTTCTTGTATGAAATTATATGTTTCTTATATATATATATATATATATATATATATATATATATATATATATATATATATATATATATATGGGTGATTAATTCGCTGAATAGTTATTAAGGCTTTTAATAGGTTATAGGCAGGGGATTTGTAGAAAAATGAAATCCATCCACATAGGGTTACTATGTACAATAATTTAATTTTTAGAAAGTGTCCTACTTGGGGTATTTGTCCTCTTGTATGCTTGTGAGTGAGTGTCGTATATAGTGGTAGATCCTTGGATTTAGAATCAAGACACTTATAAGACTTCAAAAATGGGAGTAGCAGTCTTCTTTATGGGGGAGTGGGTGTGGTGACTCAGGTCCAACAAGGTTCACCGGCATTCCTCCGTTCCTCATTAGGGATGAATCTCCGACGGAGTGTGGCCTTGTAGAGGCTGTTTACTGGGGCCCGGTCGCATTCCACGCGGTGCAGTCTCACCGAGGTTCAATGTTCTCCCATGCCAAGCTTGCTCCCCGGTGATCGGGGTTGGCCATCATTATCCGTTAACGGGAACTTTACCGTTCCATGCTGGTGGCCACCGGACGGCCGGCCCACATCCGCCCGACCTCAACGCCGGCATACTTATCACAGAGGTCTCAGCTCCTGATCCCTTTACGTTGACCCCAAAGACAACATCTGCCGCGGTTCAGAACTCTTCTTCAGTTTGTGAAGAAATTTCAAGCGGTGTGATTATACAAAGCCATATGAGTAAAGATATCATCTACTTGATAATCAGGTAAACTTTAGGGCATAGGATTTTTATTGATAATGCCAAAATTTCCACATATTGACACATGAAACATTGACTGAGGATATAATTAACATTGAGTCAAGAAGCGAATACTAGTTTTAGGCTATAAGTATCTGAATTTTGTATTAAAACGCGTTTAGGACACTTTTAGGATGCCCACATTTCTTGGATGCATTGTTCTTATCTTGTTGGAAAAGTACCCTCTATACTTCCCACAATATGTTGTTCAAATTCATCACAACACGTATTATAACTTTTTATTATAGATATCATGGCGTAACAAATAATTTCTTTTATATTCTAAACCCTTTTCAATTAGCTCATATTTAAATGTAAACCATGGAGAGCATCAAATTCTAATTTAATAAATCAGTTTTGTATCATAAAAATATTATACAAATATTAATTATTAAGCTTCTAAGGCCGTCTCCTGGAGGATATAATGGTATTGATGAAATTTGTAATAGATCTAATGCAAGTGTATATATCTTCTAGAATTGGCTAGATATCCAAAATCTAATGGGCGAATCGGAGTACCATGGGAAAAATGAATAATCTAAATTCCAATCAAATTCCATATGTTCATGGATCTCACATTTAAGTAAGACACCTCTCATGTCTCCAGGTTATCAAAATATAACCAAAACTGTCGTTACAGTCAAGGAGTAGTTTCGAAAATTTCACCAAATGGTCACTTCGTAACATAAATATTCAAAACAAACTATTTTAAAGTAATTTACCCCACCCTTTCTGGGATTTCGTAGAAGATTAATGTAGTAATTATAAACTTCCTGAGAGGAGAATACTTAAACCTCCTTCAAAATTTTCCTGAAGGCATAAGTTGCAGATTAATGTGTCCTATCGTCGATGGACCCATATTCTTGAAATTAAGTAGGTTTAATTTAATTTATAATTTGGATTAATGTTTCTGTTATTTTTTCATATTTTTTGCTATACGTCATCCTTATATTTGCGCTCATATCACTATTGCGTTTGTCCGTCCTCCCGGCCTTCGTTGTTCTAATTTTTATTTAACGAGCAGCTAGTAAAGAAGATTCAGAGATTTTTCTATGCATTTGTACATTGCACTTCATGACCAACATTCAAAGCCAATCCCGCAAATTGTCATACCATATAATTGGGGAAGGTAGGGGCAATTGTGTATTGGTATAAATCATTGAAAATGTCCCACTGATTGCGAAATGTATGTTTTTGAAATTTGAATTACAAAACAGTAGAGAGATATTAATGTCTGGATTTGGAATTATCCCCCCTTCCCCCTCCTCCTCCTCTTGATATTTGCCTCTATTGGAGATAAATTATTAAATATTTAAATGTAATATTGTGTCATAAGTATATTTAGCTAAACATTATTTATTGATATTTTGATTATTTGAATTTGATATAAAATCACTTTAGAATTCCGGCACAGTTTTAGATATATAATTTTTTAATTATGCTAAAGTGGCTAAATTAAATATTAATTGAGAATTGCAAGTTTTATGACATTTCAAGAAGGGAAGTATTTTTAATTTAATTGTGTTGTGTTGTGTGTTCGATTGTGAACACTCCGGATTAAATTCTTCAAAGCCCTCTCCTCTTTCCACCAAGTCCCTAGAAAATTATTCCAAGGAACTATATAGACATATAGATTTTGATGAAATCGACAATAAAATAAGACGTCATGGAAAAATTTTAATCTGACAGGA
The DNA here is from genome assembly GCA_019009955.1 of Riptortus pedestris. Lineage (NCBI taxonomy): Eukaryota > Metazoa > Arthropoda > Insecta > Hemiptera > Alydidae > Riptortus > Riptortus pedestris. The sequence goes on from CM032228.1 coordinate 181,161,181, forward strand.
ATAGAGCATTTTTTTTTTTTTTAAATTGATAATGATAATAAAGAAAATTACATTTGTCAACATACTCTCAAACTTGAAAATACTCACACCGAATACATGGTGCTTCACTAACCCTCAAGGTACCTATTCACTCTACCTGATTGTACTTCTCAAGATTTTGTATATTTTACACAACTTCAATTTTGTTTTTGTATTCTACAAACATGTCAAAGGAATTTTCATTTAATGGAAAATCCTTCCTGAACTATTCCACCGATTCTAATAAAATAATGAGATCTTGCCTTCTTTTTTAAGAGTTATTGTACTAGAACATATGGATTAGATAAAGGGACTATTTCTCTTTAAATTGAATAAGGTGACGAAGCTAACAAGAAATATCAAATGACAAAAATTATTGTGCCAATTTGGGATAAGTGCAGCTTTGTCAGGGCCTATCAGGCATGCTTCTAAATTTGTTGACCGTATTCGGGTGGGCATTTGCCTCCACTCCCAAGTAAGGGTAGGCCATATCTTCCAGCTGCGTCACTGCTCCGGTCCCTCCTGATAAATAAATGCCTATGCTTATTTATATGGATGTATAAGTGATGAAATCAGCCCACCCTCGCCAGGCGATCTGCCCTTATTGGACTAACCTATTTGCAGTCAATCCACTATCTCTTTCTATACAAGGATATGACCCATCGGGTATAGATGTCAGTAGGTAAGGTCGCTCATGTATCCCTCGGGCTTTCTATATCGCTTCCGGAACATTGAATAGTAATCAATTCAACTTTCATCGATTGAAATCGGATGAGTTTTGTAATATGAAATCAAGGATTGGGAGAGAGAGAGAGAGAGAGAGAGAGAGAGAGAGAGAGAGAGAGAGAGAGAGCGCGACTGGGGGGGGGGGCAGACAGACAGAGGCACACCATCGCATATTTTATATCTTTCGCTTTCATTTTAAAAACCTCCTAAAAGTTACAAAAAAACGAATTGATGATTTACTCATGGCCCAAAAAGCACCAATCTGATGTCACTTTTAGGCAGTGGATGAGCATTTATAAACACCCTATTTCTCCTTCATTCAATTTATAAAGACTGCATCTTTAGCGTTCTTAACTTGAACGCTTCATCAGAAGTACAATCCTTACTACTAAAAAGTCCGTCACGCAGGAGCTCCGTCAGCTGAGCAGGTTTCCCTCGTGATGGCACAAAACGCTATTGTTCTCTTTCCACCCTGTATTTTCTGGGTGGACATTAAAAATGGTAAATATTTCAGTTAATAACCAAGATAATGAAAAAACGCATATAACACACTTTATAGAACATCAAATTTCCAATAAAATTGGATCTATAAATTATTTTCGATTGGACATATAATAACAAAAATTTCCCCCTTCCCACTCGTCCGATTTCAGCCGTTAACGAGCTTGGCCACTAATTTTACAGGAAACGCTTATATATAAAGTTTGATAAGGATAAAACAAAAATTGCCACCGCTAGAAAAATAAGTATATAATTTTGACGAGTTATTTCTTAAGGGAAATCTGTTATACTGATAAGAAGGCACAGCTTAGAGCCAAATTCCCCCATAAACGATACATGGATAATATCGATATTTCTAAAATATAGGTTTACAACGATGTTAGTATTGTATTATAAAAACATTCCACACATGAAGGAGGAATAGCGGTTCTATAAATTTGGCCAGCAAGTGATATAAAAAACCCCCAAAAAAACCGAATTGTACGTACACAAACTGTCCCGGAGAGGTTGAAAATAATTGGTAGATAGCTTCCGTTTATTTTTAATTTCAATTTCAGTTTAAATTGAAAACCGAGAAACAGTTTTATTACACCATTAAGGGTTTTCTATTTTCCCATGGTAAGACATCATTTCAAAATGTAACGTTTTAAAAGTGTTGGAATGAAGAATTAAGATAAAAATTTAGATTCTTCCTTCGTACTTTGCTAAATAATAATTCGAACTCCTCTCATTAAATTCCTATTTTTTTTCATTAATATTTTAAATTTGAAACTAATTGTTATCCTAGATATTGTGGGGTCAATGAAAGGAATTTGGATTACGGCTTGGCCTAGTCCAGCTTTGGAATGATATTGCACTGTTGGTTGTGGTGAAGTACTCTCTAATAAAGGACATTACCGTGGAATTTATGGTTGCAACAATCACCAAGTTGAAAATTAGTTCGACCAACACTGCCTCCAATTATAAATTAGTCTTAATTCAGCGCATTCCAGACGGATTTATGAGAATTGTGCAAATTAAATTCCATTCATTAAAATATTAGGCATGTGTATAATATGATTTTGGTGATTTTCTACAACGGCTGGAGTCTGTTGCAGTACACGCCTGAACGTTTTGTCATTCCTTTGAAGGTTCTTTCACAATCCCACTTGATGTTTCTTTTGTAAGTTTGTATTTGGGGTTTTTACCTAGTAGAGATGTCTAGGCTAGGCCTTACTGAAGGCAACCACGCTAAATAATAATATCATTACATTCAATCAGGCCTTATGAAAGCAATTCGTCTATATTTCCTGAGTAAATCATAGAATATGAACGCTTTAGCGATGGTATAAGCAAACATAGAGGACGATTTTCGAAATAATCACAGACTTTCAAATAGTTCTTAAAGAGACAAATGATAAATCAGTCATCAATCATATGTCTATTGCAATAGAAGTCTTGATAGGCCCTCTCCAAAGAAGGAGTAAGCAGTGTTGCCACCTAATACTCGATTGTTCTTCCACTCATATAACAGGGGTAATCCTATTACCAGAGCCTCCTATTGTTGCATTGTAATGTTATTCTTTATTCGAACATCCTTCCTAACCTACATGGGACTTTCGTAACCATCTAGGCGGATTTGCCCACTCAATTGCATTTAACAAAGTACAACCATTAGCCTCCACAAATTATTTATATTAGCAAATAAATCATGCAAGTAATTCCTCATTCGAACAAATTCCTTATTAGTATTTTAATTAAACTCAAAACATAAATTAAAGCACTGACTGTTATGCCATCGATTTCGAAATCAGGTTTAATTTACCATAGAAAACAAGGTCTAAAGCAAGAAATAGTATTTATTTCTCTTAGTCTTAAAATGAAATTAGCAAAAGCAGAAAAGGATGTATTTTAAAATGAGACATTTTATAATACGTTAACAATGAGTATATGCAAATATATTAACTCACTCGTGCCTTAATAATGAATGTTTGTCACGTTAATGGTTTACTAAGTAACTTATATAAAGTTACTTATATTTCTATACGATCTTGGGAGATTAAGAGCTTCTGTAGATATTATTTTTAGCAAAAAAGTAACGCAACTCTATTTTCGTAAAAATGCCTTCAAATGTCCATCTATTCCACCTATTACATTATGAAATTGAAGTCAATTTGTGTATATATATATATATATATATATATATATATATATATATTTTGACATTTACCTGTCCCAGTGTTTAGGGTTAATATCCGTCGTTTCTGTGGATTTGTTATTAATAAAATTAATTTTTTATGTAAGACTTCACTGTCCTCCGTATTGTCATATTTCCCCATTCCTGTGCATTATGCATAGATTGAAATTATTAAGGACAAAATATTAATATACATTTGAATAAATTTTTCCAGGTGAGGTACCTGGTAGTTCATATTGAAAAGAATTGTTGAGCAAATTTCTCTAAATAACAACATAAACAATTTTTGTTATGTGCATATTTGCCGAAACCACAATAGGTAGGAAACGAAACATCACTATATTTAATTTCAGGCCTCCTTTATAACCCCCACTCCTGCCCGTCCCTAGAAATGTTAGTAAAGTTCCCTTAAGGGAAATCAGCTATTGAGGTTGTATTCATGGCGGAATTTTCGAACTTTTTCTTCAAATGTCCTACCTAGTAGATGACGAAAATGAGGTCCGTTCATTTTCACAATTTGGTGAGAACAAATATTGGCGTGTCTGGCTATGGCGGATGTCTTTGTTCTCTGGTGTTTCAGATCAGCCATGTGTTGGCTGTCATGGAACGCCGATTCACAAAGATGGTCCAAGATGAGTTGAAACAAGGCGAGAGAGAGACTCGAAATCCGGTGGGCCAACTCAGCATCCCATACCTAGGGAAATTTTCCGAGAAGATAGGACGCATGCTGGAAAAGGTTGGCCTTCGTACTGCCTATCGAAGTCTAAGCTCCATCGAAGGATGCGGTCGATCCACTGGATAGATCTGGTGTGTATCGGGTTGCTTGCCTGGCTTGCGGAAGCTCATATGTGGGGCAAAGTGGAAGGAAGCTAAGGAGCAGATTAAAAGAGCACCTTTCCACCAAGACATCGGTGGTACGTAAACATATGATAAATGAAGGCAATGAAGCAAATGCCGTTGAGTTCGAGGTGCTCGACTACCTTGGCAAAGGGAAGAAAATGGATATAGTAGAGCAGTTATGGATCAGGATGGACATGCTGGAGGAAAAGAATATTAATATTAGGGGGGAGGGTGGCGTGCTCAGGCATGTTCCGTCCTCTGCAGTAGCTGCCCTGGCCCGTGTAGGCTCCCAGTCTCGCCGGAGATGTCGGCTCAATAGGGACCAACTCTAGGTCAGTTCCTCTCCATCTCCTAGTTATGTTATTTTGTTATTTGTTGCTTTTAATATTTATTTGTAACGTTTTAGTCATAAGTGTTGCATTGCGTTTTATATATTTGTTTGTTTTTTAAATGTTTTTAATATTCGACTACCTTTGTTGACTTTTACATTTATTTATTTATTTATTCATATAATATATATATATATATATATATATATATATATATATATAATATGAACATGTAATATATATTATATTACATGTTTTTGAAAGTATAAATGTTGTGTCACAGAGCACTGATGATGGGACGGTTCGCCCCGAAAGTACTTTGCCTGTAATAAAGAAGTATTAAGAGTGGAGGTGTTTGACCTTTTTGATCCTTCCGTTGAAGAAAATATTTATTATATATTTTAGAATTCCTGTGGAGGACACTACTAGAGCAAATAAAGAAACTGGAACATTGAATTTGTTATTATTGAGTTTCTCATCCCATCCCTGTTAACGAAGTGTAATACAAATTATATACAATTAATGATAATACGTTTTATTTATTTTCTGAATGTTTTAACATTCGCAGACTATGCCTAATTTATTCGCATGTGAAAATAACTTTAAATTAGGTAAGCGTGGAAGAAGAAATCTAAGACGCAGTTTGAACTGGCATATTCCACTAATCTTGACACATTTATTTAGTCTAGGAGCTTGTCTATGAACGAGATATGACAGCAATTACTAAAGACGCCCAGCAATTAATTACATTTATTTATCATTATTGGGTCGATAATTAATTAGTTGGAGTCATTATATAATTAATGATTATCTACGCCTATTAGATAGTTGATATCGCTTTATGCGCCCAAACCATAGTTATGGAAATAGTTTCATAATGATCAAGTTTCTTTATCGGTTACCATTCTTGGTTAATTCTCATTCATTACTATGTTGGCACTTCAACTAATAGATTGGTTTCACATGAATATTGCCAAATCTATGGGTAGTGGACGTCGTTGAAGGCTTATCGTCGAGAACACGTGGATGCGAGGCCATCATTTTCAATCTTGTAACAATTTTAGTCATCCCACGTGTACTCCACGATCAGCAGTGACTTTAGATTTTGAGGATGAAATTGCTATCTTATTAACTCTTTAATTTAATGGACAGACAAAAATCGTTTCGAGTAAAAAGAAAGGTTTGTATAAGAAATTAGTAATCGGAATCTTTGAACAAATTAAACCCTCGATAAATGAAGGAGCTGAATTCAACATTTATGATACTGAGAAATGAATAACCCAAAAAGTTGGCTGGCAGAAGTATTGTTTATTACCTTCTCTTCGTCTATTAAAAAATATATAACCGAGTAATTAGATTGAAGATGATACCTGCAAGAACTCAGTGTGCGTTAAATATTTATTTCTCTGTCTTTAACATTTTGCTATTTTCAAAACATTTGTTCTGACTGGAACCTTTTCCTCCTGGCTCTAAATGTAATTCGTATTCTTTTAAAAGTAGATGCCCTTACATCATTGATTTGAAGAAGAGATAATTAATTGTTTGGAAATAATGCATAAAATAGGATAATCATACGAAGTTTAAACACATTGTTTTATTTATAGTAGCCATACTCAAATTTGTGTCCAAGTGTTCCGCAAAAACCTCTGTGGGGGCTCAGCAAGAATTCAGGGGGGAAAATTCACACCTCTCTCTCTCTCTCTCTCTCTCTCTCTCTGGTAGACGGTTCCACGATACGTGCGCTCTGGCGACTCTTTGAAGCAACACAACCAAAATGAATTCATAGATTCAAAATCCCTTTTACCCAATTTGCAAAAGCCCCAAAGTATATCCAAAGAGATATATGAATCTTTCTTCGAAATGGCATCAGACAAAAGTATAGAGTCACTTTTCAAAACGACGCCTCTCAACGATTTTAGGTGCAGAATCCCAGATGAATATCAAATGCTTGTCAAAATGGCCATGAATGTTTTTCTCCTGTTCCCAACAACATACTTGTGCGAAACAGGATTCTCAACCTATGCAGCCAAGAAAACAAAATACCGCAATAGATTGGACGCCAAACATGATATGAGACTTCAACTCTCTTCTATTAAACCTGATATCAACCAATTGATGAAAAATAAAAATAAAAACAGTTTCATAACTCCCATTAGATATTTTTTCCTTTTTTTTTATCTATTCTATTATTATATTTGTTATGTAATAAGTAACTGTTAAATGGTACTAGTACTATGATTATTAATAAAGAATGCACAAAAAGACATTTTTGTTTTATTTTAGAGTTCCGTCAAGTATTTTGCTTTCCAAAAGAAAGGTTTGAGAACCGCTGATTTATAGGATAGATAGGATACGCCACAATAAATATCAAAGAAAAACAGTAAAATTTACTTACTTCATTCGGCCTATTCAATGAATAAAATAGATAATCAGAAGTATATTTACCACTCAATAAAAGAAAGACATTTGTTCCGAAACTTTGGTAAAATAGTGTGCTCGTGACCTACATAATTTTTATTAATTGTATCGACTATTTAAAAATGGTCTGTTTAAATTCAAATTTATTTATCTTAACCATCTGTTAACCCTAGTTGAAGTAGCACATACACACACCAAAAAAGGTGAGTCCAGTTGACTTGGTGTGGGTGACCTTAAACAGTATGCCTGTCTTGGGTTAGTGACTCACTTTTCAAACTAGTTCCATTATGAAATATCTTATATTTATCTGTTTTAAATATACCTTGTTGTAAATTAATATAAACAAATTTGATAAAACTATAATTGGGTTTTAATACAATACTCTGTGTCGACTGACCAACATAACATAAAACTGCTTGTACAAAATGAGAGGAGACTTATTTTCCGCGTACGAGGGAACCATTTTTGCGAAATGAATTTGCGGAGCGCCGAATGGGTAAGTTTTCAATAAAAACGGTACTGAATTGACGAAAAGAAAACGTAACGTTTGTGATGGAAGTTGGAAAGAGTTGACAAAGGTAAGTGAAATCGGCGTGAGAGACATTCATTTCGCAGACTTGCAAAGAATCTCTGAAATGGTATAATAGTCGACAATGCCACTCCAGACACTATAATAGAACATTATTTACACCTTCACACTCATTGCTGGGACCGCTTTCCGTCTCCGCCAGTTGGAATTCCATAAGAGCACCCGTCTTAAATAAAGCATTTATAACACAATTTCGAATTTATTTACGTCCACTTTGTGCTGAGCCTAAACGGGTTAACTATGCTTTTCCATTCTTTTCGAGCCTGGGTGAGGCTAAGGATTTTATTTGGTGAGTTTATCACTATATAAATTCTTAATGCCTACATGGGAATCGAACCCATGACTCAAGGTTTACCAATTGTATTAAGACCAAAGCCTCAGCTCTCTTGGCTAACCTGACCATAACAACGCATAAATCACGTCATCAATAAATATTATATTAATTAGTGACTTTAATTTTACATGACAATGCAATAAATATTTAGCACATTTAAGTAGAACTAAGGTATCTTGTATTAATCTCGTTGTTGATCTATACATTTTAGCAGATGCGCTTAAAGGAAATCAGCTAATGAGGTTGTACTCATGACGCGATTTTCGAAACATTTCTTCCAATGTCCATCGATCCTACTTAGTAGATAACGAAAATGAGGTCCGTTTTAAATTGTATATATATATATATATATATATATATATATATATCTTTATATCCATCTATACATTTGTCTGTTAAAGCTCTAGCGGTCGCAATTGTTGTCTTATCGTTACCAAACTCGACATATAAGGGTTTTAATTAAAAAGAAAGATGAAGTTGGTTAATTGCTGAATTCAGACCAGTGGGAGGGAGGGTTAAGACAGGAAGAATTTCAATGGTTGTTAATATCTCCGTTATTATAAAAATCTTATCGCAAATATAATGTTCCATAAATAATGCCATGTGCATTTATTCACTGTATTGATTATTAACACGTTGACTGCCACGACCATTCTCAGAATTCCGGTCTAAAAAGCCAATTGCATTTAATTTAATACTTCTTGATTTTGAATAAATTTTTTATAATTATATTTTCTGTTTATTTATTAATAAAATTTCTGTTCATGTCGCCAACATTTTTTTGTTGTTTTTCATTTTAGATTTTTTGTTCTCTTCCCAGAAGCCATCTATCCATATTAGCACTGATATGCTACGAGTTTAAGCGTAGCTACGCGACAATGGCAAGTAAACACAGTACGAGATAACTCGTAGTCGGCGTCCTAGCAAAGAACGGAATATACGAGTTATCTCGTAGTTGGCAGTCAACGTGTTAACCAAGATACTAGCATTTTATAGCCTTCGCCCTTCAGTAACCCCCCCCCCCCCTCTACTGGTCTCATATTATCAATAAGCTGTTGTATTATAAAGCACATTATTTGAAGTATAAATACCAAATATTGTTCTTGTTGAACTTCAACTTTCTGGCGTAATGAGCGAGTCATTCTCGCACTTGGGGTCCAAAAGTTCCTACTTAGGAATATGAAGAAGATAGGCAAAATGGAAGATGGGGGGGGGGGAGAAACCGATTTTACATGATATAAAAGCTAAGAAGATGTATGGCAATTAGAAAAAACCTAACATGGCCCCTGTACAATATAATGAATGCCTTAAAAGAAGAATAGCAAAGCACTAAACAGTCCGAAGATGAAGCATGTTGACCTATGAAAGAAAACCGTTTTTATATTGACTCGAATACCATCAGAAGTTAGAGATGGATGGTTTTTGATACCGAATGATCTAAAAGGTTTAAGAAGCCAGCGAAAGAGAAAAAATTTAGTGACTCGTATGGAGCAATTATATGTATAATATATGTAAATAGCAGTGATAGCAGCTACATAATATGACGTGGTAGTGATACCAGTTGTAGAAGGGAGAGGTGAATGTGTAGTGGGCTCAAACCCCCACACTGGGGAGCATGGTTCAAGGCCGGGGATTACTCACTGGATTTGATTTAGGTGTGCATTGACCAAGCTTTGAGGTAAGACTTGCATCTGTTCTCCCGAGGCCCTCTCAGCATCTTGAGGCAAGTAAGTAGCTAATTGACTAAAGAACTAGCCATCTTTAATAATCAATAAAGCTGCCACTATAAAGCAGAGAACGCATCGGCTTGACCAATTAACCCCCCCCCCCCCCGCTCCGCAACCAATGATGTTTTTCGTTAGTAGCGTCACGCCGTAGCACTATCTCATATGTATCTGTTATTTGGTAAATAGCAACCTCTAACATACTGGATTAGCAAGTCCTGGAAGTGCAATAAGTCCTGAGAGAACAAAGGTATAGAACGCCTGCTTTGTGTAGAAGAATTATACAACGAGCTACTTTGGGAATAAGATATTCAGGATACGTTCTCTTAAACATATGAAGGATGTTTCAGGACGAGAATAAGAATATAACTGGACATGTCTTAAGGACTATACTGACCGAAGACCTTCTCGTGAGTGTTATGACCTGCATCCATAATCTCTTATCCAACCACCTGAGAACAGGAAATAATAAGACATCACTAAAATATTTTGTATTTTAATTTACCCTTTTCACATGGTGAATTTTGAATTACGTCTTTTCAATTCTTGGTGTAACCCATTTGTGATTTTACTCAGTAAGATCAACAATGTTAGGGATAAAGGTATTGCCAAAAACATCCAATCATTGCAATATATCTCAAAAGAACCTCATCGACGTTGATCCTTCCTTCACAAAGAAAAGTACTTACAAAGGGAAAGTATTTTTTAGTTAAACAGCCAAATTCTTCAATGCTGAAGAAACTGTATTTATTTTGCTATTGCCGTATATAAGTCTATAGAAGTTGTACATTGAAGTTAAGGTTAAGTGCCTATTGATAAAATGAAATAAATAAAAAAAAATCGTTGCTCAATATGTTGATACTAGGTGCCAAAATGTATCCAACCTGACAAAATCTTTACTAAAATTGACAGTAGAACATGTGTTAGTTGTTATTGCCCTTTCTGCAATAAGTCCAGGAGCACGTACAATCTTCTCTACACCACGAAATCCTTAAGAATGAAGAAAGTACGGTTCAAAAACTAATGAAGATTCAAGAGACTGCAAACTTGTTGAATGTAATATAAATTTATTTTGTTTACTAATGGCCCTCAGTGTAAAAGCGGAATAATGATAAATTAGGGGAAAAAAAAGTTATCTTCCCTTAGTACTGAATCAACTAAGGACCATTAAGCAACAATGATGTTACTTTTAGATACATGTATAGCACACCGCCTCCAAAGAAACGAATCTTTAAATTGAACGACAACTGAGGTTTCAGAAGCAGTTTTACATCTTAAAACGTTATCACATATTAAAAATACCCCTAATGGTTCAAGCCCTTCCATCGCTCATTTGTCCACAATTTAGAATCTTTATTTCTCAAATTGAATTATGTTCATAGATTTCATTTGCTTGTTTTGTTAGATTGACCAAGTCTTCTATTAGCAAACGGAGAGAGGGAATTGGGAGGAGTGCATAAGAGCTATTCTTTTGATGTATACGGTATACTAGAAATGTTTAATTAACATGATTTTAGTGAACTTCAGAAATTAAAGGATTTATTCTGAAATTTTGGAATAGATTTATCTCTATAATATTCATACGATTTGGATTTGATTGTGAGAATGGGGTTCATTTTTTAATTTAGTTTTTAATCATGGATCTAGTTTTTACGATTTTGAAGAAAAATAGAGTTTTAATATTTTAGGTCGTAAGGTTGTATTGGTGTTTCATGTGATTCCAGAGTCCTAGACATTATTTATTAAGTTATTGTTCAAATGCCAGATGAGAAAAGCATTCGAAAGAGTTCTCTTGATAAAGAACCACGTAATCCATGAAATTATTCTAAAATTTAATTTAAATATCTTCTAGCCTTATTTGAAGTAAATTTATTTTTTTTCTCACTTACAAAAATCATTTGGTTTATAGAGTAGTAGTATTAATGTTAAATATTATATATTTGATGGTAGAGGCATATAACATTATAAAATAATATTCAAATATTACATAAATAAAATGTATTTTATATTTTTCTCCTTCAAGTATTGTTGAGTGAGGTTAATTGTAACCTCTTATATGGACGACATGGAGAAACTTAATGATCCAATTTGCCAGGTTGTGCAGCCTATCACAGACCTATCTCATCCCACATGGCATCCCTGGTGTATAGTAAATGGGACCCAAGGTATGATTTACTGAATCTAACCAATTTTATAGGACTTAAGAAGGATATGCGTGACCTTGGGTGTCCACAGGTCCAGTACAGTAATCCAGGCACAAACTAAGGGGAAGTTACATTGACACCTGAAGGTAATGGGTGGAGATACTGCGTACTAGACGCTCCATTTGGAAAAAATATTACTGAACCAGCCAGCTATTGTTACGAAAATCGGTCATGAGGGGAATCCTAACACTAAATCTTACTTTTCCGACTACGTATATTTCTGAATACTTATGAAAATATATTAAATTGACTTCTGGGCTTTGATATTAAATCCAAAAACGCAACTGGGGCTCTAAGAAAGCATTACTGCCAAGCAATTTATAATCTTTTCGTTTGTGTAAAGAATTAAGTTTGATGCAGTAGGCTCTATCTGATTGAAGGCAAAGAAATTCATTCATAATTCAATTTTTCATTGATAATTTATGATGAATGATTAACCTTATTTTGACTAGGGCTGTGGATTGCTTGAACCTGACCTTTGGTTCGGTAAGTAAATGCAGGCCAGAGCCACCTTGCTCTCCTATAGCTATGACTAATCGAGTCAAGTCGGCCAAGGGAAGGGCGCTTGGAGGGTCGCCTCCGCTCATATTTACCTACCCTAACCAATTGTAAATCTATTAACTCCAGCCAGTAATTGAGGTCATTTAAATTAACATTAGGACTGCCCATTTAAGGATGCAAATTATTACAATAGAGTACTAATTCTCGAAAAAACGTCCTCCTCAGTTTAAAAGAAAAAAAATGTTTAATTCTTTTTTATTATAATTTTTCTGTGAGTAGTATTATTTCCTCAAATAAAACGAAGTGAAACAACTGTCCTTGTTTTAATGAAAAATTTCTTATCAAGAGTTCTTAAATTTATAGATCCTTGTCATTATTCGCGAATATGATATTATTGTCTTTATGGGCTGGATAATGAAATGAATGACCTAATTTTTTTAAACTCCAGGAGTAAAGCCCTATTGGGTAAGTTATTTAGGGCAAAATGTCCTTTGGTTGCTATCCTTGTACACCTGAAAATATTCGAAGCATGGTCTTTCTTTACCCCCTATCAAGAATCAACTGTTAGGAAGTGCTTTTTACATTTTTTTTTTTTTTTTTTTTTTTTTTTTTTTTTTTAATGGAACATCTCTATTGAATTACTATACAATAGCATCATGTCGAAAACCAGGTGTCTTCGCACCTTTGTATTCTTTCAATGCCAAGAATTTATACAATGGGGCCCTTAAAGCTCTGTAATTTTTCACATCAATTCAGTACTTTTTAAAATATTTTTTTTACAGTCAATACAATACTCGGATATTTGACCATTTCATGCAAAAAATAAAGATTATATCTGGAAATGGTGGAATTTGAAACTTGAACCACTCTAGCATTTTTGTTTGAGAGTTATCAATTCTATACCTAGGTATTTAATGTAAAACTATAGGTCAAGTTCAGGACTAAAGTTGGATCCGGAGAAGGTTTTAGAAGCGAACCTATAAATCGCATATGCCCAACATTGTTGCAAATGTAAATTCCTATAAATGTTTTACTATGCATTCTTTCTGAATCTTGAGCATTAACCAAAATATTTGAATTTATAAATATTTAGTCCCAGTAAGCCCTCTCTCCTACTCATGTGATTTGCACCTTGATTAACTGACTCAATAAAAACATCATATGCAGCTAGTATTTCAATTCCTGTTTCTAGGATTCTGATTACAGTAGAAATAATGAATTGAGTTGAGATCATCAGTGCATAATATATCAGTTTGAGGAAAATATGCTTGACGAACTTTAATCAACGCTTTAGCTAGTATATTTTTATTTCCTTTCAATCTCAAAATAAATAGCTAAACAAAATATTTTTATACTAAATGCATATTCCCTCAAAGCTAGATGTGCTTCCTTTTGCTAAGGAAATGACAATTTCATATATGCCTATAGTAGCTATAAGCTTACTTACTGTGAAAGGTGTTTTGTGCATCTCTTTTGATGTGGTTAATTTTATTCATTGTTTGTCCTGGGCTTATCTAAAAATGTTTATGAATGTCTTGGAAAGAAAAATACTTTTTACCTCAAACAAAGAAGAGCAGACTGTTCTAAATTCATTAAAACAGCATAAATCATATTTATTTCATTAAATTTATTTTGAAATCATGAATTTAAAATATAGGTTTTTGTCGTTGCATAGAAAGTTTCCTTATTCATTACCTATTTCATATTAGTTGGTACCACTTATGTCAAATTTATGAATGTGCAATACTATGTATATATCAAAGTTTTATGTGCTTTAAAAAATAATTATTGTAGCTGTTTTAATTTAGATTACGAGGAAAAAAATGAAACGCAATAAGGTGAACTACTTTTTTGCTGGGCATTATAAACAAGCATAACACTGCTTTAATTAAATTCGAAGTTTACTTTCAAATCAGTAAAAAAGTCCAGTATAGACTGCAGTTGATTTGACTAAAAACTATAGCTCCAAGGGGGAAATCCATAATTCTAGCTGGCTGCAAAAGCAATAAATATGTACATGAAAAAAAGAAGGTCACATCCTTGATGGTCGTTGTTGCACTCTTGGAGTGGAAGTATCAGAAATGATTAAAGAAGGGGCTTCAAAATCCCTTCAGTCACTTATGAAAATATTACCTCTTCCGTGGGATGAGACAATTGTTTCAAGTTCTGGGAAGTGTTAGTTGGTAGGATTATTTCCTTTACTACTATAGGCTGTTGAGGTCGGGATAGGTGAGGAGTGGTTAAGGCCTGATGGCTAGGAATTCAGTCACTTTTTCCATCATCTATTGCAGCGTACAAATGTCAATGGGGATGGTCATTAGAAGGGTAATCATCGATTACCCTTGGGAAGTGCTTTCAATGTGAAGGCATTATCTTCAAGCCTGCCATGTTTTGTTTTATGTTAGTTCTCAGTGCAACAAACATTAATCTTAAGAGACTGTGCTCTTTCTTGCATTGAATTTATTTGCCATGCACACTCAGGAATCTCCCAGTAATGATACACTCCCCTGGCAGATTTCACAGTAATTGCAAACATTACATTAATATAGAATACAATTTCATTTTGGAATGTCAAAGATATCATTAACTAAATTGACTGCAATTCCTTTTTACAAACTTTTACATTTATTGAATAAAATTTAGAGCCATGGTGTGATATACATATTTATTAATGTTTTATTAATATAACAAAAATAATTTATACCAGAAATTTTCTTAATAGCAACAAAAAGTGTAAATGGATTTCAAAGAAACCTTGGAAAAGTGATTATCGAAGAGCCATGCTTGTCCCTATAAAAGTTTTGAACACTACTTATCTTCATACATAACTAAGAAAAATATTGTAGTTGAATCATCTTCTCATTGTGTCTTACTTCTGTATTTACCAGTTAATAACAACTGCAATGAATTGGACATTATTATTAAAGGTGGTAATACTAAAGCATTAACTCTCATTCACTAGGGAATTTGCTGAACATATTTTATATTTGAATACTCCTCAGTTATGTATTCTATCTCATACATGTTGGTAAGAAATATTCTGATTAATAGTAAGACAAATTTAGAATAAAATAATTGTTACCTATGAGATATAAACGATTATATTGAGTGAAACATGTAGTCAATTTAAGAAATAAATAAATTAGTAATAATGCATAAAAAAATAAAAAATAATAAACATTTTTTTTGTATGTTCATTTAATGCTTGATCATTTAGGTTGTAATACAAACTAACTGAGCAGTTTTGCCAACATTTGAGATAAAAGTACTTCTTTTTCCAAAAGTATCAAACAATTCCTATTAGTATAAAAAATTAATAAAATCGACAAAAAATATGTTACTTAGTAAATTAATGTGTACCATAAATAATTATAATGGTTATAATTAGGAGTTTAATAATATATCCTTATATATAATATATATTAGCATTACAAAAAATGAATAATAATAATTTATAAAATAGAATAATTTATTCAGTAAAAAAACAGCCCCTTTCAAATACTTGGTTTTTATTGATAGAGGTGTTTTATAAAAGAGCCAAGTTCCACTAAAATGGTTTATAATTCAATAATTAAAAAAAAAAAAGAAGAAATTTAGCCTCACAGTAAGTGTGAGCTATTTAAAAATATTTGCCTAGACTGGCATAAAAAATAAAATAAATGAAGTTGTACCAGAAAATTAGAAATCCTAAATCTGAGAACAATTGGTCTCTACAGTTAAACAGCTGATTAGAATTATGCAGTCAAAGGGTAGGAAGAAAATAAAGAGGTAAAAACAATGAATCTTGATTAACACCATTTTTGAGGATGACCATCTTGAATATATTAAAATCTTTGTAATTAGTCATTTTGCCTTGAGACTTCATCCATTAAAGATGAAAACAGGGTACTGTGAGATTGAAACTTACAAGAAAATAGCTTATCTCGTTCATGAATGCATCAAAAAAATTATAAATTACACTAAATCGTCTTTAGGGAAAAGCTGTAATTCATTGTCACATTCTATCAGTCTGTCCAATTACTTTTACCTAAAAATGGAACAAATATTTAATGACATTGCATCTTATTAATTAATCTAGGGCTGCATATTGAATATATGAAATCACAACCACTTCAAAGTTATGAATCATTGAGGAAAAAAACATTAGGATCATTGAAAATGATTAGGGTTCTCAAACAGTACATTGCTTTCAATATACACTCCCAATACAATTCATCGACTCTATCAAACCTCATCTACCTCCTTATAGGAATTGATGTAGAATAGTAGTATAGAACTTTTCTGAAGGCCTTATATTATGTTTAGTATTAATCGAGGCATATGAAATTTTAAATCTGTGTTAAGCTCACAATAATTCTCACAATAATACAATCATCAAAAAAACAAAAATATGTTCCCAAAAAAATTAAAATAAAACTTTAGATATTTTAATATTATGAAGAAAAATGATTTCTTTATTACTATATCAACTAAAATTAATGAAATATTTTCTAGGAGAAAATTCTCCCAGAGTTGGAGAAATTCCTGAAGAATTGGAAGAGCGATTTTAAAACATTAATTATTATTTACAGGATATATAGAAGTATAAGATTCATAGATTATTTTATTATTACTTTTTTTTGTGTCAAGAGTTGTTATAGAACACTAAATTAATTGCTCCAGGATTTATACTATATAAATGTCAGATTCCATTAATAGTGTGATTGGTTTAGGAGAAGAATGCAATGCAACCAAGTTCCTCCTCATTATGAATATTAATTTTAAATTAATATTTAGCATTCAGTTCGCTTATTAAGAGAACTTTTTTTAATAACATGAATTAATGATTTTGTTATTTCAACAATTGGTTTTTTCTCAAAAATTGTATTTTATGATTTAGTACTTTTGATTCAATAGACCTTGATTATAGAACTCTCTTCATAAATATTTATCAACAGGAGGTTATAATACAGACAGCACAATTATTGTCTTAGTTAAGTATTATTATTAGGCTTTTTATTTCACTTAGGGTGAGATGTATAGAGATTAGGGCTTTTTCCTCTTTTATAACACTTTACTTTTATGGATTTTAATTGCTATTTCTAATACACAGATTTTATCTTACATTTACATGTCAGTTATAATTTTCCTTATCACCGTGATACATTTTGGAAAATAAACTATTCAACAATAGCATATAATGGCTCATGTAACAGTTTCAAGTCATTATTTTAGTCCACAATAATAAGTATTTATGGCTAAGTTCATATCAATTGTATTAAGTGTTACATATATAGCTTTATATTTTTTTTATTATTTATTAACACCCACTTTTTGCAACTAAGGCTAATTGGGTATAGCTTTATAATAAACCTCATCGTAATCTTTGCAATTCAAGAGTAACAATAACAATTTAAAAAAGGACTTTAATTCTTAAATCAATATGTATCTTTTCTACTTTAAAAACACAAACTTCAGTTGAATTGTTACTATATGAAATGAACCTCTACTTTTCTAAGAGAACATCTGTCCTCCTCAACATCATAATTTTATTCAGACCTTTTCCATTTCCTCATTAACCTCCAGGTTTGGTAATCATCTAACACAAAATAATCTTTGAAAATCTTAGCTATTAAGGAACTTGCTGCTTATTTCTCATTAAATTTAAAAACTAGTCTTTTTACAAATAATACAACCAACAAGTTACACTCTATAACATAAATTATTATTAAGAAGAAAAACTATAAAAAATTAAAACAAATAATTGCTTATCAAGGGTTACAGTGTGTTTAATACAATAAAATGTTTTATAATTATCTTCAGGTGCATAATATGAAATTTATAACTATGATGGACAATATTTATGCTGTTATAATTATTCAACGTACAAAATAATCAGCTTATTTCACTTAAAGTCTATAATTTATTTATAAAAATAAAGCTAGGAGGACTAACTCAACCCTCTAGCATCCTAAGCATGTGTGTTCAATTTCGTATTCAATATGCGTTGCCCCAAGGCACTTCCACTTCATGTTGTTTTCTTCTTTGTCACAAATTTACAAATTCTCAAAGTCCATTTACTATATTATTCTTACTACCTCTTAATAGAGATCTTGCCAATCACTGTGGAGCGCAAAAAAAAAAAAAAAAAAAAAACGATTAAATTTACAAATCGTCAATTTGCTATCGAAAACATTATTAAAAAAATGATTTTGAAGCTCTAGTCCCCTCCGCCCCCTCGTCCGATTTCAGCCGTTTCGAAGGTTAATTTCGAAAATTTAAAATATCTTTAGTATACGTCAAAAAAAAAAAAAAAATAAATAAAATAGAAAATATATCCTTTATTATACGTTAATACTGTGTAGAACCCGGGGAAGTTGTGCATTGCTAATTTAATTGCCTATCAATATTGTTATGCACGTATTTTCTCTATCATAAATATTAACGGAAATATTTGCATTTTATGGTTTTCAGGCTTCAGAAAACCCCACTCCTACTCATGTCATATTAATAGTAAGCTATTGTATAATGAACCACATTATTGGATGCTTAATTACCAATTATTGTTTTCACCGAACGTTTACTAATTGTTTCATCCAACACTAAAGATCATATTAGTCAATGGCTGAAATTAGACCAGGAATAAGGGGGGGGGGTTGAGAGGGGAATTCTAAAATTCAAAATATCCACGTTATTTTGTGTAGTATCGAAAAACGTTATATAACCAATCTTGTTAAACTGCTGATGCTTTAAAATTACTGTTCTATGCATGTTTTTGCATATCAAATACTGAGCGAGTTATTTGTACTTTCTTATTTTCAGCCTTCAGTAAACCGCCACTACTACTCTTCAGAGTTTTACTTAGAAATAGAAAATATGTTGTGAGATGACTTTACTAATGTGTCTTACCAGCACGTGGGAAATCTGCTTAGTTTACGGAGGCAGAAGAACAATATTTACAGCCTGATAAAAATGAGTCTCTTCTTTAAGCTCGAAATGCTTCTCCCCGTCCTCACAGTACCTCTTCAGGGGCTTATGTTAACTTCAAATTATCCGATTTAGAAAAATTCCCTAAAATGTCTATCGATCCTAGATGGCGAGAATGAAGTCCGCCCAAATTTATATATATATATATATATATATATATATATATATATATATATATATATATATATATATATATTCTTGATTGTAGGAATACATGGTGCCAGATCCCTGTGCGTATACGGCTCATGGTAAATCTTCCTTGTTTAAGCTGGTGTTGCATTTATAGAGTTCTTTTATTAGTGTATCTCCCTATTTATCGAGGGAGTAGTAGTCTTATTGCCTTTAATAATTTGGTTACTTCCGAAAGGTGTTATTGTTGTATCTACAGGCTACACATGGTAATTCAGCTAAACCTGATTTTCACGGGAATGGCCCACTCCGAACGGTGACACATAACATATGTGGGGTTAACTGAAGCAAAAATATAAGAAGCTTCCTGATGAGTACCCAGATATTATTATAAATTAGAAAGAGTATGTTTGAGTGAGGGACTACTCCAATAGATGAACAGGAAATCCAAAATAATTTTGAAATAAAAATCGGCCCATGATTTGTTTTCATTAAAGTGATAATTTAGAACTTACCAAGCAAAATTCTCTGAAGATGTAGGAAGAGTCGCCAATTAATGACAATGCTTGCCATTTTAACAGTTATTCAAGTACATACGTGTTTTACTCTTATCATCTACTACTAATGCTTGAAACATATACATAAAATTAAAAAAAAGTAAAATTAAGTGAAATGATGTTGGAAATAAAATTCGAAATGAGAGTTACGGATGTTATAATATATTAATCTAATACCTTTGACTCTAAGGTTTCTTTTTTCTTGTCGTTTATAACAATTTCTCGAACTACTATTGGTCGAATTCAGATTAAGGATCAGACATTTTAGGGTGAGGATTCAGTAGAGTCCAGGCTGGAGCTTTCAGTGCTGGTTTAATCCATCAATAGCTCAATCCAGTTACTACTTCGACAATGTATTGATGGCCACCTAATACTCGAAGTCATAAACATTTAATTATAGAGGCCATTAAACTATAACAACACGACGAATATTAAAAATGATAAAATAAACAAATAAATATTTACAAATTAATGAAATAACCTTAATGGTAATAATCAAAACATATATATAACCACCTTTTAAAATCTGAGAGTAGAAAAAACTGGTAAAGGTCTATGATTGTCAATACATTTGAATTGTTTTTACGATGTTTATTATTTATGTGTGATATATATAGTTACGTAACTGCAAAAACAAATGTTGAATAATAGCATGATTTTTGGAGTTTAACGATTTTTCAATTGACAGAACCTTATTTTTTCTTCTCATTCTTTTCATTTGCTTGTTCTAACTAACGCCAACAAGTGAAGTCTTGAGGAACATTACATTGTAGTTCTATTCAAGGTGCTAATGGGTCATGGCTTTCTGAGATCTGTCATAGCTTTTTAAGATTTTACTTATACGTCCAGTACATCTTTCGGATACCTTTATTGTTTGATTGTCTTATAAGACTATCAACCAATAATGACATAACAAAAAAGAAAATCAGCAAAATGCAAGCTCTTCGTGTCCTTACCCTTACGTTATGAATTTGTGTAAAGTAATAAATAAATCAAAGTCCCACTGTTGGATACTTATGTTCCTGTTAGCTCAATTTTTGGGAACGCCATAGAATGGCCTGCCATTTTTGTATTCATTATTAATTAGCGGATTGGCGTAGTTAACAAGTCGAAAGAAACATTGGATTGCTTACAAGCAGCAATCATGTTTTCATTTTATATTATTGCAAATTCTTACGTTACTCAAAATGTAATTATAAAATTACATAGAGGCTTGCCAGAGTTTCCGTGTTAAAATTTGTGGAAAATAATATAAGCCAAAAAATCATCTTGTCGTTAACGTGTTCATTTCTAATGTTTATTTTTTTCTAACAGTCGGTATGGAGTGTGATGAATTCAATACTTGCCGTTATGGTCCCTCCAGTCAACCTAACGCGGACAGAATTGGAGAATTTCAGAGAATAGACGACACACTTGTTTGAGCATATATGCCATTTTCTTGATGTTATTGTAAATGTGCGACTAGGAAAGACCATGGCTAGCATACTCATCGTGAATAGAGATGGAATAACATCGCTGTGAGCCTCCACGATGAACTAAACCTAACATTTCCAACTTTACACAGGATAGAACAACAAATTGACGCTTGGAAGAAAACAAATTATTTATCTGGCCATATTTATCTTCCCTATTTATACTGTCTAATAGTGATGGTTGGCAAATCGATTGTCCCATTTGTATTGGCTGGTGAGAACTGCCATTTTAACTTCATCCAACGTGTTTACCTAAAAACATTCATTAGTAAAGTTAGTTAAAAATTGCTATTTTAAATTACAAATTATTTTTACATGGTTCTAATAAGTTTTTAGCAGGGAATTAATTACACGGATATTTCAATGTTATGAATATTAAAAGTTGAATTCAGATATTGTTATTGCTATGTTTAATTAATTAATATTCTTTTTCACACAATCACGGCATCGGCCAAAAATAAAATTGTTGAAAATTAGACATCATAATAATAATACACAAAAGGTAATAGCTGTTTTTATTTTTTATTACAGACTTTGAGGGTTACGGTTAATCATGTTTTAAATAATAATATACCTCTCCTCACTGTTGCTTTTGCTGATCACAAAGAAACAATCAACTAAAATTAAGATTCTTCTTCTGTTAAATCATTGTAGGCAATCAGATTATCAGAAAAAACTCCACAAACAAAACTAGCAATGTGTTAAAGCAATATATAGCTTAAACACTATACTAGTGCGTTTATGAATCATTCCATTAAATTGTTAATATTTGTTCTAATGAACTACAGGACTTTTACTAAAATGAGTAGAGTAGGTTATCATTTATTTGAATGAAACTTCAAATGCTGACATTACAGTATGGTGTGAAAACAAATAAATTATTATTTTTAAAGTGTTGCTATAGTCATTGTAAGCTGTAATATAAATTTATTAAAAATTACACTATTTCTTTTCGTGAGTCAACAACAGAATAAAGAATTCTGTAATAGTATATGACATAATAATTTTCCAATACAATGTCTCTGATAATTTAAAAGTCTAATAAGTTGTCGTCATTCTGGGGCTTCTTACTGCCTTCTTAGGTGCTTCTGAAAGACTTCCTTAACTTTATAAATAATACATATCATCAGTGCAGCATTCAAAGAGCATAATTACACTGCTTAAAATATTCTCACAGACAGAAAAAAATTATTTATTCCACTGGAGAAACCTCTGACGTCAGAGTCAGCTAGTTACGGAAGAGAAGTATGCTCATGAATTCAAATTTATATTAATTTCTAGTTAATGTAGTCATTTAGTTTTCAAACAGCCCAGTAGTTTACGTTTTATCTTAAATAACTACATGGTATTTCTAAATATTACATGTTTTTTTTTACGTTCATCATCATATTTAGGGACACGTAATATTAGTTTCTCTATTTGTTTCAGTGTAGCATTTTTATTTTGGTTCTTAACGTGGTTCATCGTCATATTTAGGGACACGTAATATGAGTTTCTCTATTTGTTTCAGTGTAGCATTTTTATTTTGGTTCTTAACGTGGTTCATCATCATATTTAGGGACACGTAATATTAGTTTCTCTATTTGTTTCAATGTAGCATTTTTATTTTGGTTCTTAACGTGGTTCATCATCATATTTAGGGACACGTAATATTAGTTTCTCTATTTGTTTCAGTGTAGCATTTTTATTTTGGTTCTTAACGTGGTTCATCATCATATTTAGGGACACGTAATATTAGTTTTCTCTATTTGTTTCAGTGTAGCATTTTTATTTTGGTTCTTAACGTGGTTCATCATCATATTTAGGGACACGTAATATTAGTTTCTCTATTTGTTTCAGTGTAGCATTTTTATTTTGGTTCTTAACGTGGTTCATCATCATATTTAGGGACACGTAATATTAGTTTCTCTATTTGTTTCAGTGTAGCATTTTTATTTTGGTTCTTAACGTGGTTCATCATCATATTTAGGGACACGTAATATTAGTTTCTCTATTTGTTTCAGTGTAGCATTTTTATTTTGGTTCTTAACGTGGTTCATCATCATATTTAGGGACACGTAATATTAGTTTCTCTATTTGTTTCAGTGTAGCATTTTTATTTTTGGTTTCTTAACGTGGTTCATCGTCATATTTAGGGACACGTAATATTGAGTTTCTCTATTTGTTTCAGTGTAGCATTTTTATTTTGGTTTCTTAACGTGGTTCATCATCATATTTAGGGACACGTAATATTAGTTTCTCTATTTGTTTCAATGTAGCATTTTTATTTTGGTTCTTAACGTGGTTCATCATCATATTTAGGGACACGTAATATTAGTTTCTCTATTTGTTTCAGTGTAGCATTTTTATTTTGGTTCTTAACGTGGTTCATCATCATATTTAGGGACACGTAATATTATTTTCTCTATTTGTTTCAGTGTAGCATTTTATTTTGGTTCTTAACGTGGTTCATCATCATATTTAGGGACACGTAATATTAGTTTCTCTATTTGTTTCAGTGTAGCATTTTTATTCTTACGTGTTCATCATCATATTTAGGGACACGTAATATTAGTTTCTCTATTTGTTTCAGTGTAGCATTTTTATTTTGTTCTTAACGTGGTGATCTATTTGTTTCAGTTCATATTTAAGGGTTCACGTGGATATTTAGGGACACGATATTTTAGTTTCTCTATTTTGGTTCTTTGTTTCAGTGTAGCATTTTTATTTTGGTTCTTAACGTGGTTCATCATCATATTTAGGGACACGTAATATTAGTTTCTCTATTTGTTTCAGTGTAGCATTTTTATTTTGGTTCTTAACGTGGTTCATCATCATATTTAGGGACACGTAATATTAGTTTCTCTATTTGTTTCAGTGTAGCATTTTTATTTTGGTTCTTAACGTGGTTCATCATCATATTTAGGGACACGTAATATTAGTTTCTCTATTTGTTTCAGTGTAGCATTTTTATTTTGGTTCTTAACGTGGTTCATCATCATATTTAGGGACACGTAATATTAGTTTCTCTATTTGTTTCAGTGTAGCATTTTTATTTTGGTTCTTAACGTGGTTCATCATCATATTTAGGGACACGTAATATTAGTTTCTCTATTTGTTTCAGTGTGGCATTTTTATTTTGGTTCTTAACGTGGTTCAACATCATATTTAGGGACACGTAATATTAGTTTCTCTATTTGTTTCAGTGTAGCATTTTTATTTTGGTTCTTAACGTGGTTCAACATCATATTTAGGGACACGTAATATTAGTTTCTCTATTTGTTTCAGCGTGGCATTTTTATTTTGGTTCTTAACGTGGTTCATCATCATATTTAGGGACACGTAATATTAGTTTCTCTATTTGTTTCAGTGTAGCATTTTTATTTTGGTTCTTAACGTGGTTCATCATCATATTTAGGGACACGTAATATTAGTTTCTCTATTTGTTTAAGAGTAGAATTTTTATTTTGGTTCTTAACGTGGTTCTCATATTTCGTAGTTTCTCTAACGTGGTATTTAGGGACACGTTATTACTTGGTTCTTCATCATCATATTTAGGGACACGTAATATTAGTTTCTCTATTTGTTTCAGCGTGGCATTTTTATTTTGGTTCTTAACGTGGTTCATCATCATATTTAGGGACACGTAATATTAGTTTCTCTATTTGTTTCAGCGTGGCATTTTTATTTTGGTTCTTAACGTGGTTCAACATCATATTTAGGGACACGTAATATTAGTTTCTCTATTTGTTTCAGCGTGGCATTTTTATTTTGGTTCTTAACGTGGTTCATCATCATATTTAGGGACACGTAATATTAGTTTCTCTATTTGTTTCAGCGTGGCATTTTTATTTTGGTTCTTAACGTGGTTCAACATCATATTTAGGGACACGTAATATTAGTTTCTCTATTTGTTTCAGTGTGGCATTTTTATTTTGGTTCTTAACGTGGTTCAACATCATATTTAGGGAAACGTAATATTAGTTTCTCTATTTGTTTCAGTGTAGCATTTTTATTTTGGTTCTTAACGTGGTCAGAACTCCCAAAATGAAAAATATGTACACATCATGATTTCAGGCTAAGAAGCCTTTAGCAGATTTCCCTTAAGTAAATCAGCCCGGTGCGGATGTCTCGAAAAATGCCTTCAAATTTCTATGGATCCTTTACATGATATGACGAATACGATATCCCTATTTCCTCCCTTTCGTAAATATATTTATGTGCCACTTAGTGAAAGTAATGAATTCAGAGGACATACAACACCATTGTAATTGAAAAAAGTAGTAAAAAATCACTATTTTAATTACAAATCATTTTAAGGCGATTTTTTCGTTCTAATACGCCTATTTATTCACATATTCTAGGTTCCTGCTAAAGGGGTGCAAATGTGCAACTCTATGTACTATCCCAAAGTACTCAATATTTGAAAAACAATTCCTTAAGGATTGGCAAATGTATAAGGGAGTTAGCTGTAGTTCTTCAGAAGAATCCTGTAGTTCTCAGAAGAAGAACAGACCTAGTAGTCAACCGTAGAAATGAATACAAAGGTATATGTCTAGATCCTCCAAACAACATCACAACAAACCCTTATAATGAAACAAAGAGTTCAGCAGAACAGGAACTAAAATTCTCCCTCCTGGTAGGTCACACAACCTTATCACATCATAAAATTATCAAGAGGCTAGGTCTCACATAAAACTAAAACAAAACAAAAAAAGGCACGGCCCTTTAGACCCCAGACTGCAATCCATCCGGATACAAGAAGGTAGCATTAGAGCTACCCAACATTAGTACAAAGAAGAGTAACGAGAAGACAGTTGGAGCAGAAAGTGAGTCTAGAGAAAAAGTACAAGTAAATTAATTATTACCTACGTAGGAAATAAAGTTAAAATTAACCTTCTCCTTTATCAAAAATATTTATCTGCAATTAATCTTTCCGTTTTGACTTCCCTCGACTCATTTTGAAACGTTTAGGTTGTGCACCTTCATTTTGATAAAAAATCAAGTAAGGCAGTGGGTTTAGAGGAGGCGGAAATAAAAAAAACTACAATTTTCTCGCTTACCATTAGTGGTAAAAATTTCGATAGATCGTTTTCGGTTTATCATAAAGAGATCTATAAATTATATGTTTTTACAATTCTTGATTTAATGGCGATATCGTACATAACTTTCAACGTTTTCTGCAGACGTATACACAAAAAACGTTGTTTATTTTGTTATTTAGAGTAACTTTTGTTATTTATACCTTTGTACAATAAATAATAATAATACACTAAAAAATAAAACGGGAGTCAACAATTTTATTGGACACTACCGGCTTCGGCAGAAAAGAGTTGCATAGACGATACATAGTAATGACAAATATTGTCAATGATTATTGTTAACATTGTCTACATTGATCTAAATGAAGAGGAATTGAGTTGTAACTGGTTTTCTTTGATTAATAATTTATTTATTTATGATTCACTTTTATTCTGCAAGAGCCAAGAATAGTAAAGGGGTTGCCATAGATACCAGAGAGCTTTGAATGCTACACAAATGAACACTGAGATTTGAAGTAATTTATGCCATATAAACTTTTATCGCCTAACAATAATAATGATGAAATGCGCTTTAAACAACTTCACATGAAATGGTACTAAGTACTCATTAAACTTGACATGATAACGACCCACTACATTTAATGCTTACTCCTTTAATGGTGTTTTATTATCTTCAGAAATTGCTTCGTTAATATGTGCACATAACATAGCATGCTATGAAAAAGCTTGAAAACTAAGTTTTTTCTTCGGCCATACATGGAATATTTTTAATAATAGTTATTGAATAAATAAAATAGATACATTTGTTGAAATCGATACAGCTTTGAGAGTATAAATTGTTAATATTGTTTAACCTATAGTAAAAATTGGTTTCTCCTATTATGATAATTACGATCCATAATATTTTGACACAACTAATTGTAATTGAATAGCTAGCCACGTTTAATCTGACAGCCTCAGCAATAGTACAACGATTGTCCATATTTCCAGAAAGCTGTAAAATTTAATGAAAGTAAATACACAGACAGGAAATGTAAATAAATGGAGCATATTATATATAACCTTCCAATGAATAAAATTCACACTCGTTATTCAGTCTACATATTTCCCGACCAATGCTACCTCAGTAATGGTACTTAATAATGATGAATGACTGTTATCCATGATTATGATTAATATTGTCCACGACATTTTGAACACTGCAGATAGATTGTTACATTTTTTTTTTATTCTTCAGCCTAAAAGATTATATGAATTCGCTTTAGCTATTAGATATTCAGGTATAAACCAAATACAATGAGATGGGGCAATCTAAACACATTGTGCACAGTAAAGCTTAGCTAGCAAAAATAACGTCATTCAGCCTCTAATGATATTCCAAGCGAAGCAGAGTACTTTAGCTAATATACATGTGTGTGTTGACGTTCCACTTGCTGGAATTTCTTTCGACGGAAGTGGGTATTGGCATGTTAGAAAATTCGTTAATGGCTAAAATCGGACTAGGAGTAGTCGGGGTTTAGAATAGGTCTAAAGAGTACCATCCTAAATATCGCAGCTATTATTATTCGGGTCTAAAATAATATCTATCTAATCTTAATCCTATAAGGTACTTCAATTGCTGTACTACATGTTTTTCATTAATTTTATAGATGGTACATAGAAATCTTTCGAGTCGTTTTGAGTGACTGAGCCCCAAATGGGTGGACAGCGAGACAGGCAGAAAAAGTTTTAAATTTTGATAGAGTGGTCTGAAACGTTAAAAAAATAAATCTCCTCCGAATTTAAATAGAAAAGCAGACAAACCTTAGAGTTTTATTAGTACATTTAAATGTTTTATAAATAACTCTGAGTAATAAAACATTAAGATTTTCGTAATGGTTTTTACGTAGCCTATTACGCATTTTTTGACAAAAATATGTCTTCCTCCAAAGCACTATTAATGCATTAACAGCACAAGTAAGGAGAACATGCATTATTATTGAACAGTTCTGTAGAATTATTCTACATATGTTTTCCATTTGTAGTAAGTAACATGCTTCAATAAATGATGAGAACTTGTCGTCATTAAAAGACCATGTAACTCCTGTTTTTTCCACGCAGAGTATCCCTCTAACGTGGGAATTTATTTAAATGTTGTGTGCTCCATCCTTTGGATACTACACACATTTCAGCACATTATAATATTTCTTATATAATAATTGTAAACATTATACAACAATAAATTAATTAAATAAAAACAAAAATAAAGTAAAAAAATAAAATAAAACATATGTAATATTACATATGTGTACAACAATAGGTGTATATCTACAAAATGGTGTCCAAATCTTGAATAAATACATTAAATCCCCTGTTGAATTTGAGTAAAAGTTTCGGTTTGTCCGTCGGCCAAGTTCCGTTTTGTAAAGTAATATACTTGATGAGTTTTGTTCTTGGTCCGTCAAGTAATGTACAGTCATATAAGAGGTGGTCATATGTCTGTTCAGTCTCATTGTCACATTTACATGTATTTGTGTTTGTTAGTTTAAATTTGTACAAGTAACTCTTCGTAGGTCCATGTCCTGATATAAATTGTATTTGTTTAGAATTGCTAAGTGTTATTTTTTGTCTCTGGTATACAGTTGGTATGTACTTATGTAATTGTCGTCCTTTAGTAGTGTTTGTCCATCTTTCGTCCCATTTTTTATAAGATTCGTTTATCAAAATAGTTTTAATGGTCTGTTTAGTCAGTTTAGAGTATGTAATAGGTATCGTTTGGTCTCTTGAAGCTGAATTTGCAAGTTGGTCTGCTGTGTCATTTCCTAAATTTCCGGAGTGTCCCTTTATCCATGATATTGCCACTATTACATTTTTCTGTCTACATAGTGTGATTAGTCGTCTGATCTGTTCAGTCTGTTCGTTATGGTTTTCGTTATTGTAAATGCGGTCTATGTTAATTTTGCTGTCCGTATAGATTATACTAGTCTCTCTGTCACTTGAAATGTCGTTCAGTGTTTTGAGTGCCTCAGTAATTGCAAAGTTTTCTGCTTGATTGTTTGTACATAGTGGTGATAGTCTGTATTGTCCTCTCTGTATAATATTGCCGTCTTTTAAAATAATGTACGCACACCCAACGCCATCCTTGTTTTTACTTCCGTCAGTGTATATATGATATGTCCACGTTATGTCTAAGTTGTCTAATGGTCTAATGTAGTCCTTTGGGTGTAACCAGTAAGTATGTCTCACGTCTTTTTCTATTTCGTTTGATGTAATATTTTGTAATGTAAAGTCTTGTGGGATTTCATTCAATTTCAATAACATATGTTGCCTTATCATTTGCTCAGCTTTGATGTAAATTGGCATAGTGTCTGCTAATACACATGAAGCCTCATAAGATAAAGTACGATATCCTTTAGCAATTTTTATCGCAATT
Source organism: Riptortus pedestris (assembly GCA_019009955.1). Classification (NCBI taxonomy): domain Eukaryota; kingdom Metazoa; phylum Arthropoda; class Insecta; order Hemiptera; family Alydidae; genus Riptortus; species Riptortus pedestris. The sequence goes on from CM032228.1 coordinate 181,191,098, forward strand.
AGCCTTTGCACTCTTTCTAATTTTTTGACATTTCTTTTCACGACCAAGGCATGGCCCCATATTTCAATTCCATACGTCAATATGGGAACGATCGCCCCTTTGTATATTGTGGTCAGAGCGCCGGATTTAAGACCCCAAGACACTCTAGCAGCCATCGAGAGTCCATTTATTATTGAAAGCAGTTTTGTTTGTAAGTTATTAATGTGATAGTTCCATTTCAATTTCCTGTCAATGTGAAGTCCAAGATATTTTAAGATATGTTTTTCTTGTAATGTTACTCCATTTAATTTAATGTCTAAGGTAGGTGTGTGTCTTTGTCTTGTAAACAGTGTGTATGATGTTTTTTCTAAATTAAATTTGAGTTTGTGTTTTTTAGCCCATTCATTGATTAGTACCAAAACAGCGTTAGTAAGTTGGGTGATTTGAATTAAGTCTATTCCAATGACCATAAGTAAAATGTCGTCAGCAAATGCAATAATTTCAGTTCCTTCTGGTAGTATAAAACAATACTGTCTAAAAATAGACTGTCTAAAATGATTTTCTACAGTAGAGGTGAGCAAGCTGAGCCCTGTGGCGTTCCTCTATTTTGAGAAGTGTGTACTGTAGTGTTTTGAAGGGTCATGTATGCAAGTCGATTACTGAGATAGTCTCTAAGTAATTTGTAAATATTTTGTGGGAATTTTTGTTTATGTAATGATTCGAATATCGAAGGCCACCAGGCGTGATCGAAGGCACCTTTAAAATCCATCGAAACGATCACAATATGTTTCTTTCCTGTTAGATTCGTTCGTAGTAAATTAGTAATTCTGTATAGTGCGTTAACAGTACTTGTTTGGGGTGTGAATCCATATTGATTTGGGTGTAAAGGAGCATGTCTGTTTAGGTGAACAGAAAGCCTGGAATTAATAATTTTTTCTAGTATTTTACCTCCAACTGGAATAATACTAATCGGTCGATAAGTAGAATTTCCTAAATCTTTTGGATTTTTGGGTACTGGAATTACTTTTGATATTTTCCATATATCAGGAAATATTCCGTTATCATAACATTTTTTGTATAATGTTGTAATAAATTTTGGAAAAATTTCAAATAGTTTTTGGAATATATCAACTGTTATTAAGTCTTGACCAGCTGCTTTTTTTGGATTTAGTTGTTCAATAATACTACTTATTTCAATGTCTGTTAAAGGTAGGTCATTTTCTGTATTAGGGAATAAATTACTGTTCCGTCTCATTGTAGTGTGTACGTCAGAATCTGTGTTTGGGTCGTCTTCAATGAAGAAAGTAGTCATTAATTGTTGTATAGTTTCTCTTGTGTCAGTAGTAAATGTTCCGTCACTTTTCTGAATCGTTCGTAGTTGTATGTTGGTTTTCAATTTATCTGTGGTATATCTATAAATCCATGTCCAAGGGTTAGTCTTATCAATTTGATCACAGAAACTTTTCCAAGATTTTAGTTTTTCTTCTTTTATCATTTTACCGTAAATATATTTAGATTGAATATAATTAATCTGTCTTTCCTTTCATAATTCAGGGTCACTGGTCCTTTGGAATTTTCGTCTTAATTTATTAGTTGTATGTCTTAACTCAGTAAGTTTGTCAGTCCACCAAGGTGCTGATTTCTCTGCCTTGAATTTTTTATGACGCAAAATAGAATATTGCAAGTTTTGATTAAACATTTGTTAAATCTATAAAGAGTTTGATTAATTCCAATTGTATTAAGTAAACCAATCAAAGATTCTTCAATTGTTTCATCATTGTTATCATTATTGAAAATTGTATTTTTTATTATACATATCAGCTTCTCTTGAAACATGATCCAGTCAGCATTTTTAGTTATGTATGCTTTTTCATTTGTAAGATACATTTTTTTAGGAAACGTTAGGCGTAATGAGTATGTTAGCAAGGAATGATCAGAAAAGTTTTCATCATCATGGTTAGTCCAGTCATGTACGTATTTCGCCATAATACCATTCGTTATTGTTAGATCAATATTACTTTTCCCATTGTTAGATGAGAAAGTAGGTTTTTGATCATTCTCGTTTATTATGAATAAGTTTTTAGATAGGATATAGTTTTCTAAACATCGACCTCTTTCATTCCTAATGCGATCATACCATAGAGGTGATCTGCAGTTGGTATCAGCTGCGATAAGAATGCCATAATTAGGATATCGACTTAATATATTATCTATTTTCCTTAAATCATCATCCAAATTTTTTGTGATATCAAAATACATATTTATTAAAATGAATTGAAAATTACCTACACTGAGTATAATAACGCATATATCATCATCTGACATGTCTGTTAAAAATAGAACATTAATATCCTTATTAACTACAATAATACTAGCTCTTGTTTTATTCTTGCCAGATTCGAATATTCTATATCTGCTTGAATAGCCATATGTTCTATTATGTTTTAAGTAAGGTTCTTGTAATAATAGTAAATCCAATTTGTTTATGTCAATCATATGTTTTATAAAGTTCATAGCCTTCCACGAATGTCTTGTATTAAATTGTGCTACCTTAATATTAACAACAGCTGTTTTCTTATCCATTACTAATAAATGTTTCAACTCTTTTTATATATATATATATATATATATATAAGGTGGAAGGTTATAATTAAATTGCAAATTATTTTGATTGCATAAGTGCATGAAAAGCAAATAATTACATATACAATAATGTCTTTAAACGTCATTAAATAAGTGATGATAGTATTATTAAGGATGATGATAATGATGAGCTGCACATATCTATTATTAAATTCTTGGAAATATAAAGGAATATTTGAGTTCAAATAAATCAATCTAATCATAATTTGTATTTTGGATTAACCTTGTGATTGCAGCTTTATATGACGGACAGTCTTTAGATAGTGCAGAATGGTTCACATCAACTCTGAGGTGTGGCTTACATCTGTTATTAAAATTGAAGCAATTAATGCATTTATTCAAGTTGGACTTACATGATTTCATGTCATGCTGATCTCCACAGATTGGGCAGGTCAGTTGGTTCTTGCATTCCTGGTTGCTATTCCCGTGTCCCAGGCGAGAGCAGTTCGAACACCTCCGCACAGCTAGATAATCCTCTACAACGCAGATAGAGTAGAAAAGCTTCACTCTCTGCTCCAGTAGGCCTCTTCTTCTTGTTATCTCTTATAAACTTTAAAACAATGTCTTCATTTACACAATTTATATCGTTTTGAGTATTTAGTGCATGGATGAGGTTATGCTCATTTACTTCCTGAGGTAAATTTTTAATAATTAATCGTGGCCTAAATTTCTTGATATCTTCAATTAGAAGTTTTGATGAATCAGAATTAATTTTAGTTTTGATTTTTTGTAAATCATCTTTAGACTCTACTTTTATAAATAAGTGGCCGGCTTTGGTAGGTGAGATTTTTTGAAACCCAATTTTCATGGTTAAGGGATCTATTTCCTGTTTAAAAGCGGCTTTCGTATCAATATTTGATTCTTTGGACTTGTTTTTAATTATTGCTATGTGGTTTGATAAATGTGGTTTTTTACTTACATTTTTCACTATTTCAGAATATGATCGTTCTTTTCTTTGAGGTATTGTAGAGGTTATCTCTTGTTCCTTTTTTTCCTCAACACATTTCTTCAGTTTCTTGTTTTCTTCTATTAATTTCTTAATACACTCGCGAGCTTTGTTCAATATATCTTGAGATCTGTTCTTAATTTCCACTTTAGAACTTTTAGAGTCTTTAATAAAAGCTAAAACGGGCTCAAGCTCTTCTAAGAATTCTTCACCCATCGCCATCTTGTTAGCGAATGCCAGAGACCATGTAACTCGTCATCATAAATTATGTATGAGGCTGCTTGAAGGAATTTGAAGAATATTTGTGCTGATATAGATTTAATATTTTGTAATTTTCTTTGGTGTTCATTTTGTGTATAAAATCCCCTTTTAAGTAAAAAGTTTTAATCTTTTTTTTTTAAAATTAAAATGTAACAGATGAAATGATTCTCGAAATGTTTATTTATTTATTATATAATACATAGGCACCGAACTCCGGAGAGTTATTTGTGCCTAGGTGGTCTAGATTCTATTTTCATTTTCTTTCCTGTTGTTCAATAGTCCATTTCTTAAGATAAATCATCCACTTCTCAGCCCTCCGTCATCCTCGCTTCTGTTGGATCTCTCCTAGTTTTCTTTATCCCCAATTCTGTGACAAATAACAAAAAACACAGCAGTATTTGGCTATAATCAATTTGATATATAAATACTTAACTCACTGCCTTGTGTGCCCATATGTTGAAGTCCTATATTATCATATTTCTTTATTTAAACCAGCAATTACTAAAAATTTTAAGAGTTTTTTTTATAGAGTTGCTATCATCCCCTAGTATTTCGGATAGTACTTTCTCGAAATGTTTGATAGAGCTTATCAGCAAATGTAATAACTATGGCAACCATGACAAGAATTACGTGTAATTTAGTAAGGCCTGTGTTAGGACAACCGTGTACCATATCGGCTATGGCCTGACTAATTAATGTTTCTTCAGGAAAGCACGTACAGTAAAGCCATGAACAAAATGAACCTTCAAAACAGAATTCTCTCGTCTTAAGACACTGGACACCAAGAGGCTCCAGTCCTGAACAAACTCAAGATGACATCATGAGTTGTGGAAAACACTGAATAAACTAACGTGTTGGCTACTTTATTCATTCACTTCTTTATTCGCTGCAATCACAGCATCAACCCAGTCTAACACATGTATTGAACACTCTTTTCTTGAATGTCAATCTCAAACATAGTGGAGTAATACCTTTCGAGTTTTATTATTGTACGCTATAAAAACCTTCCATTAAAGTAATGAATCTCAAACATTTAAAGACTATACATATCTATTCAAAAATCTGATATATTTTTAATTTAGGTTTTACATTTTTTATTTTTACAACATTTTTGGATGCAATAATAAACATTTTATCTAAACCTCAATTTTTTGGTTTTCAAATTTTCACTCACTCGAGTGTTTATTATGGAGGTAAAGAGTTTTTTTTTGTAAATAGTCACCTGTAACAACTTATATTTTACGTAAACCTTAATAACTTTAAATTTCTATTATTCATTTTATATACCAATTTTATTTTAATTATTGATTTATTATTTATTTATTGAATATTGAAATATTTTATTAATGATTTCCCTATTGTCCAATGTCGAATTTTGTCTTTATCTGTTCCCTTGTTCATTGTTGTGTTCCATTTTTATTTTTTGATTTCCATTCTTGTTTTTTGAGTTCCATTTCCGTTTTTGAGTTCCAGTTCCATTTTTGTGCTTCATTCAGTTTTTTTTTCTTTCTTTTTTATTTCGCCTTTTGTGTTCTATTTCTTATTTTCCTTTCCAGTTCAGTTTTGTGTTGCGTTTCTATTTCTTTCCCATTTCTGGTTTGATTTCATCTCTGTTTTTCGTGTTTTCACTCTGTTTTGTGATCCTTATATGTTTTGTGTTCTGTATTCCTTTTCTGGTTTGTGTTTCTCTTAAGTTTTGTGTTCCTCATCGGGTTTGTTTACCTTTTCTGTTTTGTGTTCCATTTCTGTTTTGTTTAATTCTGTTATTTTTTTTGTATTGTTTTGTTTTCATTTGAGTTTTGTTTGGTTTTGCTTTTTAAGTTGCAAAGCTTTTGTTTTTTTGTTGTTGCTTTTGTAAGAGCAACATCGCCAAAGCTGCGAAGCTCCAATAAATTATCGAATTAAACCATTATATATAAATCAAAATCTTGAATGTCCAGACATATTTTATTCTTTAAGTAATTTACTCATTCCTTGACTGCAATATTGTAACTATTTATCTACTCTGGGGACTTTATTACAATGTGCTCAGTGATAAGCACAAAGGGTCGAAGGAAAGTCAATTTACATCTAATTTACGCACACGTCGAGTGTCGTAAAAGTTAAACAAATAAATCAGTACTACAGACTACACAAGGCTTTGTTCCTAATCTAAGGCTATTTATTATTGCTAGCTAGTGAAAGTATTGAATCACATAATAACTTGTTCTGGTCGACTAGCAAGGTACTGACTTCCGAGGGGGGCTTAATCCATAAAAATCTGTCCCTAATTCACACGGAGGAAGTCTTTACTCACAAGGTTGTTTTTTATTGTTTTTTTATGGGTTCAACATGCCAAACGAAGGCCTCATGACAAATGTTATTAGTAGCTATTATGTAACTTCAAAAGAACTAGAACAAGGGTAAATGATTTAGCAAATATTAACAAAAGGGTTAAGAGTTATGGCAACCGTCTATTTTTCATACTCCAAATAAAGTTACTAAAGAAATCAGAAATATATTCGCGATTTTACAGTAATTACTTGCTTTCACAAGTTTCAATAGATTAACTATAGTCTATAATAAATATATATGAAACTCGCGGACCCGACAGACGTCCTGCATATTATTCAAGCTATTAGGATATTAAATTTAATAATATTATGTTATTAAAACAAAAGCTACTTTTAATAACACAAGAAACAACATTTGTTGTGCACGTTTGCCTAAAAACAAATAGAAAATAAAATATCTCGAATTTTTTATTTAGACCTCCCTTATAACTCCCACTCCCGTTCGAACCTAAAAAATTTAATATAGGCTACAATCATGGAAAAATTAATGCTAATTTACATATAGACTTTTGTTAAGTTCGGTTCAATCGTTAGTGCCCAATAAAATTGTTGGCTCCCACTTTAATTTTTTAGTGTATATCTCGTTTATACTTTGTTATATTACAAAAGTGAATATAACAAAAGTTACTCTAAATAACAAAATAAACAACTTTTATCCTGTGCATATTTGCCGAAAACCCAAGGAAACGAAATATGGCTATTTTTAATTTTAGGCCTCCCTTACGACCCCCACTCCTGCTACATCTGTGGGGCTGATTTGTGACGCTAAAGCGTCCAGTGCGTCACCCAAACGCGTATAAAAAAATTCATTCAAATCGGTCCAGCCGTTTAGGAGGAGTTCAGTAACATACACACGTACAGTTGAATTATATATATATATATATATATATATATATATATATATATATATATATATATAAAGATATAGATATATTTACCTGTTAATGCTCTAGCGGTCGCAATTTTTGCTTGATCATTACCAAACTCCATATTTAAACGTTTTATGTAAAAAGACAGATCAAGTTCGTTAACGGCTGAAATCGGATAATGTATAACTTACTTTTGTTCCAATCGTTTCCTGCCAACTTGCAATTTTTTTGATCTATTGAGAGTATTCTTGTTAAATATAATGATTTTTCTGTTGAATTCTGAATATTCCAAATAAATATATATTTTTCTGCCTACCTGTAGTTCCTTTTTATGCCTTTTAAATAATTTAATTCCAAACAATTAGCCATTTCTTGACATTTAAAAATAAAGTCGTCTAATTCAATCTCAACTTCTAACTCTGGGAATCCATCCTGTTGTTGGCAAGAAAGGTGTAGTAGGGCAATTATCTTCCTCCTATTGTGAGCTGAAAATAAGAAAGTTCAAATACCTCGCTTAATATGTATTTTAACTATTAAACATGAATAGGACAGCAATTGTAGAGGATCGACAGTTTAACAAGATTGATGCTATAAAATATTTCAATACCGTGATATTATGTATTTTCGAATTCTCCCTCACTTTAACTCCCTCCCTCCCATAAGAAGTACAACCCCTTCATTCGGGGTTTCACAAATTGACAAATTCATGCAAAGATCAATAACTCTACATACTGTCTTCCCCTCTAATATATGTACTTAGAAAATTATACATTCTTGAACCAAGACTATTAGATGAAACTTTATCTTCATTGTTTCTCTTTGAAAATGATTCTGAGTAAGCATGATGTTCTGTCGGAATATCTATAAACCTATAAGTAGTGTTAGTAGAGCGAACATTTGTCCAATCTAGACATTAATTAGGGAACTGTCTATAATTACGGAATTTGAAAGTGGAAGATGAAAGGTCACCTTTTTGGAGCCATTTACGAGAGCACAGCAGGAACACTCCCTAAAAAAAATTGTGTCATATGTCGAATATGTTGGTACTCCATGAACCTAGATTTCTCACGGATGACGTCACATTTAGAAATTTAAAAAAATACTAGGAAAAAGTTGAATAAGCTTATATTCCATCGAAAAAAAGAAAGAAAAAAAAACCTACATAGGTCCGACACACATAGCTTACTCAACAAATTCTCGTGGTCTGAAAAGGTGGTTTGCAAGGTATGGGTCGCTTTAATGACAGCCTTCAAGCGTAAGGGCTCATTAAAAGAACATCTTCCTCCCTCATTTGTACAGAAGTAGAGTCCATGGGATTTATGACTTTTCTATAGTCTGTAGTATGTCAGTGACGGTGGAAGCTAGGTCATAAAGGACCTTTTCCAGGTCAAAGAGAGTCGAGTCTCAAAGAAAATAACTGGTTTTCTTACGCAGCGGTATGTCGGATAAAAGAAATTTTGCGCACACATTATTTTAGAATTGAACGTGCTTAGAGAGTAAATATTGAGTTTTGAATAATACTTTTAAAATGATTCCTATAAATGACGCACTGGGTTGACATACTCCCTGGTCGATGCTATCGTAGCACACGATCAGCGCTGGGACACGCAGATTACCCACACTACCCTCAATCTAAAGCCACCCTCTAGTAAAAATCAATGGCATCCTAGCAACTCATTTATACCATGAATATGTCCTATAATTTAAGAATGCTTAGGTATATCTAAAGAACTCAAAGCAGTCATCATAAAAAATATGGAGAGCTAATGTTTGTAAATTCTCATTACAAATTGGACCGTTATCAATATTAAAAATTAGATTTATCTCTACCTACGAAAGAAGAAAACATATTCAACACAAACAGAACCTACATTTTAGAAATTACGACCCAATTAAAAATTTTATAAACAAAAAGAATTAATTAAAATAAGGCTTATTGAATGGAATTCTAACCAAAAACGATTAATTCAAATATGTGTGTTGAACCCTTTAATCTTTAAAAAAACATTAGAAATAATTGATCAAGAAATTCGAGAAACAGTTTAATTAATAAGTTCTCTATTCTGTCTGTTTGCTTGTTTCAAGATTTGAAACACCCTCTCTGACTGAAGAGATAGTGAATGAAAAGTATAATTTTGTATATAGATCAGGGCATTGATTGTTATGCTACATCTGATTGAAGTAGCCCATCTTGATTCCTGTTCTTACATTCTGTCTGTTCTAGAGAATGAAATTTTAACACTTTTAGGTCATTATTATAAAGCAAAATGTACAAATGTAAATATACTTTATGTATTTCTAAAGTTACTTATACATTATATATATACACACACACACACACACACACACACGTCTGCTAAAAACACACATAAAAGGAAACACCATGTTTATGTTACCACATCAGCCACTTAAATTTTAATGAATGCAATTAAATGAAAGTTACACTGTCCTAGTGCTTAATAATTCCTTTCCACATTCAATAGGAGTCAATTAATACCTATAATCTACTATGTAAATACGACTAACTGGATGCGAACGTATGATATAATTTGTTTAGGTATTCAACTGATGTCCTCCGCGCAAGAGATGAGTTAACTAAGATTTCCCATGCACCAGAATGATACTCAGATGACGAAATCTCACATTATCTTCTTCTTTAAATGTCAGAAGGGCGTGGAATGGTTAGCATTGCGATTGTTAAATTTGAAGATTGCCCGTACATTTTACAGCGTAGTTGGTGACAGTACTCCAATACAATTGCGTTAGTGAGGGGTTGCAGGCAATGCACCACCTTTGCTGCTCCTTAACGACTCCAAATATATTTCGCAGAGCTCTTCATTCCCAGAGAAGAGAAATGAGCAATCCAGGTTGTTCTTCAGCGCTACTGGGTTTGGAAGCAATTTAAAGAAACTCTCTTCAAATGTCTATCGATCCTACCCTAGAAGATGAAAATGAGGCAGTTCAAACAGACACACACACACATGTATATGTAACCTCTGCCTGTACTGGATGAAGAAAACAGGCCTGGTTTTATTAAGAAGAGTGCACATTCAAAGCATTAAGTTTGCACGTCAGCATTACTGCAGTTGCACGTCAGCCGTGGTTCAAGCTACTGCTAAAGTACTGCTCTCTGAAGCTCTTTCCTGGCACTGAACTCTGAAAGTGCACTCTGTCTCCATATACACAACGTGCGGACCGCCCATTTTCGCTGGAAGAATCTGTCTGTACACTGGATATTACTTCTTTATCCGAACATTTCAGGATTCTCTCTTCGTTTCAAAAAGAATTATAAGGCTTTCATCAATTGAAAGTGAACACATCATGACATGAGTCCCCGGTGGGGAGTCACAGGGAATCCTTGGTTCCTGTCACATCATTGTGAAGAGGGCACTGATGATGGAGCGTATGCTCTGAAAGCGCTCTGTCACAACAAATAAAGAATAGTGAAGGAACGAGGCGTTTTTTCTTACCTGAGATAATAATTCCTTCACCATCCAGTACCTCAAAAATGGATTTTTAAGAATGGTTATTAAATACATAAAATAGGTATATTTTATGTGTTTGGGACTGCTTTTGGAAATAGAAATTTTGAGTAGTATTTAGTTTATAATAAAAAAAATGCTATCCCTTAATATGATATTTGTGACTAATCTTTTGAACAAGGAATTGGGACAAACTAGCAATAGTCATTGATTGTCCAGAAAGCTGCAAAATTTAATAAAAGTAAAAACTCAGACAGCCTTTACATTCACACTCATTACAAGTACAATGATTGTCCATGTTCTCAGAAAGCTATAAAATTAAATAAAAGTAAATAAACAGACAGAATGTACATATCTAAGGTTTATTATAGCTTTGCAATGAATGACATGTACACCCATTATTCAGCCTAAATATTTCCCTAGCAAAGCTACCTTAGTAATGGTTCATAACAACAATGAATGAATGGAATCCATGATAATTATTAATATTGTCTACGATATTTTCAACAGAGGAAAAGTGTTGATCAGGAAATATTTTTTTCTTTTTAATCTTTAGTGCTAAAAAGTCCACTTTAGTTGCCAAATATTCAAGTATATCGCCTAAACACGGAGATGAATAAATGTAAAAATATTGTGCACATAAAAGCCTTGCCAAAAAAAATAAAACAAGACAAATACCGTCTTCATTTTGCCTCTAATGATTGATGCCTGTAAATTGATTTTTTCTCTCGTCGTGAAATTTGACGATGCTTTTTCGTTTCACATGCCATAACCACGATATCTGCGATTTGTGGCTTTGATGACTATTTTTTTGTTTGTTTCTGACCTTATCACGTCAAAACTACTGAACCGAATTTTATGAAACTTGGTACGTATATTACTACTAACCCAACTTAGACTATAGGCTATAAGTACTAATTTTTCTCAGAGACGAAGAGGAGGGATATTTCGTTTACTATGGGTTTTCGGCAAAGATGAATATAACAAAAGTTGTTTAATTTGCTATGTAAAGTAACTTTTGTTATATACACTTTTGCCGTATACCAAATTATAAATGTGATAATCGCTAAAAACTAAAGCGGAAGTCAACAATTTCATTGGGTACAAGGACTAAACCGAACTAAACAAAACTTGACATGTGAATTAGCAATAACTCTTCCATGATTATAAGTTATATCAAAATTTCTAGGGAAGACCAGGGGAGGGGGTTTTAAGGAAGCCGTTATATCAAAAAAAGTCCGTCACGCAGGGACTGCGTAAACTAAGCAGATTTCCCTCGTGAAGTTTAGTAATAGATAAATATACATACTGGTAACACAACAACACCGTGAATAAATACAAACGGAAATAAGAAATGTTTCATCCAATTTCAATAACCTGCCGACAGGAAGCGTTAGGTTAGAAATGTAAACAAACGGGCCAGCCCGCCTCACACCGGAAAGAAAAACAATTACTGAAATATATCAAAATATAACACATTAATTTTGTTGAGAACTATTTACTATATCTAGTACTGTAATTAATAATGAGTCAGAATAATTGTTATCTCAATCAATAAAATTTTAGTAGTCCAAAACTTTAAGATGGGGGGGGGGAGTCACCAGGACATATTTGCATGTATCTCGTATAATAAAGGTCTCTTGAATACAATTTTTGGTATTTAAACTTCCAATAATGTGATTTATTATGTAGCAGAGTATTGTTTACGTAACATGAGTAGAAGTGGCGGTTTGTTGAAAACTGAAAAATGCAAATATCTCGGTTAATATTCAAGATAGAGAATAAACGTATATAACAATATTTATAGTAAATTTAATTTGCAATAAGATTGGTTATATACAAGTTTTCGATCCGACGTATAGTAACGGAGATATTTCGAATTTTCGAAAATCCCCCCTCTAAACCCCCTCTCCCTCTGGTCCGATTTCAGCCATTAACGAACTTGATCTGTCTTTTTACATAAAACAGTTATTGGGCTTTCGGCAAACATGCTCATTCAGAAATAATGAATTTTATGGCCTAAGGTACTTGAATGATTGCTTTCCATGATTATGATTTATAATTTCAACAGTATTTTGGGCAGCGGAGAGGGATTCACCACGAACCCATTTTTCTTATTATTTTTTTATTCTTTGAGACTAAAAAATTCTATGTTTTTTCAATAGTTACTAGGATAAATAGTAAGCAAAAGACTTGAGACGGGATGTGTAAAATATTGTGCATAGTATAGCCTAAAGAAATTACAATCATTATTCAGGCTCCCCCAGCAACGCAGTCATGACCGGGTGCCTTAGCTAGTGTATATATATATATATATATATATATATATATATATATATAAATATAAATAAATTTGAACGGAACTAGTTTTTGAAATTTTTTTAAGAAAATCTTGTCTTGAGCACATGCTTAATAATAGCAGATTTAATTCCTTTAAATAATGACATTTTTCGAGACTAAAATTCTTCCTTTATTTCGCACAAGGATGTAAATAGCCTACAGGACCTTTTATTCTCCTTAGTTTAGATACCCAGAATATGAGATTTCATACTTTCTCTTCTTTTAGCATGGTTTTAACCTTTGGATATGCTGTTTGCTATTAATTTGAAGGGTGACCTGCTAAAAGTAGTTCAAGAAATTATAAGGCGCTTCTTGTGGTTGAATGGTCTAGAAGGAGGAACGTTTAGTAGCTTGGAAAATGGAAAATAAGTTTGTTAATATTCGATTTACCAAAGGTATTATGTAACTGATATTCTTAATGTTGTTATACACATTCTCTAATATGTGTCTCTACAATCAAATGTTATTCATCTATTTATTTATTTTTTGTTTCCCACAATTCTGGAAATTAATTCTTTTAATTTTTGGTATAAGGGAAATTTCTTTACGATATATTAAAAATTCGTCACGTGTTATCAAAGCAAATTTCCCATGTGGCGGAATATCAGACGCTAATGATCTCATATCCTCATTTATTTTCTATTTCTACCATAGTGGAAGCCTATGTAAACAGGAATTAAAATGTAAGCAGAACTTCGGCTGTTAAGCGACTGAGGTATTAAAAATAAAAATGAATGAGTAAAAGAAGGGTTTACTAGAGACTGACACCAAAAAAAAAATACAAATTACTCGTTTAATGTAGGGTTAGAGACTACATCGTAAACAAGAGTTGTTGAAAATTAATGCTGCATCAAGCAACAATTTTTCGAATTGACTGAGAATTTTTTTAATTATCGCCCCCCCCCCCCGGCCTTACTCAGATTCATCCATTATCGAACCTGATCAGTAGTTTTGCAAAAAATATATAGGTTAAATATCCAGTTTGGTAACGATCAAACAAAAATTGAGACTGCCTGCTAGGAATTAGGAGCATAATGATAGAATTTTAATTATAATCCAGTAATTAATTTCAACATTTCATTGGAGAAATTTGTCCCAATGCAATGGGATACTGTTGTTCTGAAAGGTTAGTAGATTCTCTCTTGCCCGTTATTAGTCTACACTCTGTATATGTAGATAGTTGTATATTACATATTGTAGGTTCATTAATGGTCATGAGATGTTTGTGTGATATCAGTGAACTGCTATTCCACTTCACAATCCAAGTTTTTCAATAAATTTACTCGTCTGCTGAAATGATGTTAGGGTATTATTTTGTAACTTAAGTCCCTAATTTCGCATGTTTGTAGATCATAATATTTGCCTTGATTTATGTATATCCTGAATTTCGATTGATAGAAAGTACTTTCTTCGAATCAGCTCGTGAGGAAGTAATTCCTAGAGTCGTTTCATTAGTGAATGATTCGAATTGAAGTCTTATATTGGCTAAATAGCACTTTGTAGGAATCAGTATAATAAAGAACGTAACCTTGTTGTTCGTTGGGTGAGGTATTGTAAGATTTACAAATAATTCTTGTAAATCAGCTATGAAGATAACTTGATATGTCAGGTAGTCTACACGTTAGTACTTCATAGCTCACTACTTCAGCTGAACCTCATTTATCTGCATATTCTTTGTTCTCTATTTCTCTGACAACACACTCTCTCTCTCTCTCTCTCTCTCTCTCTCTCTATATATATATATATATATATATATATATATATATATATTCCTGCCCTGTTTTTGTAATAATGTTAACTCGAATATTAAAAGGGGGTGTTTAATTTTATTTTTTTCGTTTTCATCTACCACTACTGCTCATATATGATTTTCATATTATAGCAAAATCTCACGTACAAAACTTAAAATTTCACTCTATTACACTTCGCTTCCACTAACCCAGATATAGAGGATATAATGTGCAAAGACTTCACCATCAGTCTTTCATTACAGAAATGGAAAATCTCAGGCTTTTCGGATTCTCCAAGAGCCGGACTTTTAAGATGTATTAGATATATTATACAAATAATATAAACATTACAGGTATTGTGAAGTAATAGGTAATTTACCATAGGGAAACATTTAAGCAATGTGGGTACTTCTTATGACAGTGATGTAAAAATTATGGAGTTCTTCAATAATAATTATGTGGGAACAGAAAGAAAATTAATGGATATGAATGACTTATTTTAATAAAGTCTGACAACTGTTATTGCACTAAGGATTACTTTGTAAGAACGTAAAGAAAGAAGCATCACTGTGAGTCAGTGTATTTCTATGCAAACAAATGAGGAAGTAGCTTTAATGTTTAAACATCTGTAAATGGTCAATTCTAATAAATTATGAGTCAAACGAAGTGACGGACGGCTGATAATAATATTTATGGAAAATACTAGTTGATTTATTTACTTTTCTTTTTGTGTGACTTTACTATACAATGCTAAATTCATTTCCTCAAAAGGAATTTTTTTTTATATATCTCATTCACAGTCTTATTATGTAATAAGTATTACGTACAATTGCATAATTATTAATGCTTATATCATGCAGCTATATATTGAATTATATAAGTCGATGCACCCAATTTTTCTCCATGTAGTGCATCGTTCCTCTTTCTACTTGAACTATTCTAATTGACCAGGGATAAAATTATGTTACCATTAAAAAAGTAATATGGAATTTAGAAATTCGTCATGTACAATGTGTGAAATGTTCCCATTTGTATACCACCCTTTCGTCTACGGCCAATCATGTACGTACATTCAGCCAGTGGGCAAAATGGTTTGTCTAGTGGACAAAAGAGCATTTCATATTTGCTTATTGGTAGAAAGTAGTGTTTAAATATACCATAAGGTAAATTTCTTTATCCACAACAGTTTGAAGGAATATCAATTTCTGGCAAGATCCGAATAAACCACTGTTTATGGTTTATGTATGGCTTTCTCAAGTCGCCTAATTCATTGACAGAATTCGCTATTTCAGAATAGATAATCTACTTCGTTCTGACATAGTGTTTTCAACATTAACAAAAATATAGAATTGGAGTAGTTGATTATAATAATCTATTTTATCATAAAAGCCTCTGAAAGCCAACAAATGAGGCACTCAGAAATATAAAATAGCAAGTAACTGAAATAAGTACAGAAAACCACTAAGTTCCAATGCACATAAGAAACTCGCATTAAAAGCAAAACCGGTTTCGCTTGGCCAAGTTACATTAAAATAAGTATTATTGAATTTCACTTATCGCGTATTTCCTTTAAAAAAAAGAAAAAAAGGGGGCGTTACTAAAAATAACTAGGAGGTTAAATGTTATCAGGTATTAGTACTTTTCAGAACTGAAGAAATTCAATAATTGTAAAAGTCATTTTACAATACTGTTCTAAACTTGTAAAATGTCATATTTAGCCATTATTTACTTAATTGGGGTCCCCTACTTAATATTATGAATTAAATAAAATCGGAATACTTATCTCCATGATATATTTGAGCTACTTAATATTTTTAAATATGGAGGATAACGTAATAAAGCCTTTATGAATACATTAAGATACAAGGAAAAATGTCATAAACAGGTCAGGCGTAGGTTGAGCAGATCCATAGATGAGAACAGGTATTTATAATCATGATTGATTCGTAAGATAAGCTTAGCAAAAGTATTAATTAGATGCAGGTCTTCTTACTGACGTTCAACCATCTGTCTTGCAACTTAGATAGTCCTCCGCACAACGAGCTAACATGTACTAGTTTCCCAACATCAATCCGCCAATCCTATTGGACAAACCAATTGTTTCACAACTCAAAGCATCTATGAAGAAAAAAAAAGGTAGTTATACTCTTTTACTGTATATATATATATATATATATATATATATATATATATATATATATATTATAATGAAAGGTTAATTATAATTATTATTATTTAAATTTAATCTATTTACCGGCTACTTCTCAGGGTCATATATTGCACGGCAAGCATTCCCGTTTCCACCATCTCTGCTATAAGAGCTAATTTATCTATTTAATCAGAGATATAGCACAATTAGGCTAGATAATTAAAGAAACACTTACTCTGTTTGCATCTTGGGAGTCGACTGACGATTGTCCTGCTAAATTGACCTTTGGATTCACAGGGCTCCGCTGTCAGTCCCTTGACAAGTGCTGCTACCTCTTTTAAAGCCCAGTACTAATCACTCTGATCTCATAGATATAGAGAGACAGCGGAGTACCTCTAAGGCTCGACCGTTACAATATATATATATATATATATATAGACACACACGCACACACACACACACACACACACACAACACGCAATTTCCATAACTAAATATTTACTCTGTACTCATTCAAAGGTGTTTAAACATTTTTAATTAAAATATATTTCAATGAGGATACTCCTATCACATCTTGTAGGTGTAAATCACTTCTCCATTGTACAATTGGAGAGCTGTCTCTGAAAATGGAATATCGTCAGTTACATTTTTATTAGTAGCAGATTTCCCTTAAGTGAAATCAGCTATTGGCGTCGTATTCATGTCACGATTTTCGCAATATTTTATGAAATGTGAATGAAATGAAATCGACTTTAGGAGATTTAAAATTAGGTCCGATAAAAAGTATATATTTTTATATTTAATGACTACCAATCTCCATATATAAGCGTTTCATGCAAAACTAAAGTTCAAGGTTCTGAGCCTCAGATCAAAAAATAAAACTCAAGTTCGTTAACAGCTGAAATCGGACTGGGGAGAGGGGGTTTAGAATGGGGAATTTTGAAGGATCTCTGTTATTTTAAGTCGGACCGCTAAAAGATATAGGTATAGAACCAATCTTATACCTCAACACATTTAGTGTTCTATAAGTATAGTAATATTTTTTTTTTCTATCTTGGTCTTCCATCTATCTGAATTTTATAGTTTTCAGTCTTCAGTAAGCCCCAACTTCTACTCATGTCGCATTACCAATAAACTGTTGTTGCATGTAAAACGGCCACAATCCACAATAAAGGTTTATTCAAGCAGGAATAATGAAGGACCAAAATGAAGAAAATGAGGTCCGTTTATTATATATATATATATATATATATATATATATATATATATATATATATATTGTCTCTCAGTGCTCTAGTGGTTGCAATTTTAGTGTAATCGTGACGAAATTAAAAATGAAAGGCAATATTTTAAAGTGCCTTATTTCAAGCTTAAATATGACGTATTGATTTCATTGGAGGACTTGGTTTGACTAGAGACTTAATTTTTAGAAGCAGAATATTAAAAATTTTACTTATCTTCATTATTATGAGTTGCGTTCATAAATCTTAGATAAAAAATATTTTTGAATAATTAGTTTTCTACAAATTGAGGTTTATGGATAGGGTGACCCAAAATAGTTGGCATTGGCTCAGCTTTGCATCGGTCTCAGTTTTCAAATAGTCAGAGACGGTAGTATTGTGTTGTCAAGTTTTAGTGATGTATTACGGATTACGCAGTGGTGATAAAAACATTTATTTAGTTGGCAAATCAAGTCAACAAATATCTGGTTCAAACCTTCCATCAAATCACCAGGCATCGTCTGAAATTTTACTTGTTCGATGTACAGCTGACTCTGAATGAGAGTGCGAATTAAGTTATATACGATTACATTTTGGGAAAAAGCCAGAATTCCAACTAGTGCAACCAATTGTTCAAAGAAACTTGTAGATATGCATTCTATAATTTAAAGCCACAAGCCCGTTTTCCACCTGAATTATTCGGCCAGAACCGCTCGGTGAATTTTCGAGATCCGGGTACCGTTTTGTTCGTCATGGTCGCTTTTTGCTTTGAAAAATTGTCGGATTCGAGGTAGCTCCCACTCCCGGCGAGATAAGCCCCTCCGAAATTTTTTATTCCGAGCTTCCCCCGCGACGCCTTAAATTCGCTATTTCTCTCCCCGTTCCGAGTATCGCTTTACCGATCGGGGGAAAAACTCTCGGGTACATACCCTTTCGTTCAACGCCTCAAACGCGAACAACCGCCTACTCCCGTCCCGACAAATGACGATCGAACTCGAAAGTATACTTTTTCTTGCGACCCGCCAAACTCCCGTTCTATCGCCTCATTTTTTCTTTTCGAAGCGTCATTTTTCAGCTCGAGCGTACGGTCTAGGTACCCACCGAGCCGATTTCCCCTACCGCACTCCGCCGCCCTGTACGGACCCTCCGAAATCGACTCTCCTAAAACTCCTCTCTTTCCGCCGCTCTCCCTCCTCTCCCCCTAAGTGGGCCTAAGCCCACGCCGATTTCGGCCCCTCCTCCGGCTATCGTTCCGCTACCGACGCCCAAAGATCACCTCGGTCTCCGGTCGAAGGGCGAGGTTAATGGAAATGTAATGAAATATTTATATGTTTACATAATGTATGTTTTTTTTCTTTTTTTTTTTTTCTTTTTTTTATCTGAGACCCAGCTTTCAAAAATGGTTGGTGATAAGGTAGTGCGACCTACCGGGGGTGAGAAAAGATAGTTCCCCTTCTGCTGAACTACGTTCCATTATAAGGGAGGTGGTAATGTTGAAAGGGTGAAATGGAACTCGATAAGGGTAGGTGACCCTTTCGGTAGCTGGTGATACCGGGTGGGTTGTGTAATGTATGATTTTTTTTTTTTTTTTTTTTTTTTTTTTTTAATCTGAGGCCATTTTATAACCATGCCACGGCTTGTCAACTGCGCAGGCCGTCAAGCCATGCGAGGTGGTACGGACAGTTCCCCTCCTGCTGAACTGAGAGTTCCATTATAAGGGGGGTCTGTGGACTTGTTGAGGGTGTGAATGAAACTCGAAGGTAGGTTACCCGACAACGGGCAGTTGCCGGGTGGGATTGTAAGGATAGGAGAAAACGAAAGAAGAAAGGAAAGGGATAGAGGAAGAGTAGATAATAAGATAAAAGAGTAAAGAGGGCCTAAAGCGTACAGAGAACTTAAACCTAGGGCAATGGGTGTTTCAGAGCTCAGGTGAAAAACTACACTCTAACCTAATACTAAATGCCTAACCTAAACAAAACAAGAATAACCTAAAACTAACCTAAGTGTCCGAAGACCCTAAAACTAGGCCTGAGCTCTGCAGAAAAGGGGGGTTGTGAAAAACGATGTGGGGCGCACTTTTATTTGAGGTTTACAAGGGGTCGACGACCTGAGTGACGTCGACAAGAGGTTCGTCAATGTCGGCGTCCTGCCAACGCACCGGCTGCCGGGGTGGGGGGAAGGAATTGTAGAGGGGATTTTCGAGGTATTGGAGGGAATCTAGGAATTTGATGTGGCGTCGGGAGATGGTTTGGGCAACGGATTCGAGGTTGAGGGTGTCGTAGAGTTCGTCGTTCGTCTTTCGTTCAAGGGAGGTGTGTCTTACTATTTTGCGGAGGATGCCGTTTTGGAAGGATTGGAGGTTTTTGAGGGATGTTTTGTATAGGAAACGGAGGAGCGGGGAGCCATAGAGGAGGGCGGGCTGGATGACACCTTTGAGGATGAGGAGTTTCAGGCGTAAACTAAGGACCGGGGATAGGAGGAGGTGGTTGAGGGACCGGAATTTATGGCGGAGGGAAGGGATACGTTTGAATAGGTGGGCTGAGAAGGAGAGGTGTCGGTCGAAGGTGATGCCGAGGTAACAGATCGTCCCGGATACTTTGATGGTGGTGTCGTTGAGGCGGAAGGATTCGGGTAGGGGGGTGCGTTTATGGTAGGAAAAGATGAGGGCATCGGTCTTGGTCGGGTTGACGTGGATATTGAGGGTGAGGAGTTCATTTGCGATGTCTTGGGCTGCGGATTGGGCTAGGGACAAGGCGCGGGTGGGATTGAAGGAGTTGCTGTGTAATGTATGTCTTCAGAGTTTCAGTATGTTATCAACATAAAGCTGCTTGCAGTAGCGAGAGTTTTTCACTTTCCTAGACCGTTATTTATTACCAAAATTTTTTTTAAATTTTTTTGAATGACGAAATTGTGTTCTATTCTTTTTTTATTCTTATATATTTGCATTATTATATTTTAAGGATTTGAGTTATTACAATTATTGGTTTTGAGCTATTAGTTTTGTAAAGATGTCTAATGCGCATTCTACCATATTATTATCGAACTAATACGACTTCTTTTACTTCTCTCTTTTTTTTCAATAATTTTATTTGCAAATACTTTTAATTATACCTTATTTCGACTAACATTATGTTTTTTCTTATTACTTTTTTTTCCATTTATATTGTCTTTTACTACTTTTCCTAATTACTATATATTCAAATGTAAATGAATCGAGTTATAGAATGGATATTTTTCAACGTTCTGTATATGTTAACGATTGCATAATTTATTAATTTAATAATGCAATTTATATCAATTTCCCTTTTACTTATATTATTAAGGTTTTCGTGAATATAGGTAATTCATTTTTCTTCTGGTAAATAGTGCAAATTTGTTCGTCTTCCACTTTTCTTGAATGATTCAGTATACGAAATTAAATTCTTTTCCAACCGAAAGGGAATTATTTTTTATTTGGATAAACTTTACAGAGTAACGATAAGAGTTACGAACCTGGAATTTACATGTATAATAAAAATTAGAAATTGCAAAGAGCGAAGAGCAAATGGATTTACGGCGATCCCGTAGGGATCGCTGTTCAACTTTTGGCGATGCTGAAGGCATCGCCTTGTGAAGGGGGTCAAGGGGGCGTAGCCCCTTTGCTGGCGTGAGCTAGTTCCAAATTAAGGAGCTAGAAAAAAAATAACCCGTAAAAAACAAATTATATTCAGACATTGAGAAGAGGAATTTAAAAATAATTTAGATAATCTTTTTGAGACTTCTCATGCAAATGCTCTAAATATGATGACATTCGAAGATGACAAAAATGAGGCAGAGAGAACCAGAAGGAAAAGGTTGCATTTTAGGAGTTGATAAAAATATGAGTGAGAAAAGAAAGTCAGCAATTACTGCAAGGAACAAGTCGCTTAGAAAGACAAAAAAGCAATTTAAATTTGTCATCTACTTCTACTGATCTAAGTTCCACGTTTTCATCTGAAAGCTTATATTTTAATATTTTACTGTTGGATAGCAAAATTCAAGAAGAACCGACTTTATGGCTGAAAAACTGCTTGCTACGCGTTGAGTGTCCGAGATTCTGTGTACGTCATAAGCTATAGTTTAGGCGTTAGGATATGATACAATGATGATAATTATAATTATGATGATTACAATGATTTATAATTATGATATTATAATGATATTATATTATGATGATATGATATATTATAATGATTTATAAAAAGACTATAAGTCGTTTTACGCTTCTTAATAGAATATATGCAAAAGAGCGGGCTGATGCAGTTAAATCAGATTTTAAAAAAAATAATCTTAAATTTGGAACTGATCAATGGGATGGAAAGTTAATGTCAGTATTGAATTTCCATGACCCACAGGAAGAGCGCTTGCCGATAGTTATCACAAAAGAAGAAAAGGAACCATTCATTGGGATAATAAACTCTTCTGGAGAGGAACATGCACTTACTGGCGATTTGGGAATATATCAAAGACTGACAGTTAGAGGACCAAAGTTTAAATCATATGTTGTGATATGACTGATTCAAAAAATGGACGGATTAACGGAGCTGCAGTATTGATAGAAAATCAAACAAAAGTTAGAATGAGATCTTCTATTATTTCCTTGTAATCATCATATATACGAATTGTTTTACGTAGTGCATTTGTAGCTAAAATTTCTTGTCCAAAAACTAGTCACGAGAGCCCCTTATTCAGAAGATTCAGAGATTCTTGGAACAGCATTAGTGGTGAACATTTTCTTAAAGGCCGAGAATGTGTTAGTTCATTGTTCCCTATAAACGTATTTGATTCACAATTAGCAACTCTGTAGTCGGCAGAAAATAACAAAACGAGAAGACACACTAGAGCTAATAGAATTAGCTTTACTTTTCCTGGATGAAAATACGGAAAATAATATAAAAAGAAGGCTAAGCATGATGCTCGATGAAAGTCTCGAGCAATATATTCTCTTAAGACGTATTTTTTAAGGGCGGAGTTTGATTTAATGGCAGTTGATCGCAGTTATGTTCAAAGTATTTGACTATTCTTAGGTTTACATGAGACCCTGTCTGTCTAGCGATTCAGCAGTAAAAGCTCCAAACCAGGATTTAAGTTTTCTTTAATCAATTAAAGATTTTGAACGTAGATGTAGATATCTCGAAAGGAGCACTAAAAAAAAATTATCAATTACTTGTGGTACCAAAAGAGAGAAGTAGCCATTTTATCTTTATTTGATGACAAAGTTAGCATTACAAGAAAAGTATAAATGGTGCATAATTTAGACAATGTGGAGGAGCTTGGAATAGATAGAAAATACATCCTACCACTAGAAGCAATCGCCGACAAATTCTACAGTAAGTAATTTATTACTTTTCTTTTATTACCAATACCTATATTTTAAAACAAAACTAATTTTAATTTTAATTTAAATGATTTTTTATGTAAAACAATTTACAACAATATTTCACATTTAAGACGAATAAGGACTTTTACTCCCGTTTTGGGATTGATATACTCTTTTTATATTGTTGCTAAAATTAAATACATGAAAAATTAAACAGAGATAGTCACGTATTTAGGAAGTACGAAGGAGATAAAAGGAGCCGACCAAGGAAGGACTATTGGCGCTTGAAGTATCTAGTGGAGCCGGGATTGTTCCACACTAAGAGTCCAGTACCATCGAGGCAAATTCCTTTGATGTTACCGCTCCTCTATATAAGCGTGCCAACTCGCCCGACAGTTAGTTTTTGTTCTCAGCTGTCTTCAAGTGATCATCAGTGCTTTCAGTGCAACAGTTCGATTTAGTGCAGTGCGGAAAAGTGTTTTATGTGAAGAACAGTGTTGTGCCGTGATTCTGTAAAGAACTGTATAGTGCCGTGTTTAAGACAGTGCAGTACCGTTAACTTCGCGAAGTAAAGGACAGTGCAGTTCCGTCTTTTTGTGAACTTCAGTGAATTATTGGACTGTGTAATCTGAAGAACAGGGACGCTATCAGTGCATACTCTGAGTAGTAATTAAGAATAATTAACCAAGTGCATAGTGCATTGTTAAATAAATTGTGCAGTGATAAAAACTCTGCAGCTTGTGTGTGCTTCATTTGCAATCCAAAAGAACTCTAATAAACAACGTTTATTACTGATTTTGTAATGAACGTAACAATATCATTGTTCTTCATCGTGGGTCACAAATACATCATTTTTAAGTTAAAAAAATATTGTGAATTCATTAAAAACAGCGAATGATGAAACGGAAAGAGTGGTAAAACTCATAAAAGATTTCCATGGTTCCTGACAGTGAAAGAAGAGCAAAAATATTATTGCAGCGTGTGCAAGAGCACCTCTAGTTTTACCCAGACTGTAACAAACTAACGTTAAAACGCTAGTTTGTTTGACGATGTCCTTTAATTATATCCTTTTATTTAATATATTATATTTTGAAAGTAAATTAAAGTTTATATATGTAACATTTAACTTACTCTGAAAGAACCTCAATACATTTTGGTATGTGTTTCATTATTTTTGTCCAATTGAATACCGTTCTGTCGGTGAAATGATCAGCAAATATTTCCTGGAATACATAAATAATTTTATAAGAGAGATAGGGAATAATTGATATAGACTGCAAATAAGCAATCTTTATTCATTTTCCAAATGTACAATAATAATGCAAAATGATCCAAATTACATACACTTTATAATTTATAATCAAGTGATTTTTCCAATGTTAATGAATACATTCAGCTTCAAGTCGGCACGTGTTAACGATGATCAGTTGAAATGAAATTTTTATTAGGTATTCATGCCATCAGTAGGCATAATATAAAATGGTAAGACCTCAGAATTTAACTTTTGTTTTCTGGGTTACGTTTGGGACACACTAATATATATATTTTTTAACCGGTGTATTTGATTTTTTTAGTTTTCAGTCTTTTGTATACCACTCCTACTATTCTAAATTACAACATATTTTTATTTTATTGAGGTTTTATCAGCCAAGACTTGGGAATGCAGGGGACCAATAAATGAAACGATGGAAAAGGCATGTGGAAGTAATGAATAATAGTGATAATATCTATTGTCTGAGCAAGTGGGAAGCTTTATCATGTAGCAGCAGATAGGGCATACTGAAGGCTGAGAGCTCTATTGTGTCATCTCCTTGGGTTAGCGGCTATATCGATACCATTCATCCGAGGCCTTGCTCCCATACTATTCTTATATTATTGTCTTCCTTATGTCCAGCCACCACTGACATTTGTCCGGGCCGAAGTTGTCATCTCCTTTGCATTTATGGACAGAGCGAAGTGTAAATTGGAAATTTTGTGTAAAGAATCTTTTCCTTTATAAGGATTAAATTGCTATAATTACTTTTTATTTTACTTAAATATATAATTAGGTATTAAAACGCAATGTTACAGGATGGTCAAAGAAACAGTACGTAGATTCAAGAAGAGACCAAGTCTTCCTCACAAGACTACGTATTGGACATACATACCTGACACATTCATACATAATGAACAAAAAAGACAAGCCTACTTGTACTCAATGCAACACTATAGCTAGAAAACACCTACTAACAGATTGCAGATTACGAACTTACTTAAACATTCCACACGACTTGAACGAATTACTGATTGCCACAAGTCTGACATTTTTAAAAACAATTGGGCAGTTTGAAAATATTTAATTCCATATTTTATTTTTTTTAATGTGTGTGCGTGCGTTCGTATGTGTTTGTGCGCGCGTGGGTGTGTTTGTGCGCGCGTGGGTGTGTGTGTGTGTGTGTGTGTGTGTGTGTGTGTGTGTGTGTGTGTGTGTGTGTGTGTGTGTGTGTGTGTGTGTGTGTGTGTGTGTGTGACGTGTTTAAATTCGAATGATGCCTGTTTTTATGAATAATTTTTGTTTCAAAGTTACCAAGTTTATTTTTCGCTTATTTATTTACTACCTGTTTTTAGTTCTATGTTGTGTTTGTGTTTCTTGTTTCTTTTGTGTTCCGTTTCCTTAGTTTTGTTCTTTATATTATTTCGTGTTCCGTTTTTTGTTATTTTGTTTTCTTGTTTTTATTTTTGTTTTGTTTTTCCCCTATGTTAAAGAAGAACCAAGTCGCCATTGATGCGGAGCTCTACATAATAAATAATAACGTGAAATCATTCTAAATGAATTAACTGCAGTCTCTGCTTAAATCAAGGTGACCCCCTTAGCTAAATAAATTTGATTTAACTATAAATAAATGTAGGTACAAAGTACATTATACATTAAAATGTTTAAGGTATATAACAAATATATAATGTTTATCTTATATATATCTTATATCTTAGGGATGTATGTAATACCACTATATGCTTCTCTTATATATATTATAGTCTTCCATATGCCTAGCCATCGCTGAGTTGTGTCGAGCCAGGCCGGGCATAACCTGGGATTCTTTGTATTACTAGTTTTCGCCTGCTTCGCATTTAATACAAATATCATTTCCATGGATGCAAGGAAGTATACATAGGGGCTTTAGTGTAAAGAAACATAAATATGTCCTTAAATTGGTATGAATTAACTCACAAATTAAACTAATATTATCTAAGGCCAAATTATTCTTAATGACTTAACCTCAGCCTCTGGCAAAACCTTGGTGACCACATAGGTAACTAAATGAATATTATTTAACTACAAATAAATTTATACACCTAATTAATAAATTTAGAAGCAAAATATATTTATTTAGCTGAAGAACGAACTATTTATCATACATTTAGCTAGTATATAAACTTATCTATAAATACATTTTATTTTGCTAGAGATGTACGATAACCGCTGCTGATTACTAATCAATAAATAAATAATCACGGTATACTAGTCTTCGTTCGAGCTCATTAAAATCTCCTGTGGTTATTTCTTCAATTTGTTTCTATTTTTACTGGAGGTGATTGTGATTAATCAGGTACATCTAATACATACTATAGTGTCTCATCACAATTTATTTTAAAGCTCTAAAAAGTGGAACTTTTCATAATCAAAAAGCAACGCCCCCTTGAAGGAGGATAACATCGAAGCACCTTTCACGAGAATAGACATCAACAAGAAGGAAAGATCGTTCAGATTCGCAAATGGTTGCTAGTACGTTTTGGTTTACTGCTCTAAATGAGCACAATGCTCCGTTTTGCCGAATCATGAAGCATAGACTCGAGTCGTGATGAGAATGAAGACGTGGCAAAAGTCACGTAGACAACCTAGTTTGCAGCATTGATTCGCGAAGAAACTTCATTCTGATCAGGGCGTGAATCTCTAACATGAAATTATTCAAAAGTTGGGCAGGACCTCAAAAGACCAGCACAATAGGCAAGCATATACAATTGTTGAATATTGTAACGTTCAACAGTATCATTACATAGTATTCACTAAAGGTTTCATGTCAGTATATTAATTTATTTCATCAGTAGCGGATTCGGTTAGTCTGTCCCCCGATGGAGAATTTGTACTATCCTTAAACCTATTAGTCCATACAGCGCAGACGGCTATATTTTCGTACCCCACTGAAAACATCAGCATGCACCTATCAGACTATCATAGGCTTTGCCTGTATGGAAACGACATATTTCAGCAACTAAACATATCTGGCTTCTATCAAGGCGACCCTGTGCGTCATCTGAACTTCAGAATCACGAGGAAGAGCATACAACATCATCAAGAGAATATGTTAAACCATGTTCATTAGTCAACATGCAAAATATACTCGTATGATAAACCGCGCAATTCCGTCTTCCGGGTCATGGGATTCTGCAAATTAACTTGGCATTCATCACGTGTAAAACGTACTATAAATCTATAAATATCTATCTATAAATCTCGGGCATATGGTCCGAATGTGTGGGGTTCAAGTGATTTTTTTTTGTTCACTGACGAACATTGATTTCTTATATAAAAAGGCATAACTGGGCACATATAAAACTTACTAAGTACCCTGCAAATATGTTGTCTATCAGGTAAGTTTGGATCAAAAGTCTTAAGAATATTTACAGTGGTACAAATTTTATATTTATAGATAACTGACTGATTAACCAATAAACGGAAAGTGTTAAGATATTTGGAATTTATTTAGTAGTAATAAATTCTCCAGTGCCCCGAAGGCTTGGAAACAGTGGATTAATTCCTGTATATAATCAACCCCGATTAGCATCTGATACTTGAAAAAAATAAATTTATTTTATGTATACAAATCTATATTACTAGTTGGTTTGAATTTTTATTGACAGAACATGTTACTAAGGTGTTAGGTTTACACTACGAGTAGAATAATACTATGTTAGTTGCCTATTCCAGTCGTGTAAATTATTTTTCGGCACATAAGAAGAAATTATTCAATAACACAGTAAATGAGTGAAATATATGAATTCATTTCAATAAAGCTAATTATGGATAAACTTAAAGCTTGTTTTAAACAAACCGACAAATATGCTCCGTGTGTCACCCGAGTTCAGTTGTGCGCTCAACTTTATTCAAATGAAGAGTTCTTTCTTCTCAGTTGCTTCCATGATTCAAAGCACACAGTGGACACGCCATGAACACATTATAAAAATGAGATAAAGGTTTAAGGCCCAGGTAGGGACATTAAAATAGCCATTTTCCAATTGGCTGACTGTACCCTAAGTAGGTCGTCCATATGTAATGAAGCATGAACTGAGATTATCGGCCTCAGCCCAGCTCAAGAAGCTGAAATGAAGTGTTCCGGTCCTGAGCCCATGACCTCCCCTGACACCGGATAAGTTAGGTCAGCAGAGGTCTTAGAAGCACACTCATTCAACCATGGATCAGCCTCTAAGCTGACGTCAACGTTCCAATGTAATGACCAACATGTCTGTCCATTTATATATATATATATATATATATATATATATATATATTTATATATATATATATATATCACTACCGAATTTATATAGAATTTCAGGCCTAACTTTGAGTTTTATTTATAAGAATAATAAGTCCAATATTTAATATATACCGTTTTTACCCAGACAAGCAATATATGTTCAGTAGTAGCCTTTGAAACAGCAAAAGCATATTTCGAAATAGGTCAGATGGAAAACCTGATTTTATTACATTTTAACTACAAATGGCGTCTCCAATCACTCTATTCGAAACGGGCCCATGTCGTAAGATTTAAGATATCGTCCTACGTTCTAACATTTGGCGCTTAAAACCCCTTAAATGTCTGCTTAAGGCGTATCCTTATTACGGAGAAACATAAAGACAGGGAGAGAGAGTGAGTGTTTTAAAAGCATCAAAAGCAAAAAGGTTGATTTTTATCTAAATGATTATCAAATTGTGAAACTTGTTTAGAAGCTAATAATGATCGTAGTGCCTGCTAAGTAGCTAGCTAGGATATATCTTTAGTGGAGACCCATTAGCCTGCCTAGACAATAGTGCATTAACCCTTTCTTTCAGTGCATTTACATCACCAGGAGGCACCATTGCAGTCTATCAACAACAGCTAGTTTTAACCTTACCAGATGTGCTCTAATTAAAGCAGTATGCTTCGTCTATTTTACATTCAGAATTGTAGTCAAATTTAGAAGCGTCAAATTATTAACTCAATATATACGTCTCTTCTGAAAATCAGCAGCAAGTACATTGTGCTAGGGGTGATTTGTTTTCCAAAATCATTCTAAAATTTTATTTAAGTCATTATTTTAGACTCCTTAAAGAATAGCAAACAGGGGCCTCTCAACTTTCTGTTGAATATAAACCTTATTGCCCTTTTCTGCAATGTAAATATTAGAATATGATTTTTAAATTAACCCTACTACTATTACTAATATACTATGATTACATGGAAGTACTTTATCATAGTATGTTAGTAGTAGAATTTTCATTGGAAGATATTACTTAACACATTTTAAGAAAAAGCAAAGCGATATTAGGTTCATGCTTCATTCATCGTTATGACCAAACCAGTCTAGGCTTTTGTCCACATTCAATCCTAAAAACAATATCATTGAAACTGGCAAAATGTCCCGTTTGTTCATCTATATCCTTGTAGAAGCGAATGTTAATGTTGGTGTTGTAAATCTTAGCAATGTTTTTAGAAATTTAGAATATCGCTTCAGTTTTTCTAGCTCTGTACGACCCATCTAGCAATGGAAGTGCGATTAGGTACTTCTATGGATCGACTGTGTTGGCACTCCTACCGTTTAATATATAGTCTGTATACTTATTTAAAGAAATGCTTACGTATCTGGATGTGGCTTTCCATTGTTGTTTCTGCCCATTCTGTATCTTTGGGGCTACAAATTATGTCTCCTCAGATGACGACGTTTGTACATAATTACAATTAACTAGAACAGACCACACTTTCACCTTTATTAATGACCATTAACTCTAAAATTAAACCGCAGGTTGATTAACAATGAATAAAAATGGCCAAACTTCCACAATAATCGTTTATTACAGAGAATAACGCTTTCATATTCAGTGTCCTATCTTCTCTGAGAAAGGCCCTGTGGCCATATACTAAATATGTTAAAATGCGTCCAGGGAGGGTTAAAACGGACAATTCCGTTGAAGTGTGAAATATTACAATCATATCATTACTCTGTACCTTAATGGAAATGAGCTTTTGTGGTTGTATTTGTCTTGCTTGATTTTCGAAAACTTTCTTCCTATGCCGTTTAATTACAAGCCCACATTCCGCATATTGATGTATTGGATCTTTTATACGAGAGTTATATTGATGAATGTGTAATGTGATGTTACTAGAGTATACTTTACGGCCTAGAAAATATATCGTATAAAAGCTTGAGGTTTAGTTCCGACTAGGAAGAAATTAGTAATAGACGATATCCGAATAGGAAGTAATATAATCATTTGAAAACACCAATTGAGGTTTTGCACTTTGAGTACCTACTGCCACAATAGGTAATATCCATAAAGAAAATTTGCTGATTAATGCATAGAAAAACAAATATTGAACACTACTTTATAAACCAATTTGTTTTATAATATTTATGTGTTATATAATACTTATTACCCCTATTTTTAAAACCCACTCTCTGGTTTTAGTTTGATCATTAGTTTTACATGAAATATTTAAACTTTTTAGATTCCTCTCAAGTTCTAATGTTTTCTTTTTTTTAGTCGGCCCATTTCACAAACAAGGCCGAATGTTTGGGTAGGCATAATATGTTACACTGTTTGTTTACACTGTTGGTAGTTAAACTAAAGAGATACTCTATTAAATAGAGGAAATATTGTTATCCATAATATATAAATATTATGCCATATAAAATACAATGAATTACAAAATTTCGTGTACATCTTCTAAAATGAATTTGTTAATCAATGTTTAAGTACAGTCAATTTGAAGCATTGTTTAGTTAATAATACCCTCGAAAAGAGGTATTTATGTTGTTATTGTCAATGATAATATGCAACAAACAGTGAGGAGTTGAAATCATTTTTTATTTTAAAAGCATTTTCACCCCTTATTAAAATGGCGACTCATAGTTTTTGGCTTACCTCGGAATGTTCAATACATTAGATTAATTAATACAGACTAATCCTGGGGTTAATGCCAATAAGGTATTTCTACTGGCCACAAAACACATTTTATTATAACATTTATACTTTCAAAAATAAAATTTGATCGTGCTAAATTTGCTTTTTAGTCTGCTTACAGCATTATAGACCATTCCTCCAGGATACCAGCATGGAGAAAGTACTTTCCAGAAACTGCCTAAGGTAAGGACAGCAAATCTTGTACAGTTTGTGAATCCCATTCTCTCCCTAATTTTAAAATGATCTTGCTAACGTAATAATGTATTCAATAGATTCCAGCCATGTGCAGACAATATTTGGTAGCACATGATGCGATTTCTCTTTCACAATATAATTTACATGAGTGCTAATGCATTTGAAAGACGCTGCCTCCATCTGCAGAGATACTTGGGCAGCGCCAAATATAAATATTAAGTAAATAATTTTTTTAAAGCATTATTTGCTGAGGGAACAATGGGCAGAAACAATGGAAAGCGACATCCAGATACGTGGGCTCGCAGTTCCATTGCTTGACCTGGGTCGTACAGGGCTAGAAAAACTGAAAAGATATTCAAATTACAAAAAAACACTGCTAATATTTACAACAACATTAACATTTGCTTCTAGAAGGATATAAATGAACAATCGGGAAATTTTTCCAGTTTCCATGATATTTTTTTTAGGATTGAATGTAGACAAAAGCCTTGACTGGTTTGGTTATATCTCTGAATTAAGTATGAACCTAATATAGCTCTGCTTCTTTTTTAAAATGTGTTAAGTAATATATTCCAATAAAAATTCTATTACTAATACACTCAGCAACAAGTGCTTTAAAAAAATTATTTACTTACTATTTATTTTTCGCGTGCCCAAACCTTTGAAGATGGAGGCAGCGTCTTTCAAATGCATTAGCACTCAAGTAACTTATATTGAGAAAGAGAATAGCCTGTCCTTAATCACATCATGTGCTACCAAATACTGTCTGCATGTGACTGGAATCTATGGAATTCATGAATACGTTAGCAAGATCATTTTAAAATTAGGGAGAGAATGGGATTCACAAACTGTACAAGATTTGCTGTCCTAACCTTGGGCAGTTTCTGGACAGTACTTTCTCCATGTTGGGAGCAAGAAAGGGAAAGTCTCCTTCGTAAAAGGTGCCTTTATCCGCGTTATGTATCATTAAAAATAACCTTTCTCTCAGGACTCTCCCTTGAATATCTTATTCCCGGCAAATCGCATCGGCTATTTTTAAACATATAAACAACAAATTTCAAACTAATATAAAATACATGACCCCTAAACAACTCAATCATGTTAAATTTAAGCATTCGTTGCTCTACATACATTTTCCTAACTAAAATAATAATGAATTTGAGTGCATATTTTTTAGTCCAGTTAACATCGGACTGGCTCATGCGAGTTTTATTAATTGTAAATGCAATTTCAAGTTGTGTTTACACAGGATTCTAATTGTAGCAGAAATCTGCTTCACTGGGACTATTTCTAACACTGAAAATAATTAATAGTAGTCTCTCTAGCTCAACAATTATTTGTTTCGTTGTTTTGGTTCTGTTCAGCGTATTTTAAAGCTCATGAAATGCGATTGGTCATTAATTAAAAATAGCCGATAAATATTTTATTTTATTTCTAGAGAGTGTTTGCTGCTAGGCAATATAATTAATATAGTTGTAATAATGCTCGTAAATAAAAACAGAAATAAATGTTAAAATGTAAAAAGTAACAAGAACAAATTAAATAGCAAAAATTAAATCAGAAAAAACTAAGAACGTGAAACACAAAACGCAACACGAAAATCAACAATTGAGAAAAAATAAACAGAAACAAAAACAAAATATTAAGTTCAAAAACAAAAACATCTTATAAAGTAACCAAATAATTAAAACCTATGCTGAGTAATAAATTACGAAAACAATAATATAAATCCAATTATTAAAATTAAAACTAGTGATTAATTCATCATTAAATTAATAATAATAAAAATAATAAATAAATCATTAAAAATCCAGTGAATAATTCACTAAAAACATTATTTAGCTTGAACTCCAAAGGTTGTTCCTCTTCATATTACTGTTTTATGAAAGACAAGTTTTCCAAAACCAAGAAATTCACTTCAAACAAATTTACCGTCTATGAAAAAGGATGTAATTTACACGGAAGAAATGTCTTGATGAATGTAAGGAAATTCATATTTGGTTTTCAAATATTATGCTCCAATGTGTTCGTTAGTCTGAAGAAAATAATATTTGCATAGTAAAGTAGTACAGTTCAGGCGTCTACAAACTCTTTTCTTCTCCTCTGAAAGAACTAGAATATTAAGTCTGCGCCACTACATCTAATTATTTCTTAGTTTTCACTCTGGAAACCAACCTTTTTGTTCAAATGTAAGCCCGCAAAAAAAAAAAAAAATCAACATATCACTGACTAAAAAAAGTAATAATCTTGGAAGTCCGTTGTCTAAACGCAACATTTTTATCATCCCTTTTAACAGATTTTTCTTAAGGAAAATCAGCCAACTGAGGTTGAACTCGTGATGAGATTTCAGAAAAAAAGTCTTCGAATATCCATCAGTCCTTATGGATAAACATAATAGAATGAAATGAAAATGAAGTTTATATATATGCATGTGTGTGTGTGTGTGTGTGTGTGTGTGTGTGTGTGTGTGTGTGTGTGTGTGTGTGTGTTTAACTCTTTACTGGCTGAAATCGGACCGGAAGAAGCCAGGGTTCAAATAAAGGATACATATTGGATTATTAATATCTCTGTTATTATGTATTACATAAAAATTGCAAGATCGATCTTGTTAATGTTTTTCCTCTACAAGATATGTTTTATTGCAACCAGATTCTCATTTTTTCAAGACAAAAATGAATATAAAACCTATATGTTTTTGTTACTTATAAAAATGGTTCAAACACAAACTCATTTGAAAAATATTTTGAAGCATACCTATAAACAAATTCATTCAAACATGTTTATATATGAGTCAGTATATCTCCGGTTACGTGATATCTTTTTAACGAAGAATCCATTAACTACAAAGGTCATAATGTAAACTATATATAAATATTTGTTTTTTGTTTTTTTTTAAATAGTTCCTTAATAATCAAAAAGTCCGTCACAAAAGGCCTACGTAAAATTAGCAGATTCCTGAGTGCTGGTATGACTAATCACACTATATATTCTCTTTTCAATCTAAGAACCCAATGAGAAGAAGTGGAGGTTTACTAAGGGCTGAAAGAAGTGAGTTACGAAAAAATGTATAGTTTTACGAATTTTTTAAGAAGATTGGTCATGTAATTTTTTTTTGTCCAACTCAGAATAACACAGATATTTTGACTTTTCGACCCCATCCTCTCCCCCTCTATTTCTTGTCCAATTTCTGCCATTTATAGATATAATCATTAATGTTGAATGAACCGTTAAATGTCGAGTATGGAATTCATCAAATAAACTTTTTCGAGTCAGACAGCAAAATCTTAATTGGCAACGTCATCACACTATACATTTACATGTATCACATACTGTTAAATTTCACTGCACAGTACATTTGGAAATTAAGCTTAGAATAAAGCGGTTCATAACCTAACAGCTTACTGTTAATGTAGGACTAGGGGTTTAGTGAAGGCTGAAAACTAAAAGGTGCAATTATCTCGGTTAATAAGCAATATAGAGAAAATTTAGATGTAACAAAATTTATAGGACTTTAAATATACAAAAGATTGTTTCTATACAATTTTTCGATTACAGCAGAATTTTGAATTTTTGTAATTTTCCTCCTCTAAATCCTCCCTCTACCACTGGTCCAATTTCAGCCATTAACAAACTTGATCATTGTTCTTACATAAAACGTTTAAATATCGAGTTTGGCAAGTCGAGACAAGCAGCCGTTACAAACTGTTACAGATTAATACAAGCAAGCACGCGCACACATACAGACATATTTCCCTTTCCTTCTGGTTAGGATCGATGGAAATTTGAAGACATTTTCGAAAACCGCTCTATGAGTACAACTGTCCCTTAAGGATAATCTGCTAAAAACTATATGGGAGTGGGTATTTGTGATATGTAAAAGGAGGAAAACCAATCTTGAAATCGTTTGTGAGTCTTTATGCGAGCCTGTCATTACTCTAAGGTATAATTTTCATAAGATTTTGGGCAGACTGAGTTCTTGGAATACAGAGCAGGAGCCAGGAGTACGTGGTGTGACTGGTCAAGCGGTCCCACGCTTACGTAACAACTAAATCTGACCCAATTATTACATAGCACGCCACGCTCAACCCTTCCTCTACTATCTAATGTACTCTATACCCCCGGAAACTTACTAACGTCATAATTTACATTTAATTAGCGTCTCCTTTACATAATGTCACATAATCCCCGACGGGCTAAATATAAAATTCAAAGAAATGTAATTTCTTTCGTCCAGATGCAGCCCCAACGAAGAGTCTTTTTTTTTTACTTAAATGTAGACTGGCGCCTGAATAGAATTATTTAAGGGTCTCAAGGGTCAAGGAAAAGAGAGGTATTAATAAGCATTTTAAAAGTATTTCTTCTTTCCTTAAACGAATTCCAACACTTTAGACGTCAGTTTCTATATTTTTCACAAGAATTAATAGACGTCTATAAAATATGATGTTTTCGTAATTCGGTCACTTTTAAAAAATTGTGTCTATTAATTTAAATTCTCTCCATTTATCATTTTTTAAAGAATGTAGTAATACAACCATCGGAGAAAAAATGATGTTTATGGATCAACAGTTAATGAAATATTAGCGAGCCTTTGCGATAAAAAAAAATTAACAGAACTGCAATATACTACAAATAAATGGACTACAATTAAGAAAAATAATAAAAAGTAAAAGTCGTCATGACTCAACTAAGAACAGGCCATTCCCTGCTGGCTACACAAGGAAACTCATTTTCCAACAAGACAACCGTTCATTCACAATTAAACATGTTTTCATGGTCTGTGTACTGAAGCAATTTCATTCATTTATCCTACACTACTCAATGATCGCATCCTGTACGCTACAATTCCAGTCTTTAGAAAAATTAAAGTATTTAATGACAAATATCGTCCACAAATAATCATTGATTTACTTTACAAGAGTTATTTGTCTATTGAATTTTTATATGTTGAATCCTCTTCTTTACAGATAAAGACATCAAATAAATAAATAGTAGAAAATGCTCTTAGTAACCTATGAACCAATTTTATTTGTAATATTTCACTCAACATGATTTTACTTCAATTATTTGTATTGAATAAATAGAGAAATAATATTCAAGTAATCTTAGAAAGAAAATTTCCTTCGCACAAGAACGTTTTGTCTTGATCGAAAATCTGTCCTGTAGAACGAAAGAAACTAACTCTCGATAAGTTAGAAAAGTTTTGCTAAAACGAGTGAGAAATTGAGAGTGAGTGATAAGACTTATTAAAGGCGCGTTGCTGAAGTCTGGCCTGAACTAGAAGTGCACCGCTTTCGCTTTCTAGTGTGGAATCAGTTCCTAAGCTGAGACCTATAAAACCTGTTCAGAAAGTGTTGGTATAACAAGGGGAAAGTAAGGCTACACCCTCATGTATCCCATCAAAAGGGCAACGAGTTATTAAAAATCGTTCAAAAAATTCATCCAAACTTTTCATATTCCCAATCCACCACTGAAGTGGCTTATTTACATTTCAATATTGATATTTGTTTCCCTCATATTTCAAGGTGCAGTAACCAATTTTTGCAAAACGATTTGAAACAAATTATTAAATATCTCAACCGAATTATATTTCAAGCAATGTTATTGGTTTCAAACTCCAGAAGAACATAGCCTTAACGAATTTTATTGTAATAGGAAGTTAGACGTAAACGCCTTAAACTTTATATAGATTTTGATAATCTTTAGCCTAACCATACATTAATCGGCCCCACCCTTAAAAAGAGCCCTCGTGGATTAAGGGAAACCAACGAAAGAGTAGTAAAGAATAAGTATCCAAAGCAATGCCAACTAATTGTTTTCCATGGCATATGGTTCCTGAGTTCACGTGAGTTATTAAGAAGGGAAGAGCGGTCCCCTCTCATTGTAAGAATGGTACTTGACAGCCAGCCAAAAAATGTTATGACACCAAATGGGGTAAAAAGGAGAAAGTCAAAGCCTAGTGGTTGGATGCCCTGTGTGTGCCTTGCACTATGCTTCCATACTTGGAGGATCGCAACTTCCCACCACACTGATAATAACCACAAAGCAATGGCGAAGACCTAGACAAGCAAGGGCGGCAGCCCATGATAGTTAGTCCAGTATAACCACGATGACTCTCTAATTCATTCTTCAGCCATTAGTTACAAATATAACTAAAATGAAGAGAGAATCCCTCAAATTGGTCGACTGCATTTTCCATAAAATTCGATGTCTTTTTTAAATAGTGTTGAACATTAGAAAAATGAATCCTATAAACTTCTGACTTAAACTTTAAACCGTAACATGTTCTGTGAAGCAATAAGTAGCTTTACGAGAAAATTACTTAAACAGGTTAGGAAATTTACAAAAACTTAAAAATACAAATTAACTTGGTTAATATACATATTAGAATAGGAAAAACAGCAAATTTAAATAATAATTATATTATATGATTGGTCATACATATAATATGCTTCGTTTTGACTGATACTAATGAAAATATTGGCGCTTGTAGATTTTAACACTTTTATAAACCATACGAACTTTATCTTTTACATAAAATTAAATAAGTACCAACTTGCTTAATAATACATGTAAATAAAAATTGCAACTTCATGTGCATTACGTAACTAGAATGTTCATAGGCCACGTTGCATTGTACTTTTATTCAAGTATATTGCTCAATAAAGTTCCCATGAAAACAACGCAATTGTTCTTGAAATAAGACGTTTAGCGAAATATTTCTACGAAATAAAATAACTGTCAAAAATACTAAGAAATACAAACGACTCTCAATTTTTGAGTAAAATAAAATTCACAAATCTTAAATTGTAGACTATTACTTTATGAACAAGATTATACATGCGTATTCTACGATGCTGAATTCGATGCCAACACAGATTCCTAAGTAATTCTATTTGATAGGGGAATCTGGGATTATCCATGCTTGCTATATACATTTTAGGGTTGTTTGGCAATGCCGAAACCCCAGACTGTAAGTAGTTCCAATAAATTTGTTAAGGTCCGTCTAGAATAGCTAGAAAATAATAATTTGAAACCTACTTTAACTTATAAAACTTTTCAATTGAAGGATAAGAAAGTCAAACCACCTCCACTCTTACCAATTTTTTATTAATTGCAGAGTACTTTTGGGGCAAACCCGATCTTCAGTTCTCTGTGAATTATGCTCCTGAAGAGGACCTAGTGATGCGATTGGCGATTAGCCAACTAGATGCAGTGCTCTTTATGGACTATTTGGAATTTAAATGTTTGATGTCTGATCGTAACCCATAAAGTTTTGGAGACGTTGATGATATCATCATAAGCTATTCGGGGACTGAGGTTGACTTGAGTGGTCTAATAGACTTCGTCAACAGTTGCCGTAGGAAATTAAAATTTATTTTTTGGAGATTGAGAGTGAAGGGAAATTGAGCTTTATGGATTTCCTCTCTTTCAACATCTATAGAGATCCTACCGTCACCACCATCTTGATCCCATCTGATTATTAACAACTTGCCGTATGTAAGACTTTGGAAATCATATACATGGTCAACCGTCTTCAGAGTATCCCATAGGCTGAAGGAGGTTTTCAAAAAGAATTAGAGTATATAAAACCCATAGCATCAGCCAATGGGTACGATAAGAGATGGTGGATAAGGTTTTGGACGCCGCTTCGAGAAGATAAGTTAATTGAAACAATGTAAGGGAGACGCGAAAACCAGTGGGCCAACTCAGCATCCCATACTCAGGGAAGGTTACTGAGAAGATAGGACGTATGCTAGCAAAGGCTATCCTTCGCACCATCTACCGAAGTCAAAGCACCCTAAAACAACTCCTTCCAAGAATTAAGGATGCGGTCGATCCACTAGATAGATCTGGTGTGTTTTGAATTGCTTGCCTGTCTTGCGGCAGCTCATATTTAGGTCAAAGTGGAAGGAAATTTAGGTCCAGAGCAAAAAAAGACCTTTTCACTAAGTCATCGGACGTATGAAAGCATGTCTTGAGAAGGTCGTGGGGCTAACGCAGTTGAATTCGAAGTGACCACTTAAACAAAAGGAGAAAAGTGGATTTGGTGGAACAGATCTGGATCAGTATGGACATGTTACACGGCATGAATATCAATATTACAGAGAAGAGTAGCGTGCTCAGGCATGTTCCGTCGTCTGCAGTAGCTGCCCTCGCCCGAGTAGGCTCTCAGTCTCGCCGGAGATGTCGGCGCAATAGGGACTAGCTCTAGATTAGTTATTCCTCTCCATATTCTTTTCATTATATTGTTGGTTAATTTAATAATTATTTATTTATAATATATTTTAGTTTGGTGTTATCAGGTTCACAACATTGGGAATTATTTTACTCTTAGTTTAATAAGTTCTAACTAGTATGTCTGTATAAATATTTGTTTTTAACTTTTTATTGACTTATATTATTCATTTATGTTCCTTGGGTTTATATATATTGTATTTTTTATGCTACAGAGCTCTAAAGATGGGACGGTTGGCCCCGAAAGTGCGTAGCAATTAATAAAGAATTGTTAAGAGTAGAGATGGTATCGCTTTCTTATCCTTTCTTTGATGATGGGCCTGCACCAGCTTTTGCGAGTTATAAAACCTTTGTTTTTGAATAAAAAGGAAGCCTATCAAACAATTCAGAAATATATTTTAATAACAATTTTGGTTGCCTGCCCAATATATTATTTATGAAAGTTTTGAGCTATCGCTTTCTTGAGATCATAACATATACTAATTGAGAATACTTACCATGAAGTCTTAAAATTACGCACCCTAAGGCGTGTTTCTAGCATGTGGGTTACATTACGATGTTTCAATCATCATCTTTACCGTGCAGTTGCTGATGAAGTAGCTGCCATGACCTCAGGTCAGCAAGATGGGGTGATTAATTTACCAAAGTAACCGTACGGCGATGCCTCAATACGAGTCAATTTATTATTCATCGATTGGAAAACACTTTCAGGCTAATGGATTAGTTGTTGTGTCTATAAACCTTGACATGAAATGAGCCTTCAGGCAATACAAAAAAAAGTATATATATTTAGCTGAAACACCATGTCAATAATACTGATATTATCAACGTACTACATTATCAACCGTATGATAAAGCTATTTATCTGGCATAAATATAAATAATAATTAAGCACACATATATAAACTAGTATATTATCATTTCCAATCAACAATACAGTTGGCGAAAGTCCTTTAATTTCCTATTTATGCCTGTACTTATATATTTACAAAAGTATAATATACTTATATTATATATAAGTATATTATGATATAAGGCAATGATGGTAAATTAAGTATAAAAATTACGTTCCCAAGTAGCCTATGAGCATCCTGATATACTGTTTTCCAAACAATAGAATTAAAAAAAAGAATTCCAACATATAGAATAAAAAAAAAGTAGCAAAAAAATTACTTTCAGGGAAATCTGCTAACAATGCATGTTTCGAGAGATACTAAGACTCCCATAATTAATTTTTTAATATAATTATAAAATTGATATGTGTAAGAAAATATACTCCTAGAATTTGAGATATTTTACCTTCATTGTATTATTTAAGTTTGATATACTAGAATATTTAACGCAATTAATTGTAATTGACTTAATTTGACTAAAGTTTAGTAAGCAACTCAATAGTATTTCTGTATTTTTGTTGATATTTTTATTTTAAATTTAATGAAAATAAATAGACTTCACATCATTAGTACTATGAAAGGTGCTCTACTTCCAAAAAATAACTTGCAATTAGGGGCAACCCTATATTGGGCTGTTACACGGTTAATTTTCTATTTGACCATTTCAATGTTGAACGAAACATCTCATGTGGACACATTCAAAATTAGTTGAAAGTGATATACGGTATCTCCGTTCCAATGTATAAAATCAAAAAAAGTCATTAAACAGAATTTATAGATTTACACAATTCAAAATGAATTATTGGTTCTATATGAATCTGAATAAATAATGGATAGGGAGAAATTTGCAATTTCTTTATTTTCAACCTCCCCCAACCCCTCTCCCATGAAGTTAATTTCGATCAGAAGTGAAGGCACAACTAGAAGGTAAAATTGTCCAGAATATAGATCTTCATCACAAAAATCTAGACATCCTTGAATTAGTGAGATACCTAGACACGTATGTAACGATGTCATCCGGAATAAAGAATAAGTCAAAATGGGTTCAAGGATGGTCAAAACTGATAATTCCATTAAAATATAAAACCGACATTTTTCACAATTACAATAGATTCTTTACTTTGTGAAAGGTGTAAAAATTAATAATTCCACTCATTAAATAACTAAAAGAAGTCCTACCCGTGGTGAATGATATTGTGCTTCTTATTTTAATGCTTTACAAAGGAGTAGAATTAATAAACCCACTTCAATTACAAAATAACAAAGGCGATAAAACCTTGAGGTGGAACTAACCTTGTGGCAGAGGGTTGACTTCCTCATTGGTAGCAGTTATTTGTTGGTTCGGAGCAACAAGGCTATGCTAGACAATGGGATGATGCTGTGATTAGGTCTTCCAGAGTACACCCACGACCCCTTCTTATCTCCACTCTATAATCAATCCCATTTAGAGACCAAATAAAACCTATATTTATACCAGTAATATTTTATTTCTCATTTTTTATTTTTACATGGCACGTCGGTATGCATCAATCATAAATGAGTCACTGGTTCTTCCTGGGAACCTGTCTGGTAGAGGAACGAATCAATCAGGATATACAAAATTGGTTTGTTTTTCTTCACAATGCGTTTATAAAGACAGAAAGACTCAATACTTAAAAACGTACAGCCTAGCTAGTCAAAATATAAAAATTTGGAATTTAATACTAAACTACTAAAAATGTTAAATACATGTACTAAACTTAATATATAAATTTAAAAGAAAAGTGCTCTCTTTTCTTAAACGAATTGTGAATGAAAACGGGCCTATTCTGTACTTCCTGATTCACTGGATGAAGAAGTTGATATTAATTTTGAGGTATCAACAATCGATCATTTATGGTGTACTGTTATTAAACTTTCATGATCATTAGCTTTTATAAATAAATATATAGTGTGGACAACTCATGACTCCCTTATACACCAAACTGTTGCTGTACCTACTGAAAACAATGTGGTCCTATACTCAACTTCTATTGTATGGAGAAATTTGTAATTGAGGTAGTAGTCTCTTCATTCGTAGTAAGCACCAAGAAAGGCCTCAAGGTCCAGCAGACCTCCAACGAATCTGCTGACCCTACAGTCTTCCAATTTCTACGAACCCGTTCCTTCGGGGAAAATTCTCTCACGCCAATACCACGAAGCCTTGGACGTGTAAAGTTTTATCAAAACCAGTCCCCATTCCGCCGTTCCCTCTCTTAAGTCAAATGCCTGTGTTAGAAGTTAAAATCGTCTTAAAAGACGATAACTTTCGTTTTACCATAAATTCCAAGGCACGGGGTCACCAATAAAAACACCTTTCTTTCCCCGCAAACTTTATTCACGTTGCCCTACTTGTTTGCATTTTTATTAAGTGTAACGGACGAGCTATGGTTCCCGCCGAAAGCTAGTTCGGCCGTTTCCGTAACTGATTGGCACTCGTATGGACATTTCTCAACTGTATAACTTTCTCAACGTGGGAAATTTGCTTAGTTTACGCAGCGCCTGGGTGACGGACTTTATTTTAATTACATATTGCTTACTTACAGTTCTCAAGGGTTACATTCGTTCCGACAGACTCTTCCGCACTAGAGACATTGTTGAAACTGACCCATTAAACTATGAAGAATATATAAGAATATTATGCCCAGAATATGAAGAATTCTAAACATGTTTAATTATCCCCCTCTCGTAATGTTTAGCCATTGCCACACTTACACTCTTAGGGGAACCAAAAGGATCGATCCCTTGTAGGTCATCTGCCATTCAAAATGTTCTCAGCTGGAGTCATTCAGATAACTTTCCCACGGAGGCCGGCTCTTGCTTAGGTCTTGCTTCTCGCGTCTCAGTCGACCATATAAAATGATGTTCCTGGGCAAACTGTATGGATCCATTCTCTCAACAGCACCTAACCAGCACAATTTGCCTTTCTCAATAGCACAGATGTCGAGCTCCCGGCTTTTCTTGATTCTTGGCTTAAAGGTTAGAAAATGTTAACATTATACTAAAGCTCA
The DNA here is from genome assembly GCA_019009955.1 of Riptortus pedestris. NCBI lineage: Eukaryota > Metazoa > Arthropoda > Insecta > Hemiptera > Alydidae > Riptortus > Riptortus pedestris. The sequence continues at coordinate 181,234,940 of CM032228.1, forward strand.
TATCAACTAATTTCATTTTAAGAAATCACGGTAATTCACAACTGTTCATTTTCAAGTCAAATCTGCAGCTGCCGTAGTATTACAAAAAAAAAACCCTATATTTATAAGTTCATTCATATTTATGTTACTTTCAGATTCTATGACTATCTATAACCTGCACTGGAAAAACCCGAGTCCACGCTAACCAATTATAGCTGATCACTGATGATTGCGCGCAGACCCTGAAGGTACTATATCAAATAAAAACTCAATTGGAGATCCAGACTTTTATTTTTACACTGATCATAATCTATTTCAGGTTGCTGAGAGAGTTCGAGATCTTATCAACCCCCCCCCCTTCATCCCTCCCCCTAAATGAATTAAGTAATTTTTAAATAAACGAATTTTTGGGGCTCAGGTTAGTCATGTGTGGTAATTTACGTACAATCTCAAAAGGTAAACGTAGAATGGCGAGTTCGTTTCCCGCCTGGGCAATAGGAACGTATTCAGTGACGAAATCATTAAATAAAACCCCACCCGGATTAGTAAAGGGTGAAAACCTGTCGATAACCCGTCCCAATTAGCCATAGTAGTAAACATTGGCCGTTAATAAATAATAATAATAAATAAACTAATAACATTGTATTTATTTCCCCCATAAATTTGTGTTTCATCAACATTCCGATCGTTTAATTTAAAAAAAATATACTTTAAACAAAATATTGGCGCATTTGCGAAAGTTTTAGGGATAGTCTCAGCTATTTCTGTAATTTATAAATATATTTCCTACAATATTTATGTAATATAAATCACTTTGCACATGCATTTACTATAACGTATATTAAGCGTTCGTAATGTGTGCTTGCCAGCTTTCGGCGGGAAAGACATTTCTTTCCTTGGAGATAATAATGATGTATACTATGCCTATGAATTTAATGCGTGTATAACTTATACACATCAATTTTAAATCAATGTTTTTAATCCTGGGTAATAGGAGTTATTTCTTACAGGTAAAACAGCTATCAACGTTCTTGGGAGGAAAATATTTTTTTAATTAGAAATTAAGCTTATCAATAATAAATACTATCCATGAGAATGATTTATATTGTCCACCATGTTTTGAATTGTGAATAGAAGTAATTTATGAACTCATTATCATTATTCGTTTAAGATTCTAAAACAGTATAAAAGCTTGCCTCAGCTCGTAGTGGGTTCAGGTGGCAAAACATGAAATCATTGAGATGGGAATTTAGAATAGTATTAAACACTTTCTTGGATTAATTATAGGTTACAATATAATGAAGAAATGTGCTTCAAAACTTCACTGAACTCAAAAATTATGTCTCACCATTGAGAACTCAACAATGGTATGATAAAACCAATAGAGATTAGGTACTCACTAAACGTCACTGTAAAAAGTCTTGAAAAATGAAAAATATGATATATTTAGAAGTAAATTTAATTGTTTAAAGCGTGAAACAGACTCTAGGTGGGCCATGGATCCCTCTCCTCTCACATTTAAATATTCCTTCATGCTTTTACTTTTAGTAATGCTATGTGTTACAATCAGAAATGTGAATTATTAAAACATTACTGCTATCTAATTTTGATAATCGAAATATTTCAGCAAAAGAGCTGTGGAGGTGAACTCAGTTATTTCTGTAATTTCTTTGGCTTACAGGTGAACAGACCACAAAATTTTTGGCAGAATCCGATGGACATATAAAAAATCTTTTGAAATTTTTTTCAAGTACAAACCCATGCCCGATTTTCCCAAAGGGGCATTGGTAATAGAATACAAAAGGAGGATGTTAAAAAATAAAAATGTAATATACAAAATATTAGCTTGTAATACAGATCATCAAAATGAAATTGAGTGAAAGTGCTAAAAGAGTAATTACCTAGTATGCTGTTCGAAATTTCACCAATAGGTTGTTAAGCAGTTAAAATAACGTTCGAGAATATCGGGAAGAATAAACAAACAGAAAATCTAGGGTTTCTGTTTTCTCATTTTCTAGAGTAGCCTAAGGTTCCTTAAACCACTTAAAATTGTCTTACATATTTATTATTTCTGTTAAAACTTTCATCTTAAGGGATGCTGAAAAATGAAGGTATTCAACTATTGGGTGATTAAGGTAGTTTCATAAGTGCGATCTGTATTAACAGATGTAATATGGAAACAACTTGACTAACACACACCGTAATTTTAAATTACCACTAACTGTCCAAATTAAACCACATACTCATAACACTCGTCTGAACTGTCATTGATATAATAACCAGGTCGCTCATTGCCCTTCCCCTCAAAAAAAAAAAAAAAATAATAGCAATATTAATGAAGAGCCGATTAATGTCTAGACGTCCTTCCGATTTCATTCTATGGAAGCGTTCCTCCCATTCCTAGTGTAGTTGTATGTGAGGTCCTTTAGCAGAGTTTGCCAGTTTGTTTTTTTTTCTCCGACTATTCTCAATTATCCTAAGACCCATAGAATGTGTCCAGCATAGTTGGATATTTGGCATGGCCATTTACCAGAATATTATCAACTCCAGCTGCAGTGCTTAACTTCTTCACTCAACTTGTTGTCCTATTAAGCTAAAGAAAAGCTAAGGATTAAAGACCTATAAGTGTCAAATGTGTCGACTGTCAGAGGTTTGAAAAAAAGCATAATGTAGGACTTGTTTAGAATTCAAGGAGGTAGGTGTGGCTCACAATGGGTTGTCATAAAGCTGACGATGGTTACATACAGGCAAGGTTGTCCTCTTCCTTGCTTACCTACCTCATTGCCTGCTTTATATGCGCAACTATACATCTACCAACGTCGGCCAACATACACGCTTCTTTTTTAAAGTCGCCGAATAAACTTGCTTCCACTTTAGATCTACTGGAGTTCATTTAAAGTTAAACAGTGTTATATATATATACAATATTCACACCTAAACATACACATAACACCTCCCATAAATTATGAATGTTCAAATAAATACAAATTTCCAGGTTATTCCTTTGTGCCAAAGAGTTTGTATTTCAATAAAATACGTTGTTCCTTTCAAGCAGTGCCTGCATGCCTTCACATAAAGATGAAATTTAGTTATACCTAAATACACCCTCGTTTTTGTGGGCGAACAGGAGAAGTTTTCGTCCGATACAATTCTGATACACCCATATCAATGATATTCTCATACAATCAAACCATTTAGAGTGGTTTTTTTTTAATCCTTAGAATTACATAATCTACTCGTATTTCTAAGCATCTATTAGCAAGGAGATTTCCCAAGTGCAATTTTTCAATAAACATCCTTGAATTCACAAAAATTACGTCATATGACAATCACATATGACCTTCAATTTCTTATTTCTCCATTAGTAAAGTTCTAAGGTAAACAAGAGTTAGTCTGTAAACAACACGCAATAATATATTAGATTATCGTGAATTTTATCATGAGTAGAAATGGGACTGATTTCTGAAAATGAAAAGATACAAATAATTCTTAAATCATTTTATCCCAAGTTTAAGTACCAATATTATCTTCATTGAATTTTTAGCATGTAAAATATATTCATATATGTTCGGTTGGGCGTCATCAAAAAGATTAATTTTTCTAGACCCCTCAACATTTATGTGATCGATGCCATAGTCAATATTTAAACGATTTATATAATGCTAAAAATAAAATTTGTTATTGGTTGTAATAGGACCTGCAGGATGGTAGGCTTAGAAGAATCCGAAACATCTCCGTTATTTAGCTAGGTCGACAAATGTTTTACAAACAATCTTGCTAATTATTTAATTATTACACATTGTTTCTCTAATTTGAATATGAAGCGTGTTATTTGTATTTTATTTTATTTTCAGCCTTGAGATACCCCCCATTTCTAATTATAGTATATTCACTTTTCAGCAACTGTATTATTTATCATGTCATTTCCAACATAAATTTAAATCATATTTTGTTTCTTATAGCTCGAAATAGAAAATAAAAGTCGAGATGATATAAGCGAAACGCTGGTAAGGCGCGTTCCAGCGTGTTAGAAATTTGCTTAGTACATTTAATTTAATTTGGCTCAATTGCAAATTTGAGACCCAAAAATCTGATTTGTGCACCACATACTTGTACTTCTATTAAATAAAATAAACCAAGTAGTTTGATGTTTTATTTCAGAATATATATATATATATATATATATATAAAAGAAAAGAAAAACCAAAAGAGACTTATGGAAATATACACAATGGGAATAATGTAATAGGATTTTGGTAAGCAGATAGCTTTCTGTAAATCTCTTTACGCGGGCAAATTCTAAAAACAATTGCTAAGAATTCATGGTTGCAGTATAATGTTAATTTTCTTTATAGAGTATTCAGGATATAAAAAAATTAACGGGCCGCTCCGGGATTTGAACCCGGGACCTCCTGCACCCAAAGCAGGAATCATACCCCTAGACCAAGCGGCCTGGTTGCTTTGGTTTTCTTAATAAACCGTATTTTATTGTTAATCCTGATAAATATGAATTAAAAATAACACTCATATGATAAGTGTACGAACGAATTATTTATAATGTTCAAGGGGATCAGGTTAGGCATGTGAGTTAAAGCGTTGCCTTTTATATCACATGGTAAACCTAGAGTGGCGAGTTCGAGTCCAAAATGTGCAACAGAAATATATTTAGTGACGAACTCATTAAATAAAATCATTATTCCCAACCAAAAAAGGGTGGTAACCTGTAGATAAACCACACCAATCAGCGCCAGTAGCAAAAAGTGGGCATTAATAAATAACCATAATAAAATATTTATGGCGATTACAAATTAATTGAAAAAGTCAATTTCAGTCAAGAAAATAACAGTGAAATAAGTGGTAAAAAATATGTATGAACAAAAAATATTTTTAATGTTAAAACGCAGAATGAAAAAAAAAGGCGATTATTGTGCAGAATCTTGATACAATGTATGTATATTAATAAGATTTAAGATAGCATTGATTGAGTTGAGGAACGGAATCGTCTGGGAACATAAATCCCTTTACGTCAGCAGTAATTATGTGTATTATAGGTATCTATCTAACTGCAATCAAGTGAAATCTAATTGCCAAAAATTTCTCATTTACCAATATATGTATTAAAGATAAGGGCCTTTCGAAAGACACCTGAAATTATCAGAATGCGGAATAACAACGTTTTTGAGTATTGTCAAGGTAGTTGTAGTTATGAAGTTTGTTATTCTAATGATGAATCCTTTACTGTTCTCGCTAGCAGTCTCTCAACCATCCCTTTTCCACTCGGCAACTCACAAGCAGTAAGTAAATTTTTTCGCAGAGCGCACAAATATAACAAATAATTTTTAAATATATTTCTCTATTTAAAAAGTATTATAGGATTTAACTTAAATGTTCAGTTTTTTGTCCTCCTTCTCCTTAAGAAATTTTACTGGTAAAATAACTGGGATCTAGAAATCATGAAATCCATTTTATGGTTTGCTATTTCAATTCAGCGTGGATAAATTAGTATCGCGCTTCAGATCATTCTAAGGACAATGGTATCAAAATTGAAAATCGTATCTGTCTGCCTGCCCATTTTTTATTCAACCTCTCGAACAATATATATATTAGAATTCGCCCAAGTTACCCCTACCAGTCACAGCCAAGATTGTGACACTGCTAATAGAAAGCCTGGGTAAAAGAGGAGGTGTTTCGAAGAAAGCTTGTGTTCCCTCGTCTGTTATGAAAGGAACACTGTGGCCGGTTAGGAGGATAGAACTAACTACAATGAAGGCGATATCTGTGCAGATATCGCTTGAGAGGGTACTCAGAAGAGGGGAAAGAGAATGATCTTTCTATATCTATACAGCCAAGATGTTTGATTCCAGTGCATCTGGAATCTCAAAGTCCCAACAGGTATTAGGTGGTTTCAAAGCTCAATCAGGCAGACAAGGGTATTGCGACCGACAACCGATCTGCATAGCAATCATGAATCAACGAATGATTATAGTATAAAACGATAGATTTTCCTGATCTTGGGGAAAGGAAGTTCATAACCATGCGTTCCCCCGCCAGGAGAAGGCCAATTAAATATTGATAGCCCTCAATGACCAAACATGGAACCACATAGACCATATTTTGTTGAGCACCAATAATTCCTCTCACGTTTCTGATTTACGATGCTATCGGGAAAGGGGATTATGGGACAGAACACTTCCTGTTTTTGGTTAGGTATGAGCAGGCGATGGCACTGAAGGAAAGAACAATCTGCACAGACCCGTTCTGTTTTAGAATGGACAAAGGTTTTGGATGAGACAGTAAAGCCTCAGAAATCAGTTTGCCAGTTCCTACAGCCAGAAAGACCTAAGTATTGAAGAAAAATGGAGGAGGTTGAGATAAATGATTAATGAGGTGAAGCGTGATGTGCTAGGCCAGCAAACGGTCTAGAAAGCAACCATTGGTTTCGTAATTTATGTGAAAAGGTAATAAAGGAATGACGCACGACAGAGAACGCTCCTAAAAAACACGATTTACATACAATGAAAGAAACCCTTAGTCTGATAATGAATGTGAAAAGGTCTGAAAAACGGGAAATCACGAAAAGGATGTTTGTGTTTAAAAAAGCTTTTTGAATTTATAAATCTCGGGGAGAAGCAGGATCATTTTCTGGCACTAGAGTACCTGAAGTTGTACGAGGGAGTCATAAGCCTTAGACAAGAGGACTGAATTCTGTCCGCAAAGAAATCTCAGAAGATGATCCAATCAAGGTAATTTTAGTACTTTAAGAGTATGCTAAAGTATTGGTATGGCTGAGTAGCGCACCCATTGAATAGCCCATCAATGGCAAGAATATTTTGGGAGCTAAACCACGAGGTAGAGATGAGATTGAGGATATTGTCCTGTCTAAAATATATCAAAACTTGCAGAAATTCAAGCGAAATTGACTGAAGTATTCAGTTCATATCACCAGGGAGGTGGTGTATCAGTTAATAAATGGCATGTGGATAGATGAAAAATTGCAAGCTGAAAGAGGGGAAGCGAATATTGCCCCGTTACATATAATCGAATGTAGTAATGAAAATGATAGAGGTAAAGCGTTTCTTCCCAATTGCTTGATCTCATTGGTGGCCAAATCTTGGACGATTGCTGAAAAATGTCGATGTTGTTGGAGCAGGCACCGTGGAACTGAGGAATAAAATACATTTCACCCAGATTACCTCTAATAGACAGAGGCTTGAAAAGTCTATGTGTACGATATTGATCTGACTCACCACTTCGTTGGCAGTTTGAAGGTTTATGACAGCTTAGGGACTCTTAAATCATTTGAAGCAATAGAATCACTCGGAATGCACCTAAAAGACATTTAGTTTGTTGAGGATGACACAAGAAAAACCTTTTGTGAGGTAAAAAACGGAGTTGGCGTGCTGGTGGATTTTAGCTTTAGATAAGAAGATTATTTGTCCCCTGAACTTAATCCTTGGAAACGGCTACATGAAAATTGAAGACAATCATATAGTACCATTATATGATATCCAATAGGCTCACAGAGCTACATCGCCAGCTCACAGAGCTGGCGATATGTTGATTAGTGCTTGAAATATAACAGCATATGATGGTGCTTTGGTTATGTTTACATAAGGAGCGGGAGATGGAGGGCTCAAATAATTTTTAATAAAGGCCAAGTTTATGAGAAGATCTAGTCGGTCACGAGAGATTGGTGTTCCTGTCGAAGTGGTCCAGGAGTTCATGCTTTCCAGTTGTAGCAGGTTTAAGTTCACTGTTGATGTAGATATAGGAAGTAATAATGAACTACAGAGCCCGATGCTTCAAGAGTCTCTCCACGAAGGCGATAGGATAGAGACAGACTATCCAGGAAAATGTTGAGTTGTACACCATGTGGAGGATGTGTCCATGCAGAGGTGCCTGAATGACAACTTGTGTCGGAAAATGAAGAACTTACTGCGGACAGCACGGAATGTATTAATTTTATGTTATATGGTCAGAATCATTCTAAGGGATAGTTTATATATACATATATATATATATATATATATATATATATATATATATATAATATATACACACACACACGCACACACACACAGACACACACACACACACACACGCACACACACACACACACACACACACACACACACGGCCCTTTTTAAGCTTTCCTCCACCCACAGGGCATTTTTAAAATTGTCGTCCCAAATATTTAAAAGCCGGTCATGTATCCATGTTAGATTGAAAAAAGGTCTTACTAATCGAAGGCTGCAATGTTCTTCAAAAAGGTTGTCGGGGAATATCTGCTAGCTAATGAATACCAGGCACGCAGCTCCCAAGGAATAATTTCAATAACAATAGATGAAATACTTTAAGGCATAAGTGTGAGTGTTTATGAGGCATTAACTAGAGGTAGGAAGCAGTTGGAATAACGGCCAACGGTACATAGTTCATTTCATATACGACTCAAGAAAAAATAATTACACAATGGCGCAATTTAAGCAAATTTCAATGCTTGAACTGTTATTGAGTAATCTATATAAATAAAGTTCTAAGGCTTGTGTGATTTCTCTTTAAATTCGATAAGGATCTGTTTTTTTTTTTCAAATTTTAGAACAGTCGTAAGAACAATGACACCAAAATTGGAAATCTTGTCTTTCTGTCTGACAGCCCGTTTTTTGCAATCACTTAAAAACGGCTGTTTTTTGCTGAGGAATTTTATGAAATTTATATTTATGTTCCAACTATTCCAAGGCACAACGTAGACCATATGAAAATCGGAATTTTCAACTAGGAGAGGGGTGGGGTTACTTTGACGTGAAAATTCATGTTCATCAATATCTCCGTTTGTATTGGTTTCATCGAAAATATGTAAAGAAACATTATTGACATTTTTGAATTTTGTCTTCCGCTTTCCTGATGCCATAGACTTTACTTCATTTGTGTTTCATGAAAATGCCAGAATAGAATTGGGAAATTGTGTGTTTATATATTAACGAAATGAGTATAATTAATATGAGAGATTTGACACATTCTTCTAACGTATTAGAATGCCAGAGCAAGTTTTTTTATCACATGTTTTCGCCGATTACAAAGATAATACAATCGTTTTATTTTGGAGGAAAACTAGATTTATTTAATTCCAAGAATGATATTAAATTGGTCAATATTCGTCCAATTAGGATTACACACTTCATGCTCAAAACTATAAATATGCCTAATTTGAAAGTATATAGTGGATTCTTTTGTGCTTCCGTTATTCCGAATTTATATTTCGGAGTGATACCATTATTATATCAATTAGCCTCCGGATAACAGCAATTATAATCATACATTTGTCTAAATTCTGATATCTAAGCGACAACAACAAACAAACAAAATAGCCATTTAATTGTTCATGTTACAGGACATTTGTGTTTTAAGTGAATATGACGGGATGATGTTGTGTATCCATTTCTATTGTTTCCACGAGTAACCATTTCTATTTCAGACCAATTACGACGGGTAACACAGTTAGTTTTACAATAATTCAAAAACAATCAATATAAAAGATTGCAGAATTGGTTCTAATGCTTCTTTATCATTAAAGTGGTACGAGTGTATTTTAACAAGAACTATATGTTGTCAATAGCTTCTTTTGTATTTAAGTCCACCCTTTTCTTTCCCCAAGGCGTTTAGTGTTGTTCAAAATCATTTTAAATAAAAAATGATTAGAGATTATTATTTATATAGCTTCAGACAGATTTCATCTTTTAAAACTTGCATTTAAATACAATCTTGTTTATACCAGTTGCTTTTGTAACTGTACAATTCCTAAATCTTTTCTACATTAGAAGGGATTTCAATAGAGCTTGTCAAAAGTTAAACTTGCTATAATTTTTAAAACTCTCGGGCTAACCTTGAAGGGTTTATTCGGGGGGCCATTACTTTGTTGAAGGCTCATAACATTGATTTAAGATAGTAAGATGAAGAACGTCGATTTAAGATATGTAAGAAACTTACACTATCTCAGAAAGTCATTCTGACTAGTATGGCGGAAAAACGAAAGGAGAAAGCTATGTTTTCTATATTTATTTCTATGTATACTTTTTTCTTTCACCGAGCAACTTTGATTCAGTATTAAATTTATGCCGCTAATAATATTATTCGTTTACGAAAAAATAGGACTTAACTAGGTTGCATGAATTCGTAGTTAGATCATAACCGATGTTAGTTTCATTTTTATTGAATACAGAAAGGGGATAATAGTTTGTTAATGTTAGTCATTCATAATAATTGAAACTGTTTGAAATTTATTTTTTACATAGATGGCAATCGTTGAAGTAGCTTTGGATTGCATTTTACATTCATTTAGTAGTGTACATAGGTCCCCACTAAAATGTTTAATGTATCACAACAATTTAAATTTCAGGTGAGAATAATTCAAATATGGCCTGACATGGCAACTCCAGACTACGTCAATCAGATAAGTGACAAGACCATAAATGTATTGTACAAGACTGCTGACAGAACTGCCCATGGAGATATGAATATTCAGCTTATTTAGTTGCTTGGGTTGCTCTTAGGCTTATCCTCATACTGCACCAGCTAACAAGCACTTTTGTTATTGATCATAGATTTTGTTTATTTCTAGTTTATTTCATAATTACATCAATTATATTTTAATTTTTATCCTTTTTCGAGTATATTTGTTGAGGAGATTTAAAACTCAAAAAATGTTTTCGTGTCACTACAATCTCGTCATTTAGCAGTGTCAAAAATTTGCATAGTACCGAATCAACGCCAATAATAAGTTGGCAAAAAGAAGAATTATTAATTCACGAAATTAATAATTCTTTTGTTTAGCCAAATTATTATTGGCGTGATTGTCGTAAACAAATTTATGAAATTCAAGAACTAAAGGTGTCGTGACTCTCATTATTATTATCACATTTAAACTGATTGTTATTATGGTTTTTAATCACAACAATTAAATTTCTTAAGGCTTCCTTTAATTGGTTTAGTTCCTTATCAAGGATATCATATCATTTTTCGGGCATAGCCTTAGCTTTAGCATTCATAACATCATGAACCTATTACTTCAAAAGGTAAGTGTTGGTAGTAATAAATCTATTCAATTCTTGGCGTCTATTGATAGGAATGGATAAATCAATAATATTTGCCATTTTTCGGACGCAGACCATAATAAGTGTTATTACAGATGGTGATATTTAGAAAGCCTATATACTTCGTATAGGCGTTATTTGTGTGCTACGTACATTCAGAGGATCAAGCCTCCATCCTCAGAGCTCCTTCCAGTGGGACCATGATGGTCGAAAAAAAGATCATTCATCACAATAAACACCCGTCGAGGAAATGCAAGCAACAATGTCATCAAACAACTTTAAGAGCTGGGCCGTATGTCGTCACAAACCTTAATTCAAATGAAAATTTCTTATATACAGTTAAACCCTTTTTTCATTCAATATCATTCATCATATATATAATTGTGTGTGTAAGGTCAAATAACTGGAATAAAAAATTACGAAATGCTCTGCTTAATTACAATATTCCAAATTGTGCATTTAGCAGTCAATAGTGCAAAACTAATAGCAGATAAGTATGAGGTATTATTACGTAAGCAGGAACTTTATGGCTTGCTTTCTCTCACTATAAAGTGAAACTAATAGCCCACTTATTCAAATATAATTTTACTAATGGAGGGGAAAGAATGATGAAGATCAGCGTTAAATCTGAATCATACAACCACAACATAAGGCTTCAGTAGCCTAAAGTTCAATTTAAAAAGTCCGTCACGCAGGGGCTGCGTAAACTAAGTAGATTTCCCAAGTGAAGTATTACAATAGAGAAATTTCACGGGAGCCAAACAGTTACAAAAAAGGCCGAACTAGCTTTTGGCGGGAAACTCACTTTCGTCCGTTACCACGCACATTTAATACAAATGCAAATATCTCGGTTAATATTCAAGATAGAGAATAAATGTATATAACAATATTTATAGTAAATTGAATTTGCAATAAGATTGATTCTATATCTATGCTTCTATATAATTTTTCGATCCGACGTATAGTAACGGAGATATTTCGAATTTTCGAAAATCCTCCCCTCTAAACCCCCCTCCCACTGGTCCGATTTCTGCCATTAACGAACTTGATCTGTCTTTTTGCATAAAACGACTAAATATCAAGTTTGGTAACTATTAAACAGTAATTGCTATCGCCAGAGCGGTAACTGACAAATATATATATATATATACTAGCTCAGATACCCGGCTTCGCTCGGGAATTCATTTGAGGCTGAATGTTGATGGTATTTTTTTGGGAAGGCTTTACTTTGCCCAATATTTTGACATTTACCCGGCCTAGTGTTTAGGGTTAACACCCGTCGTTTCTGTGGATTTGTTAATAATAAAATTAATTTTTTATGTAAGACTTCACTGTCCTCCATATTGTCATATATCCCGTTTCCTGTGCATTATGCATAGATTTGAATTATTAAGGACAAAATATTAACATACATTTGAATTAATTTTTCCAGGTGAGGTACCTGGTAGTTTATATTGAAAAGAATCGTTGAGCAAATTTCTCTAAATAACAAAATAAACAACTTTTGTTATGTGCATATTTGCCGAAACCCCAATAGGAAACGAAATAACACTATTTTTTAATTTCAGGCCTCCCTTATAACCCCCACTCCTGCCCGTCCCTAGAAATGTTAATATGGCTTATTGTAAGGAAGGTGTTAGTGCTAACTCACATATCGAGTTTGGTTTAGTTCGGTTGAGTCTTTTGTGCCAAATAAAATTGTTGACTCCCGCTATAATTTTTAGCGTATATTGCCTTTATACTTCGATATACGACGATAGTGGATATAAAAAAAGTTTCTCTAAATAACAAAATAAACAACTTTTGTTATGTGCATATTTACCAAAAAACCAATACGGAACGAATTATAGCTATTTTTAATTTAAGGCCTCCCTTATAACCCCCACTTCTGTTCGTCTCAGAGAAAATTAATATAGCCTAAAGTCTAAGTTGGGTTAGCAGTAATGTACATACCAAGTTTCATAAAATTCGGTTCAGCCATTTATGCGTGAAAAGGTAACAAACAAACAAACAAACACACACGAAAGAAACAAAATGCAGTTATGGTGTCTATGACATGTGAAACGAAAAGTTATCGTGAAATTTCGCGAAAAAAATCAATGTACTGACAGAGGTTACAATTTTTAATATATATATATATAGATATAGATATACAGTTTTGAACCTCCTAGGTAGGATCGATGGACATTTGAAGAAAAATTTCGAAAATCTCGTCATGAGTACAACCTCAATAGCTGATTTCCCTTAAGGGAAATCTGCTAAAAGGGAGAACGAGTTGGTTTATTTTTTTGATGTAGTAAATCGCATATTGTAAAGGGGCTCAGGTTGGCCGTGTGAGTTGGTCTTAATCTCATTTGGTAGACCTAGAGCGGCGGGTGCGATTCCCGCCTTGGGCAGTAGAAATTTATTTAGTGACGGACTCGTTAAATAAATTTCTTAGTCCCACCCTGGCTAGAAAAGGGTGATTCCCTGAAGATAACCCGTCCTAATTATCCAAAGTAGCATAAACTGGACGTGAATAAATAACTAATAATTGATATTGTACAGAGTGACATATTTTTTAAAAATATTTTTGATATTTTTTAGAAAAGTGGCATATTACGGGGGAAAAATCAAGCCCTATAATTATCGTTTATGGCATTGAATATTGAAGCTCTCAGGGGAGGGGGGCAGCAAATATTATTAGTTGTTACTCTGACTGAGTTCTGAAACTAAGTATGTGAAAATATCTAGAGAGACCTGGAAGAGGTGGGGTCCTGTCGATTTAGGAGAGGTCATGTTTCCTAGACGTAGCTAGTTCAAGTTACCTCAGCGGGAGTGTAACAGAGACGAACAGAGCGGAAGCAGACATGCATGCCTCATAACCACAGGAACCGATGCCTTGAACAACGCTCTTTGTTTTAGAAGTGAATCATGACAGTTGAAGGCGGAACTAGTTAGTATGCAATTGGTGTTACAATATGTAGTATATATAGAATATGCTAGTATTTTAGTGAATCGTGTACTCACGCAGATCAATGGGTCTAGTATGGTAGAAAAGACCGTGACAAATATTTGTTGGTTAAGGGTGGCACAAATGCAGGTTGAGAAGTAATGCCTAACAATTTCAAATTGACAATCTACAAGTTTCACAGGGTCCGGAAAGACTCACTTCAGAACAGTTCAGCAAGAATAATAACAGTACCAAGTTTAGATAACAGTTCAGCAAGTTTAGATAATAGTGCCATTTAATCTCTTCAAGTACCAGTTTGAGAAAGTAGCCAGTACAAATGGATAGAATAATGAAGAAAAAGTCCGTCACGCAGGGGCTGCGTAAACTAAGCAGATTTCCCTCGTAAAGTTTAGTAATAGATAAATATACATACTGCTAACACAACACCGTGAATAAATACAAACGGAAATAAGAAATGTTTCATCCAATTTCAATAGCCTGCCGACAGGAAGCGTTAGGTTAGAAATGTAAACAAACGGGTCCCGCCTCACACCGGAAAGAAAAACAATTACTGAAATATATCAGAATATAACACATTAATTTTATTGAGAACTATTTAGTATATCTAGTACTGTAATTAATAATGAGTCAGAATAATTGTTATCTCAATCAATAATATTTTAGTAGTCCAAAACTTTAAGATGGGGGGGGGGAGTCACCAGTGCATATTTGCATGTATCTCGTATAATAAAGGTCTCTTGAATACAATTTTTGGTATTTAAAGTTCCAATAATGTGATTTATTATGTATCAGAGTATTGTTTACGTAACATGAGTAGAAGTAGCGGTTTGGTGAAAACTGAAAAATGCAAATATCTCGGTTAATATTCAAGATAGAGAATAAATGTATACAACAATATTTATAGTAAATTTAATTTGTAATAAGCTTGATTCTGTATAATTTTTCGATCCGACGTATAGTAACGGAGATATTTTGAATTTTCGAAAATCCTCCCCTCTAAACCCCCCCCCTCCCACTGGTCCGATTTCAGCCGTTAACGAACTTGATCTTTCTTTTTACATAAAACGCTTAAATATGAAGTTTGGTAAGGATTAAACAAAAATTGCGACCGCTAGAGCGGTAACAGACAAATATATATATATATATATATATATATATATATATATATATATATATATATATACAGTTTTGAAAGGACCTCATTTTCTTCATCTACTAGGTAGGATCGATGGACATTTGAAGAAAAATGTCGAAAATTCCGTCATGAGTACAACCTCAATAGCTGATTTCCCTTAAGGGAAATCTGCTAAAAGCGATAGAATTAATGAAAGGAGTGACATAGTAGAGGTGGTCAAGCGAATACTGGAGGAGCAGAAGAATAGATCATGTGTCAAATGCTTCAACTGCAGTAAGGTCGGCTATTAACTATAAAGAGCCAAGAAAAAGGTCAAGATATGTTTCACCACAGAGAGACTATAAACGGACGAATAACACCAAATCTCAAGAGCCATCGTTAAAGTAGAACGAGCTAGCACTGAGGAGCAAGAACAAGCTCTACAGCCGTTGGCCCCACAATCTCTTTTTCCATAATACAACAGAAAAATAGTAACCTTGCTTCTCGTGGGCTTATCAACGGAAGGAAGCAGATTCTCACCATAGACACAGGAGCGTAGCAGTCCATAATAAGGCCAAATTTGGTAAAAGGGGGAGTAGAACCGTTAAAAAACGTGCACTGCTCTTGAGGATTCAGCCACCGTCTATGGAAGAGCCAACGCTAGACTGACTATCGCCAACATTAGTGCTGATCATGTATTTCATGTCGCCGACATAGTGGATGAAATTATCATCGGTGCAGCCTGTATGATAGCCCACGGTATTAATCTGCACATGGGTCAGCAAATTACACTTGAATGTTGGATATGAGAGAAGATCGTTAAGGAGGCTACTTACCGTCAGACGCCAGAAATTGCCTCCGCAGGCAGAAACCTTAGTATGGGCACGTTTAGAGGAAGCTTTTGTGGTTAACCGCTTGTGGGTACTGGAACGAAAAAACTAAAATGACATTATAACGGCTAAAGCCATCGTTGAAACCTGTGACGAGGTCCCGTGAGAGTACTTAAGCTGTCCGACAGTAAAACGACGATTAATAAACATTTTGAAAACGGTCAATGTAACCCAGCAGAAGCAATAATTAACTGTGACATGAATTCAGTATGCCCCAAAATGACAGCCGAGGAACGTGACTTATTAGCAGAACAGGTGGAAAACTGGTGGAAGGACTTACATCGCCTGACAGAAACTAAGCAAAGCAGTTGCTAAGAATTTAAAGAACGCGTCAACGACATGGAGCGGAATAGAGTCTTTGAACCATCTTCGAATCCCTGGAGCACGCCAATAGATCTAGAATAGAAGAAAGAATGTAGCACCCCAACAACTTTGTGAGCGTTTAATGGAACGTGTGCTAAAGGTTCTCAATTGGAAAACCTGTTTGGTGTATCTATATGGCATAATGGTTATGGGGAAGACTTTGACAAACATCTCAAAAACCTGGATGAAGTATTTAAGCGCACAACAGCTGCTGGCCTAAAATTAAGCTTAAAGAAATGTGCTCTGTTTCAAAAGAAAGTCAAATACTTGGTGCATGCGGTAATAGCAGATGGCATCTCAACTGATGAGGACAAAATACGGGCAGTAAAGGATTGAGCATTCCCAAAAAATCTTCAAGAGCTGCGTAGCTTCCTGGGGCTTTACACACACTATCGGGAATGTAAACTTTACTCAAGTAGCTTGCATGAGCTAACCAAAAAGTAATTGTTCTGCTACTACAGCAGAGTAGTCTCTATGCCCGAAAGAAACTATTGTGTTACACGATGGGAGCTTCTGGCAGTGGTGGAGTGCGTCAAGCATTATTACAAATACTTATATGGTCAATGCTTCACTTTAAGAACAGACCATTCCGCAATTCGTTGGTTGCTGTTGTTTAGCAACCCCAAAGGCAGCTCGCACTTTGGATTGAACGTCTTCAGATCTATGACATTAGTATTGAGCATTGAACAGGGGAGAAACACAATAGCGCTGATGCCCTTTCAGTGCAGCCAAGGGTCCAACGAGAATAAATTGTAACAAGCTTCAGCCGTACAATGCAGGTGCCCCTTCGAGCACAAGTACCGTCCACTAGTCCGGGAGCACCGTTACTGGTCCAGTCCTTGTCAGTGAGGCTGGAAACTGGTATGCACTAGTGGTAATAGATTATTTCAGCAAAGGGTACGAAGTGTATGCCTGGTTTAGAATAAACCATAAACCATATTAGGTGTGCTAATACAGGGTTCCAATAGATCTGCATTCTGACCGTATTCCAATAGATGTGTGGCTTATATAGTATCAAAAATACGAGAATGACAACACTTCATCCCCAGCTGATAGCATGTTTGGAAGATTCAATATCGAGACTGGAGGAATATCTCAAATAGTGGTTAGTAAGGGGATTGGGATGAGCATATACCCAAATTTCTACTGGCATACCAGTCAGCCGTCCATGATTCCACCTCACGTACTTACTCCAGGCAAAATCCTATTGGGAGCACAACTAAAACTGCCAGGAAATTTTGAATTTGGTGACAAACCCAGACTGTCCCGGGATCAGTGCAGTGTTGTGTTCTTGTAAAGATCAGTACAGTGCCGTGTTTTGTGAACTTCAGTGATTCGCGAGATCGTGTGTTATTGTACTGTGTAATAAGAAGTGAAGTTATCAGTGCATATTGTTGGTAGTAATGAAGAATAATTTACCAAGTGAGTAGTGCATCGTCAAATAAATTGTGTAGTGACAAAAACGTCAAAGTTTAATTTTGCAATCCAAAAGAACCCTAATAATCAACGTTTATTATTTTTGTATACCTATTATATATTATTATTATTATATTATTTTAGTGAAGGACCTTGCTGCTTACAGAGAGAAGGGGAAATGGTCAAAGATGGCATCAGTGAACTGAAGAATCCGTCTGGTAGAAGGAGAGATGATATAATCTCTGTCATTCATTTCAGGGATATGTAGTGTGAATGTGTGTGTGAGAGAGCGTGTGTGTGTGTGTGTGTGTGTGTGTGTGTGTGTGTGTGTGAGAGAGAGAGAGAGAGAGAGAGAGAGAGAGAGAGAGAGAGAGAGAGAGAGAGAGAGATCAAGTTTGTTAATGCTCAAAATGTATCAGAAAGAGCAGATGGTTCAGAAAGGGAGTTAAAAGACTTACAATTCAATTGGTTTAGTAATCTCCGTTTCTTCAAATAGAAAAAACTAGCCAACTCCAGAATTTGATTTTTCCGATGATGCAGTATGGCGTGGCCTATCTAAATGTTCTCTTCAGCCCTGGTCACAAATGGAGAAAACTTGTCACAAGGAAATGAGTTGGTAGTGTTCATGCTTCATGTTGCGTCGTGCCGACCTTCGCTAGAGTTGTATTCCCTGGAGAAATAAATCAGTGTAAATATGTAGGTACATTGTGCAAGTGGGTACCTCCTTCTCACGGTCATCTCGACCTTCTACCAGAGAATAGTAATTTATAATGAGAGAACGGAAATATCAGGTCTCTATTGCCGGTCATGCCTTCAAATTTGAACCGATCAAAAAAAGTATAAAATAAACAAAAATGAATTCTATTTATAGTTTGAAAAAACTTCTTTCTGCATAATATTAAAAGAGGAAGCCAAACACCGAGTTCTATCATTTTGTCCTCATAGTATATAAATAAAGCTTTAAAAAATGATTCATTAGCCTCATTTGTAGTACATTACTAGGTTGCTTATTATTGCAGCATTTTTAAAAAAAGAATTTTGTACAGAACTTAACAGGAACAACTTTTTTACTTTTTAATTTATTAAGAATCAGTAGGAAAAAATAAGGTGAATCGTATTTCAATAATCCCTATCAAGTTATTTTTGAGCAATCTAAGAGCACCTGCAGCACAGCTGATGATATCTCAATTTTGATTTTCCATTTCCTCCAAAATAAGAAGCCAATATAAACAGACGACATTTTCTGACTTTTCTCCTTCCCTTATCTACACTTTTCCTACTCCGATTACGTCATTAACGAGTTTTATCCTTATTTATATACATATGAATTAGTAAAATAGTGAGCACGATATCTATCAAGTAAAATAAATATTTAGATTTCTTCAGCATAGAATGTTAAGTGATGACGTCACATCGAAATTTTAACCGTGTATCTCACACCGTAAACGTCCGATGAAAACAATATTAGTATCAGTCCAATTTCGGCCATAACTTCATCTTTAGTTGGAAACAAATAGCTAAATCTAAAACAAGATTGCGCTTGTATCATTTTTCGACCAGAGCAATTTGTCACAGATTAACTGCTCGACAAATTTTCTCACCTCCTGTCCTTTGGGGAACCAGTCACCAGAGCTTAATTAACTAAAAATTTACTGTGATATAGACATTACATATAAAAAGTTCAATATTCCGTCTCAATATTTTATTTATTGTGGAGAGTTCGCTGCGAGGCGATATTGCTCATCAAGAAACAATGAATATAAAAAAAAATAATAAAAACAGTTACAGAAAAAATAAAAGAATGCAATTAGAACAGAACAAACTAAGAACGCAACCAAAGAGACAAAAAAAAGCACATATCTACAAATAAAAAAAAATTAAAAAAAAACGAAACATTAAATTCAAAAACAAAAAAAAAAATCTTATGAAGAAACTATATAATAAAAAAACTATAAAGACCAAAAAAATTACGAAAACAATTATATGATTTCAATGATTAAAATTAAAACTAAAATCAAAGAAATAAAAATTATTATGTACATAAATAAAATTAACAGATTAAATTTTCTAATATCTTAAACAGTCACAATCATATGGTCCCGCTTTCTCTATCACGCATACAAGCACAAACACACACACACACACACACACACACACACACACACACACACACGTATATATATATTTGTAGTCAAAAATTTTAGCTGGTGTTAAAAAGATTTAATTTAAGAAGAATTAAAAAGAATTTTAAAATGTAATACTTCTAAACCGTCTCCATATGAAGTATAAACTGATATTAAAGATAACCGACGATTGCGTCACTGGCATTTATTAACTTCTAATAACCTCGACGGGATTCTTGTCATCTGAGATGTACCATAAACTATACAGAAACAAGGTAGTATTCAGGGAACAAGTAAACAAACTTCTGAATATCAGCGAAGAAAGAATTTCATCTCGGTTTGAATTCATTGCGATCACTCTCTCCCTAAGGCATTCATTAAATAAAGGCTGAATGTAAAATGACCTATTATAATGAAACTTCTTATCTAACTATTTAAATAATATACAAATAGGTGTCAGGAAATATCAGTTCCAGGATGTATATCTAATAAGAATGAATCCATTTTTTTTTCCTTTTTCGTAATTTTGACAATTCAGATATTGCAAAAAGTAAGGTATAAAACTTATTCATAATGCTCTTAGAAAAGAGGGACATATAATTACTATTACGACTTTAAGGCATTATAATAAAGTTAAAACAGGAATACTGAAAAACTCTAAATCAACCATTTAGAGATGAAGGTAATGTTATATGCAGCTCAGGTCAAACTCATAAGAAAACAGTACAGTAAAATTAAAATAATTGGTTCCAGGGCCATCCTCAAGGACTTTCTCATTGCATAACCCTATCCTGCCCTGTGCGTGTACCATTTTTCATATCAGCATCTTCATCGATTGTTAGTTAATAACAATATTTCATGGCCTTTCTTTATAATTTCCTAAAGGATACAGTTAAATAACAGAACTGGGGTTGCTCATTTAAAACTGACTCTTTAAAACTGACTTAATTTATGATTAAATTATTCGTATCTTAATATTACAGAAAATCATATGGTAAGTATGATATGGTATGGGGAGAGGGGAGTGCGGTCATGCGAGTATATGTGTTTGAGTGTAATTATTCTATTCATATTATTAAACTATGCTTTTAAGTGAGTTAAGGCGTTGGTCTTAACCTATCTAGGTAAACCTAGAATCGTGAGTTCGACTCTCACCTGGCCACTAGGAGTTTAATTTCTGGCCAACTCATAAAAATACAAACTTTAGTATAGGATAGTAACCTGTAGATAACCCTTCACAATTAGACTTAGTAGCACATGTTATAGCAATGACAATATTAATTGCAATTATTATTGTCATTTTTAATTGCAGTACTGTCCTTCTCCAAGTCAACTTTTTGTCGACATGATACAAATTTGGATTTGAAGCATCGGTCCAAAGATGATAAGTGTTTGTCTAGCCTCCAGGGAAACAACTAGTACCAAAGCTCTTATTATTATTTGTTATTTTATTACAATATTTTGAAATTTGGTTTCCTTCAGTCAGAGTATTATGTATTTATTTGGCACTTAATATAATTCTATATAACCATTAAGAACTCCATATAAAACTAAAAAAGTCCGTCACGCAGGGGCTGCGAAAACTAAGCAGATTTCCCACGTGAAGTCTTATAATAGAGAAATCTGCCTAATAACAACTGTAGTAGTAAGAAACCTCTAAACCTAAAACATTATTTAGGGCGTAATACCCCAGTAGTTTCTAGCCCCAAAAAACAGTTAACCTAATCTCTAAACCTATTCACGAGGAACGAATAGTTATGGAAACGGCCGCCAGAGCTCTCGGCGGAAAGTCCGAACATAGCCTACTGGCGACCACAGGCAGAATACAAATGCAAATATCTCGGATAATATTCAAGATACAGAATTAATGTATAGAACAATATTTATAGTAAATTAAATTTGCAATAAGATTTATTCTATACAATGTTTCGATCCGGCGCATAATAACGGAGATATTTTGAATTTTCGAAAATCCCCCCTCCAAACTCCCCCTCCCACTGGTCCGATTTCAGCCATTAACGAACTTGATCTTTCTTTTTACATAAAACGATTAAATTCCGAGTTTGGTAACGATCAAACAAAAATTGCGACCGCTAGAGCGTTAACAGACAAATATATATATATATATATATATATATATATATATATATATATATATATATATATATATATATATATTTTTGAACGGACCTCATTTTCGTCATCTCCTGGGTAGGATCGATGGACATTTGAAGAAATTTTTCGAAACTCGCATCATGAGTACGACCTCAATAGCTGATTTCCCTTAAGGGAAATCTGCTAAAAAGTGCTTTTCATTAGCCAGGTTCCTGGCCAAGCAATATTACCTTGGTAATTATTCTTCTAAAAAAGATACACAGAAAGTAGGAAACCATACATTTCTAAAGTTGAAAATTAGAAAGTGTACTCAAGAACTTATATTTCTTTCGGGAGTATATTCCTTTTCTGAGGAATCTTTATGAATAAAAATATAAGTGTATCATATACTTATTTGGTACCCAAGAAATGTTATATGGTTTAAATACATATAAAATCGTTGACGAAAAGAATATATTTTTACAATTACTGTAGAATGTCATGTGAACAAATTGAAAACAAGATTTTGCAAATTTTGAAAGTAAAACTGTCAAAAATAGTAAATACGTAACTTTCATTTCGAATAAGAAACCACTGAGTGGGTGGCAGCATGGTTAATTCGGGTTATGTAACACACGTATATCATGTGTCAAGCGTTACAAATTAAAATATGATGATTATTGAAATCTCAAAATAAACTGATTTAATACAGCTGTATAAACATAAGCTAAGTATTTCCAGAAGAAATTTTTTTTATAGTAAGCCATGTATTAGTTTTGAATATTATATTCCTTTGTTTTCCTCTCAAATCAATTAGAGTGTGTGATAACAATTAATAATTTGCTCCATGTGTTTAAAACCTTACAATAAATAAGAAGTAACTGTTAACTGAACGTTTAGAGAAAATGTGAGACTTCCTAAGTCCAAGTTGCTACGTGAAGGGGCACTTTCACTAAATTATCACCTTGCAATTGGCAACTAAGAGAAAATCGAAAGTATCTATTTACAGCCAGATGTGAGTTGTTGCTCAGCCCATTTCTTTCCTGGATCAGTTGTATTACCTGTTCCTCAAGGCAGTATAGGAAATGTCCGTTAAGGAAACTAAGACATTATTTCAATTACTGGAACATGGATTTATTTTAATGCATTCGTGGATAATTTGGTAATTAATATTTAATATTCCTTTAACGAAATTGAACGGCTTTCTAAATATTACTGTTCTCTCTTATAAATAATATTAAATTTTATACTCAATGCTTTAATATTGGGGTTTGTATATAATTAGTCTGTCCAACTTATTTTACTCAATTAGAATGCACTTAATAACCAGGTAGCCAAAAATATACGTGCACTATTATATCTATTATATTTGAATCAGCATGTATTTGTGTCGGGTTAATTACTATAACGTTTTCGGTAACAAACAGCAGACAATTTAACTACTTCTGTGTCAAACAAATTCGAATACCACTACCAGAGATTGGGATTTAAATATTATTATTTTAGCATTTATATTATTAGCAGATTACCCGTAACAGAAATTAGTTATTGAGGTTGCACACATGAGACAATTTTCTAAAAATGTGATCGCTTAGAGGGGAATTTAGAAAATTCAAATATCTCCGATATTAACCGTCGCAAAGTGGTCCAGATTCCCTCATCATGATGCAAAAAATATTTTTAGTTGGCGAATCTCGTTCAAACTTCGTATGATGTTTATTATGGGACGGAAAAGGGGTTTTATATTGATTGTATTACATTTGTAAAGGTTTGGAGTGGGGGTTAGAGGGAGAGGGTAGGTCTCTGTGACATTTCTAGTACTTCCGTATTTTTATGTTATAAAAAAAGGGATATTTCTACGCTATTACTATTTTTTTTTAGTTAAAACATATTTAAGTATTGTCTATTTATATACTGTAAATGCTTCAAAGCGATCTATTTATTAATTAAAATAATAAAATAAAAATCATTCAATGCTCTTCAGAATTACTCATAGAAAATAACATTTTCATAAGTCATCACTAGACTAGAGCATTTCTGATGTATCTAATTTCGTTTAATAATTTTAATAACCATATATTGCAATTCATATAGTAAAAAAAACATAAAATATAAATGTTCACTGTGACTACTAATAGATAAACAACATATTTAAATTGACATTCTAATTATATATTTATAAAAAAAAGTATTTTCATATGTCAAATTAAAGATAAACATTTGCTGAAAACGGGGTAGATAGGAAAGGTATATCTATTAATTGTTACAGTGGGCTTCAAGTAACAAGCAAGGTCATCATCCTAAGCCCATAGCCTAAGAGAAGGTCAAGGCAAAGGTTTCTTTCGTCCTAAAAATCTGAGTCATCTGATGAGTTGTTAGTCAGTCATTTCTTTTTCCCTGAAATAATCCACTTTATCTTTTTTTGAGGAAACAAATAAAGATCCAGATTCAAATCTTTCTTAACATCTCGTGATGGGTTTTTTGTTGTTTTCTTTGGTAGTGGCCGTCTCCCTCTTCATTGAATAGAACTCTATGTACGACTTAAACATTAAGACAGGTATGAGATGTTAAGCGATATAGTAGGAGTCGTAAGAAGTAGGATTGGAATTAACTGAAGAGTGAAAATACTGAAATACAAATAAGTCAGTAAAGGTTCGTGTTAGAGGAAAATACATAGAACCGTTATTGTTGAATACTGTGTTCTTTACTAGATAGGATATAATATTCTTCAAATCAACAAAAACTGTAAGTATTTTCCCCACACCATCTGGTCCAATTTTGGTAATTAATGAACTTCACGTTGATTATATCAGTGGATCGGATGATAGAAACAGTCAATGAAATAAATCCTGAATATTCATCCTTGGACTTGTTTTTCTTAGAAAGCACTCTACCTGCTTGTGGGCTTGAAAATCTATCTGCTTCCCTCTTGATTATTTCCTTCATTGTCCGTTCCTTACTTCCTCAAAAATGTTTCCTGGGCGACCGCGTTTTCCCGTGCTTCTTGATGGTTCCTATTCTATACTGCTTCATCCTTAGGTTGAAACTCTACTACAACATCTAACCATGACGCATTTTTTACTTCAAAAAGTTTCATTGAGGAGCAGGCTTATTCCCATCTAACAAAATAATTACGGTGTACAATAAGCTCAGTTGCCTCTTTGTGTGTTGGTTTTCCAATTTTATTTAGTAAGAATTCGGTTGTAAAATTCACAGCTTGAATTTATATTCAAATTCAAATGTCCCAGATCTTATCTCGTCGGCATTTTATTTGCCCTACCTACGAAGTTCATAAATGAATAATTATAGATCAAGAATTAGTTTGTAAGTAGCCTTATAATATATCTATGTATTCAAAAATGATAGAAGTAATTGAATATTATATCTTGGATCTAGAAATTATTGAGCACATACTTTAAAACGTCAACTAAATTCTCTTTTTTCATATGTATGACTTTTCTCGAAATTTTTTTAATATATGCTACTGCAGACTATAACGTATTTAGTGCAGACTGTTACTAACCCCTAACAAGGGGAGTTAACCCTCAGGACATTCAGCAACTCTGCCTGGGCCTAGCAAACAGCATGACATCTATCATGTTTATTATTCTCTGTAAATTTATGTTTCACTACAAGCATTAATATTAGTGTTACTATTAAAATATTTTATAAATAAAAAAATGTAATTTTTGTAGAATAACAATGATTCTTAATCAAATATGCCGTTTTTAGATAAAACGGGAAATCAGCTGTTATCGTCTTATAATTTTCATCAAACCTGCTTAAGAGATGACAAAAATGAGGTCCGTTAAAATATATATATATATATATATATATATATATATATATATATATATATTTATATATATGAGTGTGTGTGTTTACATATAATAACCCTCAGGCCCAACATTTTTGTTTGTTTAATTCTCACTAAAATCGACATTTAAACGTTGATGTAAACATAAAGTTCATTAATGGGCGTAATCTGACGACGAAATTGTGGGAGAAGGAAGAGGGGGGGGGGTTAATAACTCCATTATTATGAGTTAGATGGAAAAATATTATACAACCAATCTCGATGACCCAGAAATGTCCTACAATTCAAGCTTCTAGTAAACGCCTATTCCCATTCCTACTCTTGGGAGTATTATTTTATTTTATCTTAGGGCTATTATATGACTCAACGTCTCATGTGCAGCTAAGTTTCAAGTCTTGTTTACATAGGCTTCTTACGACGGCAGCTATAGACATTACTTTTTATGTAACCTTGTCAAGAAACATTTCAGTTTTGTAATACTCTTACGGCCTCAACTTGTGTAGGATCGTTTGAAAAGTAACATTTAAATGCTTCATGTAAAACTAAACGTGAAGTTCATTAATTACCAAAATCGGACCAAAAGGTGTGGGGAAAATACTTACACTTTTTGTTGGCTTGAAGAATATTATATCCTATCTACAAAAAACACAATATTCAACAATAACTGTTCTATATTTTCCTCTAACACGAACTTTTACGGACTTATTTATATTTCAGTATTTTCACTCTTCAGTTAATCCCAATCCTACTTCTTACGATTCCTACTATATCGCTTAACATCTCTTATCTGCCTTAATGTTTAAGTCTTAGATATAGTTCTAGTAAATGAAGAAATATAGAACAGAATATGATATGACGTCATCTATGAGTCCCTCCTTCTCAAATGATATCTGCTAAATCTACAGAGAATCCATTGAAAAACTTTTTTAGCTTCCTTTTATTTTGTTTTGAATATATCATGATTTGGTAAATATAAAGAATGCTCGACATCTGGACAACCTTTGAAGGTGCACCAAAATCAAACAGGCACCTTTGGGGGGGGGGGGAAGAGCATTGCCCCTATATTGGAGGATAAATCTATAGCCTTGTTCTTAAAGTCCCAAATTAGTCACCACAGGTTTTGAAGCGGTCCTGTGTAGGAGAATGCTTTGCTGGCGAGTACATATTTGCCTAAGTATAACTCTTATCACTAAGGCATTGTAAAAATCACCTAGGACCTTCGTCCCGTTAATAAATTCCAAATAAACCCAACTAATATACGTGATCTGCACAAAATGGACGGAAATATTCATCCGGTGTGTATTAGTAGACTATATTTGGTCACTGGAGGTCCATTGTTGGTGTGTGGCAATACTTCCTTACGTCTGAATTGGCTATTCATGTCGATTCTAATTCAAACGACCTAGACTGACAAATGTAATATAGCAATAGACGTTTAAACAGCCTACGTTCAATCATATTGTTCAATAAAACGCGACGTCGCATTAAAGTAGTGCTTGTGTAAAAATGATTCGAAAAACGTCACCTATTAATTTTAGAGCCGAAAATAGAATAGAATTTTCGCTTTTCATACAAAACAAATATACTATTATTTATTTATTAACGTCCACTTTTTGTAACTTAGGCTAATCGGGACGAGTTATCTAGAGGTTACCACCCTTTTCTAGCAAGGGTGGGATTTTAGGACGTTATTTAATGAATTTCGTCACTAAATAATTTCCTTTCCCAGGCGAGAATCGAACTCGCCACTCTAGGTTTGCCATGTGAGATAAAGGTCAACGCTTTAACTCGCAAGGCTAACCTGAGCCCCCAAAACAAATATATAAATATTTCAAATTTAATTTCATATTTTCACAGCTTTGAACGCGAGTTCAAGTGAAAAGTTAGTCTTAGAGCAGAACTGATAAGTATAAACTGATGAATTAAGCTGTCTTGACTCAATTAGGAGGTTTAAAATATTCCAGAAAAAATATATTTTAACACATAAAAATAAATTTTGTTTAAATACTTTAAAACATTTTTAATTTAGTATAAATAAGATTTATGCTAGGTTAAAATTTAATAAAATTCATAAATTTTTCTTATTGATCCAGTATGGTGTATAACCCTTTCTGGAGATAAAGCGTAGCTGATTTAATGTTGCCCATTTTAGACATAGATGTTATACTCGCCATGTTATATCGCTTTTAGCTTAATAACATTGTTTAATGACTCAGCTTCGTAATTGATAAAATTTCAAAGAAACACTTTTTAAAATATAATCTATAATTTAATTTACAAAAATCATAAGAATTAATTTTAATATAACTAGTTAATTGTTAGAGGTCCATTGGTATTAAATTACAGATCTCACATGTTTATCATATATTTTTTATAATATTTATTTGATTCAGATATGTTTTTTACTTCCTTTTGCGAAGTAAAGGAAATACCTGTTGTTATAGCGTATGATTTCGGTTTTCAGAATTCAATGGAATTTGTTTTTAACGGTCCCTGAATTAATTTTGTAGTTGTCCTCCTTTTTACATAAAAATCCCATGAGGGGGGGGGGGAGGTTTAGAAAAGGGTGAAATACCAATTAGAAATTTCTACAAATCTAATACATATTCGGAAGATTTGTATAGTACCTTTTTTGCTTATCATAATAAAACCCATGAATTATGTGCTAAGCCATATTTTTGTTTTTATCCATTGGAACGGAGATAACGTATATGACTTGAATGAAATCAATCTAAAAGGAGTGCAGCAAAAAAAAACATTATATATTCAATTTGATAGGAGTACAAGGAATTAATATGGTGTGAACATCAGATTTTTTTCTACACGTTAACAGTATTTTATAGCCGCGGTGCATCAAAGCCCCGTCACTATTTATAGACTTGGTCAAATAGAGCTCTCATTGAGAAGTTGAGTTTTATGGTTTAATAGAGTTGGAATCGTCTCACGTGATCTATAAATCTGTCAGCTGTTGACTCTAGATAGAAGTGTTGAAATAGACTTGGATTAAAGCAGGAGAGGACATGTGGAGTATTATAAAGGCGTCCTGAATCGCCAGGGAGAGCCTCCTGTATCTACACTAGAAAGTGGAAAGGGGGACGGGAGAGCAGGATAGAAAGTCCCAAGCAGATATACACACTGCCCACCTGGCTTCTCTTAAACCAATAATACCTACACTAATTAAATCTTAAAGAAGAACTATTTATGGTCAATTTAATCAAAACAAAATGAGGGAGGCGAGATGTAAACAATTGCTTTAAATTTATATAACAACTACAATTTTTAAGGCATTTATTAATAATAATATATATTGAGGAAATCTCCTCAAATTTTAGTTAAAAAAATACTTTAACCGAATATCAAGTTACATTTGAGAGACACACTTAGGATACTTAGTATGCAGCATACCATTTCTTACCTGTCTGTTTCCTATACAATTTCTGATTACGATGATTTTTTTACTTAACCATTATTGTTGACTCATCAACATAGATAAACAAATTTCAAACTTGTTTATATTTTGAGTTTCACGGTTAATGGGTATTCTGGAAACATAAGCTTGTGACGTGTTTAAGGCCTCCCACGCAAAAACAAACACACTTTTTCTCAAAACATATTACTCTTTTTTTTAAATATTATGTCTTTATTATAATTAGCATTATTTATGTATGAAAGGGAGTCGTACAGAAGTGGGTGTTCACTGAAGGATGAAAAAAAAAATATACAAATAACTCTCTTAATTTTCGTGATAAAGAAAAAAACGTATAGGTCAAGAATTAAAGAAAATTAGATTTAAAACAAGATTGATTACAGAACTAGTTTTATTGGGGCTCACAATATTGGAAATATTTCGAATCTTTATTTTCCTCTTTCTAAGCCAACCCACACCCCCTCTCGTTCCGCCTCAATTTTAGCCTTTACCTATCAAGGCTGGTAACGATCAAATAGAAAGGGAGGCTGCTAGTGCGTTAACAGAAATCCAAGATATAATATATATTATATTATATCTATTATGATAAAATTAAGACCTTTACTTTGGGTAGATTCGTGAAAAAATGCTATGCCGTTTGAGAATTCGTATCAGTTTTCAAGTTGTAATGTCCAAACCATTATCAGCATGCTAAAGTCTGTGAGGACTAGTAGGGGATCCAAACCTTAAATGACATGAGCGATTATGAAAATATGTAAACACTAATTTATGATTTAAGAGCTTACAAACTGGGGTTTAATATAAAGCACACAAAAATAGTATGGGGCTTGTATGCCCTGTAACTCTAACATGGAAGTTCTAAATGAGGTAAGTGAGACCAAAAGTCTTATCAAGGCCGTGGAAAAAAGGAGAGTGAAACTTCTTGGGCATATCATAAGGCACAACGACTTCATTACTAATATATTTGGAGGTAGGATTCTTGGGCATAGGAGAAGAGGAAGGCCTAGAAAATTCTATTTTGAAGACAGAAAGCATCTCATGGAGTTCGGTGAGCATAGTAATATGAAAACAGCAGCTTTGATATAACACAATGGCTGCAACTACAAGGCGTAGCCTTTAGATCATGGTGATGAATGCCCTGTGACAAAGAGGACCGACAACCTGAAACAGAAATGTACGGCTGCTCTCTTATTCTGAAGCAGCGATTCCAGGGGCATTGCCTTATAGGAATGCAACCTAGCAAGTCGAAACCGACGAGAAAATCACGACTATCTACCGATGGCTTAAAAGCCAATTATTTATGAGATTTACATACCTCCTCTACTTTTCTAGAGGATAAGAAAAATATATATGAAGTTGAAATATTTAATCTGCCAACAGATGAATATTTTAATGCCCCGAACTATAATCGCTTAGAAATATTTGTTATGAAGGAGTTTAATCCACCGTGTTTCTACTTTTAAACTTAATTTTTTCTTCCAGCCCAGTTATGAAACATTTACTGTCCCCCTCCCTCTCTCAACCCCTCTCGCACGCACACACACACACACACTCGCGCTCTCGCACAAAGCACACACATACACACCACACAAAGCACATACATACACACCACACAAATACACACAGTCACAATCATATCTAAAAACTCTTAAATATAAACGAAACCGCAATAGCATTAATTAGACAATGAAAACCAATTGTTCAAAGTATATCAAAAAAATATTCTAAATTAGAGTTGTAAATAACGACGGTTTTTAACTAAGTTGTATACAATTATGCACTATGTATCATTACTATGACGAAGAAGAGTGGGAGATTACTTCCAAATAACACAAACTCAACAATATACATTGGTTTTATAGGTATACGAAATAAACAAACACATAGGTTCCACGAGACGGGGGGGAGATTATAAGTTTTCCAATCTATATAGAATCTTGAGGTGTTCTCAATTTTCTTAATTGCATCACACAACCAGGATGGGGGTAGTTACGGAGAGCAATATGTCGTAAGCAAAACTGCAATGCATCCTATTTTGCTATGCCCTGCACCATGTTCCACCAAGGAAACCCGGGTAACAGTAGTGATCAGGCAGAGAAGAGTTCTGCAGAAGTCAGTTGGAGCTGAGAGGACTGTGCATGGCAAATAAGACCCGATGCCGAATTGATGGAGTTTCATGACATTTATGATATCGTCTGTGCTGAACTAAGCAGATTCCCCCAGTGCTGGAATGACACGTTTACGATCCCATCGCACCATTTATTCTGCGTTTCTCTCGTAATAAGAAGTGTACGTTGACAGGAACTGTAATTTAAGTTTGACATTAAGTGCTTAGCAATTCAGTTACTAAAACCTAAAATCGTATGAACAAATGAGGGGGTTTAAGGCTGAAAACAAAACAAAATAATGATCTCGTTAACATTTCAGTTAGAGAAAACACGTATAGATAAATATTTGTGGAAAATTGAATTTACAACAAGAATTGTTACGTAACATTTTTCGATCGGACTCATAACAGCGGAGACATTCCGAATTTGCTATCCCTTCCCCCTCTCGAATCTTATATAATATCAAGTTTACGTATAATTACTAGATCCAATTTTATTTTTCTATCACAATATAACTGGATATATAATCATTTCATGTAGAATAAATGTTATACTCGTTTAATTAAATCCCTTCTTACATCGGCCTACGGGAGAAATAAGTAAAGCCGGGGATGGTATAATCAGATTCCCATTCTAGAGTGTTAGTTAACGCAGCTGCTGCGTGACGAGCTCTTGAATGCCTAAACTTTGTTTAGAATATGTTTTTCAGTAGAAACAGTGTAAGTTTAGAAACATAATTTGTTGAAAATTCATAATTATTGGTAGCGAATTTCGCTTACCGTCTCATTCTTCCACTATGAATGCCTTGAGGTATTTGAATTAGGACAAATGCTATGAATATGAAATCATTATCTTTTGTTGAATAAAAATATATTTCAACATGGCAAATAGAACCTCATACAAGCCTTCCAGGTCTAGTAGATTTCCTTAAGGGAAATTAGCAATTGAATTTGTAATCATGACGCGATTTTCGAAAAATTTCCGTCCATCCGAACGGATTCCGAAAATGAGGTCCACAATTATAACTTAAATGTCCGAGTATGCAAACGCGTGGTTAAAAGAGAATAATTGTGCTTACCCGACCGTTACATTAGTAATTCTATGTTAATCGGTGTGTATCACTAAGGGATGAAAAATAAATAATTAGTTCAGCAATTTTTATGAAGGACGCTACTAACAGAAGTTGAAGCCATTTCCCCAAATCCGTTACAATCAATACGAATAGTAGAAGTAATAGGTGTATCATTCCTTACCAATTAATTACATGAAGATTTAAAAAAAGAAATAATGTCTTGTATTGAATTGATAATGGTTTTACAATCTCGTCAGTTTATATCGTGACAAAACTTTCGGTGGACATCGTAAAAGGATTGACAACACATTCGTCATATTGTCTAAGGAAAATAATTAAACCCTGAGGAGTGAGAGTATTTTAGGATTTGAGTTAGAAAGGTATGATAGAACAATAACCATTTGATGAGCTCGATTTGCAACTACTGTTCATGTACTGCGTTGATGTACATAAACGGAAAAACTTCGCTTATATCACCTGGTCTGGTATGATACTTGAACCGTAATCTTGAAATAAAAGGATAATGTATATTAGGACAAGTACAAGAAGAAGGACACGTAGAGAGTAGTCTATTCTACTTCATCAATGTGATGTTCAAGAACTAAAAAGAAACTGACTGATGGTCTGTATGCCTCTGCTGATTGCTGCTGGAAGGTGCGTAATGTCCCTTATGGGTGGATGTGCATCAGAGCTCTCTCGTGGAGTTTAATTACATCTCTTCAGTCAGGTCCCAGGCGAAATTTAAGCTTTACAGGAGACGAGTGCTATATACTGATGAGTAAATAGTAGTACTAAGATTAGCAAGTTTCTGTGATTTTTTTCATTTGGCGCTATTAACATTGTATTTTAAAATTCGACTTGGTGTGGTGGGTTGCTACTTCTTAGGCTGATCCTGTATACTCTGGCCTATAATGGTTATTCCAGTTAGGGACTGCTTTTATTTAGTTGGAATTACAGCGTCCCTCATTATGTAATTTTTACCAGAGAAAGAGACACTTTGTTGCAGCTCGAAAAAAGTTAAACTGTATAGAAATCTAAATAAGTATTAAAAAAAAAAGTTAGTTATTTATCTCCACTGTACATATAAACCGCTAATCGGGAAGAGCTTTCTGCAGGTTAAACCACCCTTTTATAGTAAGAATAATCTTTTGAGACTAAGGATTTTATTTATTGAGTTCGTCATTATTTCCCAAGTGTGAATTGAACTAAAGACTCTTATAAGGTTTACCAAGTTTATTAAAACCACCAGGTGATCATAACTTACGCGGTTTTCCTGAGCCCAAACAAGTATTACGAGTATACAGTTCCTTCTAAGGTTCTTGCTAATAGCTGATAATTATTGAGGAATAATTAAAGTATTTGGTATAATTGATCTTCTCTGTTTAAACAATTGTTGGAAAACACCAAGAGGTTCACCAATAATAATACTTTAAATATACTAACGATATATTTATATTTTTTCTTCAAAATAAATTTATAGCTTTTAGTAATGGCTTCGATTGATCTTTCATTTGCATGCACTACAATTTAAATATATGAGTAAATAGAAGTCTAAAGCAATATTTGTCGATTGATATAGCTTCTTTTGTACTTCAATATCACCTATCTACTAGCTACAAGCACCTTATTTCGTGGAATAATTCTTTTATCGTATTGAACAATATATTGAATATCAGATGTTCATAGCCGTTGCCTAATAAATCAACGGATGAACGCTTGCATAAAGAGTTCATTACTCAAGGCATTTAGGTTGAACCTGTACCATATCCTATTAAGTTTTAATCTGTTCAGAAGGTCAGAACAAATACCTTGGCAAGATGGATTTCTTTATCATTGAGCTAATGATGGACGAGGTTTACTCAAGAGGGACCCACCTATGACAGTAGGCCTATTTGTAGAGACACTCACCAGATAGAGCTATAGAGAAAAGTGATTAGCCCACTTCTGTTATTGCGAGGCAGGACTGCTCTGCCTCATTCAGGGTGCAAATGTCAAAACTCTCACCCCGCTCTGAAGACCTTTAGAATTCCCGGGCAGGCATCTGTTGTGCAGCCACCGAACTCCCTCCACAGAATATTCCTTAGTTTTGTGCTCGAACGCCTGGCCCAGTTCGTAAACGGAAGAAAGTCCGACAACCCACACATCGGCCATACTAATGCCCACTCGGCTGTATAGGATAAACATACAGAATAAAAATTTGAGATTAGTGGATTTTAACTGCATGATAAAAAACTCATAAGCACTTCTTTTGTTTTGAAATTAATTTACGTCCACTTTATGCTACTAGGCTAATCGGGACGGGTTATCTACATGTTACCATACTTTTCTAGCCAGGGTGGGCCTAAGGAGTTTATTTGTTTATTTATATGAGTCCGTCATTAAATAAATTTCTACTGCCCAGGGAGGGATTCGAACCCGCCACTCTAACGTCTGCAATGCGAGATTAGGACCAACGCCCTAACTCGCACGGCCAACCCGAGCCCCTATAAGCACCTTTATGAGTGTATATATATATATATATATATATATATATATATATATATATATGTATATACATGAATTAGAGTGAACCTCATTTTGTGCCATTTCATAGGTTTTAGCGAAAGTAAGAAAAGAAATTAACGTATATTTCTTTCATTTCCACATGATTGATAAAATCCAAGGCTTAGTAAACAGAAGAAGAAAAATTTATTATTAAAGAATTAGGTGAGTTGCTGGCTTCACATCAAAATCATTATTCATAATGACACAGTTCAGTGATAACTTAAAGTAATTATTAAAGAAATAAAAGGGAAGGTAAAATAAAAGTAATATATTGGGAAGAAAATCTAAACTAAGAAAATGAAAATTTGAAAATAGAAATACAAAGAAAAACATATTTTAAACTATATGTAAATGCTATGATTAGTTATTCTTAACGAAGCCCAGATATTGTATTCAGTTAGGGATGGCCAATCTTCATCAACAATCCAAACATCCTTCAAGTAATCTGTAGTCTTTATCGGGGTTGTATCTCTTGAACTGAATTGATGATTGACTTATCTTAGGGTTTAGGCACCTTTGACATGACTAAGATTACATCATGTAAAAAAAAAAAAAAATAATTTTAGCAAAATATAATATACTGTTAACCGTAATACAATGATTTTTAGGACGGAATATACTGTACGTAAATAATTTTTAATTTATTTATTTTTAAGAGAGAGGGAATATTTGTTCATATCTCATAGGATTTCCCTCGAAAAAAAAAATTGTTATGATATTTTACTTTTAAATCAGCGAAACGGTTCTTCTGTAAAGGAAACAGCCCAAGTAATAGGTCCGTTCTGTTCTCTCATTAATATATACTACAACCTTGGGTGTTATGTGAGGCAAATGTTCACACATGGCGTCTTTGTATTGCGGATTTAGTATTTACGGTTCATATTGAAGGTGCCAGGATCTTTCTCACATTTAAACATGAAAAGGTACGTTTTCAATAAAAGGTGTTTTTTTGTTGTTGTTTATTTAATGAAAACGTATTGCATACTTTTCGACCAACAAAATTAATCCATTTAAAATAGTTATGGAAAAAATGTATTCTGGTTTCATATTGTTTTGAGGTCGTAAAAAGTTGTCACGCACTTTTAAAGATATGATACTATATTTGTGATGATTGCCTTTATTGGTAAGATTTTTTCATTTAGTTTTGAGTTGGTGGTGTGTGACGTTAGGCGAGTTCCATACATAGGAGAAAAGTAGGCCAAATTGTTTTGAAAAAGAAAAAAAACGTTGAACATATAACTATAAATTTGCTTTCAATATTTTTTTTTAAAGAACATGAAAATTATGGCTTTTTATTTGATTACTTCAACAAAATGAACATTCAGGCTTTAGAAGCTAATATGAAAAAAAAAATTACTAATTATCGTAGCTATATTTTAATTGGGGAACACTAACTCGAATAAACCAAGAAGGAGTTGATTATGAAGGTAGGGCCCGCGTCTGGTAAAAGTGTGTTGCTTCTCAGCCAAGTGGGTCACAGCAAAGCAGAGCAAAGAAAGTCTCTTACAAAATAACTTTCTCATTTTAGACTCCTACACTCCAACTAACAAGTTATGTAAAATTTAACTACTTACAACTGCCAAGAGGTCAGACCATTTTCTCTTGCATTACTCCACATTCCACTCGCCACAATATCATTTAACAAAGTCTATCATACGTTACTTAAGTAAGTCATGCATTACACATGATACCTTGTATTAGCTGTCTTTGGATCTGTTATGTTTTTTACTTAAAACATATATCATGCTGACAAATAAATGAGTCTACTGATAAGCAAGGAACTACTTCGAACCTCAAAAATGAAATCTAGAGTAGGTCCTAGAATCTTAATCTATTTTTCAGGCAATTGAGGCCATTCTCAGGTAATTGAGTAGTTTTACTAATTTATAATGATCCATACAATGTCTCAGCTTTAAAGTTATTGTAACAATTTAATGCAAAGAAAAATGAATCCTGTTTTATTTTATAGAAGTCAATAAATTCTATAAAAAATGAGATTTCAAACATATTTTCAATATTTAAGAGAAATTATTTATAAAATAAGGTAATAAAACCTTTAAGGAAAAAACTTATCATGAAATACTAATGTATCTTGGCGCCAGGATGTCAATGCCATCAGATTTTATAATACGTAATAATAACTTTCAACAGTTCTTTAATAGCCACAGGATTTGACCGGTCACGGATTGCTCAGTGATAACTTTCAATTTATTAGTGATAAATGAGTAAAAATATTCTCGGAGCGTAAATCTATTGCTGGACTCAACAACAACAAAAATTAAAGCCTTGCGGTTTTCTACTTCTTTTTTTAAAAAATAATAAGCTGTCGAAGAGTATATCAAATAGTTTTAAGTTTTGTCTTAAAATTAGCTGAGAAACCTTTAAGAGATAGGCTCTCATCACTGACTGCATAATACTGCTCAGACTTACAAATATAGCTGCCTATCATTTTTAGGTGACGGCCATCTTCCGACATTGACTCCACGTCTGTATCACATGCATTTCTGAGTCACGAACTTATCATCAAGGCTATCTGATTCAAACATGATAAAGTTAGTGACTTCAGCCAAGCATATCTTAAGAGTGTATTCTTATTATAATCACCTCGTATACTTCCATGCTCCTTGCCATGATATATCTGTCCACATTTCGCACGCTCCTTAGTCATTTTCAGGTCATTTTAAACTGGCGATGGCATATGGTTGTGAAGAAGTATTCAGAAGGTGGCTCCGTCGGCAAATCTCACAAGTTATCACTTTTCTTGCTCCATTAGCAACTCCATTTTCTACTTATTCAAAATGACACTCGCCTGAACGATGGCGCCAGAATGAATGTACTATCATCAAGTATAATAGAATAACAAAATTCCTAAAAGCAGCAAACAAGTTTTCTTATTCCGTATTTGAATTTAGAATACTATCAAAGACTTTCTAAGAACATCATCATTTTTTATTTCAGGAACATTTACCAATAAGATTTGTATTATGTGTACCAACAAAAAAGTCACAATCTTTACTAAATGTTTGAATCCTATGGACATTTTTCCATGGTCACATCTTGTACATAGAAGGGCGCCAGCATTCTCTGCAGTCTGTCGTTAAAACTTCGCTGGCCAATCACGAACGAAAAATGTGTCCTTCTCCTTGTTCACTATATGCATGTTTGAAGTTATTCATCAGACGAACAAAATAACTGGTAGAAAAAAATCGAAATTTCATCAAACAGTTGGCGCTAAAAGATTCAAATGTTCCTAGTTTCATTATAGCCCTGGGTAAGCAATGAGAAAAAACATCCCGTGATGCCTAGCGCTAAGAATCAAGGATTGAAAACTCCCAAGAAAAGCTATTAGAAAAATGAGGATCGACTACCTTATTTTTGGAGGTGTTGATCCAAAAAAATGTGTACCATTATTGAATTTGTTTGAACAGACGCTGG
Source organism: Riptortus pedestris (assembly GCA_019009955.1). Lineage (NCBI taxonomy): Eukaryota > Metazoa > Arthropoda > Insecta > Hemiptera > Alydidae > Riptortus > Riptortus pedestris. Next base: position 181,273,362 of record CM032228.1, read on the forward strand.
AAGTTAGTTGTTTTCATATAATGAAAATAAAAAGGAGTTAGGAGAAAAAAAAGGCCTATCGTACACAGACGTTTAAAATTATATTAATTACATAAAAGTTTATACTGCTTGTTTTATCCTAAATAATATTCATTTTTAAAATAACTAAGAAAAAGTAAATTTTCTCTGGTGATTATCTTATTCATATACGACCATATTCGTTGGTCTGAAATAAGGGTCTTTAGAAGAATATTTTATATTTGTTAACAGCAATGAGTTGGGACTAACATTGGAGGAAGAGAAAAATGCTTAATTTTCTGTCCCCAATAACTTTCTTATGCCTAAAATTCCCTCGCTATTCGTCCTATCGAAGAAATCGTATAAATCAAAAGTATATTTAAATTGAATTAGCACCTTTTTTTCGTGGGACCAATAATAAGCTTCATATTTTAACATTTCTAGATAGATTTATAGATTTTCTTTTATTTCATACTAGTGTAAGTATTTTTAATTTGCAATAAGTCTTCCGGATAGAAAATAAACCTATACTAAGATTATTAAGATAAAACTTAATAGCTATAGATAAATTGGTCTATGCTTATTAAACTATGCTCGTTGATGATTTCATACAAAATAAGAACAATATTTCTACGTTTTATTCACTGTTTACCCGTTTATTTAAATTAAAACTTATATCATTTTACGCATGCTGTTGTCGGGCTTCATTCAAATGAACGTATCTTATTAGGATAGAACCATGACAGCGACACACACACACACACACACAAATTAATGCTCTATAGTTAACGGCCACATTTACGGGTATGCTTTGTAATGGTCTAATCTATAATGTGCCATTCCAGTTCTTTCGAGTCTATTCGATTCTTCCAAAATTGTATCTGGGTGTTCGTATATATCAAAAATAAAAGGAAAAAATACACCTCACTCACTGGGTCTGTGCAAACTGAACAGATTACCCCTCGAGTAGAGATAGGACACGGATGACGCCAAACTGTGTTAAACCAGCACACATGACATCATTCCTCGTTCTATTACATATTTCTCCCTCAATAAGAACCCTACAAAAATAAGATTCTTTACGTCATCCTTATATTTTATAATTGTAATTTGACGTTTTTTTTCCGACTCCCATACTGAACGCTGCTTATTTTAGGAACATTAGTAGATAAGAAAGTTAAAGATCAAAATAAAAAATCTCACGATGTTTTTTTAAAAATATTTACTAACGTCCACTTTTTGCTACTATGGCTAATTGGGACGGATTGTCTCCAGGTTACCACCCTTTTCTAGCCAGGGTGGGACTAAGGATTTTATTTAGTAAGCCCGCCACTAAACAAATTCCTATTGTCCAGGCGAAATCGAACTCAAAAGGTTTACCATGTGAGATTAAAGCCAACGTTTTAACTCACATGGCTAACCTGAGCCTCTCCCACGATGTTTAAGTCATGTGTTAGTAATTTAAAAAAAAAAAAACATAGGAGGGGTACTCTAGACTAAACTTGATTAAGACAAGTTGGAAAATATTTTATTTACCCTTTTTGCTTTTCTTATTTAAAATGGTCAGCGTATGATAAAAAACGTTAAGGTCCTTTATGACATTCTAGCCACAGAGGGCTCTTAATCTCGAGTGCACTTGCAATCAAATGTTTACTTTTCTATTATGAACCAACTTTACAAAAATATTGCTTGTAGCTTGTACGCGCAGTTTATATTGCCTCTCCCATGCTTAGTTATGAGAGAGTAGTAATAAACATTCAGCCCATGCTGAGTTGATATGGGGCTACTGGTAGATCCCTTCCTCGATTTCACTTAGGCTTCCGTCCACGGTGGGCGGTGTTCCTCACGCAACTCGGAAGTTCAGTAACGCTCAGCCGGCCAGGTCCACCCCACCCGTTTTCTGCCGCAAACCACCCGGAACATGGACTGAAGGAGATCGAAACCCGACCAATAGGATTTATAGCTCCGCTAAGGGTTTATGGCACGATCAAGGCGAAGCATCCCGGCTTGAGTATGACGAAACCTCTGGTCAATTTAATTGAGGCACGAGAAGAAGGCAAGACTCACGAAAGTGTTAACCGGAAGAGACCCGACTTCATCCATATTAAGGATTGGAAAAATAGATCGTGGCTTGCCTGCCAGTCATTTAGTAATAGATGGATAGATGATCAGTTTCAAGAATCAATTCCTTCTCATGAAACACGTAATGTACTAAATTATAACTGGCAGAAGCGCCAAAGGGTTTTCAAGCCCTCTGCTGTGAGAGCCACGTCATATTGCCTGACAGTTCTCACTCAGATACTATTAAAAACTAACATATTTATTGTTATATATTTATTGAATATTTAAATAATGATATTGATTGAAACCTAGACACTATCTGAGATACTTTCCTAATTTCTCAGCTTTCATCCTAAGTTGTGGTATGAGTAGTCATTTCTTTTCCTGAAAAATGCATGGTCCCATTTAATTTTTTTTATATTAAATTGAAGTTTTGTTTCTGGGGGTTCTTCCAATTCTGGAACCTTTTAGGTTTGGAATTTTCGATAGTTCTTCAACGTTAATTCATTCACAATTAACACACTTTCGTGTGTTAAGTTTCGCGTTTTATACATTGTTATACAAAATATTCCAGACCGTTGACCACGTGTCATTCAAAACTAAGTTTTGTACTTCTATCTGGAAAATAACTTTTTGGTAATATATATACATTTTTTGTGATATAAGGTACAACATAGACGTAACATTTTCACTGCAGAAATGTTCCTTAATAGTACAAATTTGTATCATTGAATGCCATGAAGCGAACGATTCCAAAACTACATTACGATGTAGGACTTATTTGGATCCCATGTCATGTGGATGAGAAAACTGGAATGTAAGAAGCTCACGCTCATCTTCTGTCTGAAGTAACGTTTCAAAAAATCATTTATTAAGAACTTCTTCACGTATGAAGTATACTTGTGGGGAATCGGTTCAAATGTGGAGAGAAACCATTCGCAAGTTAAAATATGTAAATAAAGTCATCGGTAATTTAAATGATTAGTGAAATCCAAGGGCCTATGAAGTTTGGTGACCTTGTAGTGCAAATTCTAGAAGGGCTAAGACCTCCACAATGCTTGTGATGAATAAATGTTATAGAGCGTCATTTGTATTTTTTACATAATACTTGTTAAAAACAAACCTTTGTTGCTCAATACTCCACTAATGGTTTATTCCCACTACACCAACGCCCCTCACAATAAATAAATATAAAAAGTCACAAAAAAAAGTAAATAAGCACACACCCTTGTTCCTATGTAAGTTCCATGGTTTCATTGGTAATTCTAGAGAGAAAAATAAATAATTAGTTCTACAAATGACAGGAAGGCCGATCCTGGAGAAGCTGTAACCGATGCGCCAAATCCGTTACACTAAATCCGAATAATAGAATCAATAGGTGTTTCATTCCTTACCGAATAATCACACTATGATTCAAGGAAACAAATGTTATGAACAGCTTGAGTCGAAAAAGGTTTTTAAATTATTCGGGCAATATCACGATAACTGAACGAAAAATGGGATTACTGTACGTAGGAATGTATTCATGGAGATTAATTATGTGTAGAAAAGGCTATATTAAATCTTATTTTTGTTTTACACTTGTGGTTGTGTGTGTGTGTGTGTGTGTGTGTGTGTGTGTGTGTGTGTGTGTGTGTGTGTGTTGAGAGAGAGAAAGAGACAGAGAGAGAGAGAGAGAGAGAGAGAGAGAAGAGAGTGAGAGAGAAGAGAGAGAGAGAGAGAAGAGAGAGAGAGAAGAGAGAGGGAGAGAAGAGAGAGAGAGAGAGAAGAGAGAGAGAGGAGAGAGAGAGAGAAGAGAGAGAGAGAGAATAGATTAAGAGAGCTATAAGAGAGAGAGAGAGAGAGAGAGAGAGAGAGAGAGAGAGAGGTGAGAGAGAGAGAGAGAGAGAGAAGAGAGAGAGAGAGAGAGAGAGAGAGAGAGAAGAGACAGAGAGAGAGAGAGAGAGAGAGAGAGAGTGAGAGAGAGAGAGATAGTGAATGTTTCATAACAGGGCTGGAAGAAAAATTTAAGTTTAAAAATAGAAATACGGTGGATTGAACTCGTTCATAACAAATATTTCTAAGCGATTATAGTTCAAGGCATAAACATATGTATTCATCTGTTGGCAGATTAAATATTTAAACTTCATATATATTTTTCTTATCCCATAGAAAAGTAGATGAGGTATGTAAATCTCATAAATAATTGGCTTTTAAACCATCGCTAGATAGCCCTGGTTTTCTAATCGGTTTCGACTTGCTAAGTTGCATTTCTTCACAATTCTTGGGGCAATATCACGATAACTGAAAGAAAAATAGGATTACTGTGCGTAGGAATGTATGTATACAAAAGGCTTATATTAAATCATGTTTTTGTTTTACATGTGTGTGTGTGTGTGTGTGTGTGTGTGTGTGTGAGAGAGAGAGAGAGAGAGAGAGAGAGAGAGAGCGCCTACGTGTGTACGTGTATGTTTCTGTGAAAAGACTGTGTGTGTGTGTGTGTGTGTGTGTGTGTGTGTGTGTGTGTGTGTGTGTGTGTGTGTGTGTGTGTGTGTATAAAAAGTAGATATAAGATTTACTTATTATAGGCTATGAAGAGAAATAAGGTATACCAGGAAAGAATGAGAAGGGCAAGGACCCTGGGGACGATGGACTAGTATCCTTGACTAAGAGTTTTGGAATCTCAGGAATTCATCAGCTATATCCTAATCACTTTCATCGGTCAAAAATATGATAGATATTTATTTAACTTCCCATATGGCAGGGAGTGGTCTTCTTACTGAAGACGCTCTATGCAAACATATGTCTTTCGCATAACCAGAACTTAGTTTCTTGCAATACCAGAACATTCGTATTTCATGAGCATTTTTCCAGTTTTCAAATTCAGTGATTAGTTTTCCTACTCTCTAAAACCTTCTCAAGTACACATATATTTTTCTGAGGTAAAATTATCAGTCTCATGTACAGGGATTCAGCAAGTCGAATGCTCTGGTAGGGCAGTAAATCTTCTACAAACTTAATGAATGTAGTTAAAAATTTAACAAGATATTCCAATAATAAAGAGCTTATGATATTTTCATATACTAGCTGTTTTTATGTTAGTTGCAAACAATGAAGATACAAATGAATGAAATTAATAAGAAGGTGAAATAGATATTTGCTTAGTTGACTATTTGCTAGTCTTGCATTATTGGTGTTATGGAAGATCAGGCATGAATAGAAAGTTTATGGGTAACCGGTCCATCAGTACTCCAGCTTGTTCTAGCTACACATGTATAAACATTAGTCCTCTAATGTAGTTTAAAAAAAAAATCCTACATCTCTCTTCCAAATTCCTATGCAACTTTCTTACTTTGGCAGCACGGGCAATTGTGCTACAGGGTTTAATTTTGTAGTAGATGAATGCTATAAATGTATGAGTTACTGGGTTATGTATCATCCCGAGAATTAATTTACGCACAAATCTTAATACTATCTGACATGCGGACGTAACTTGAAGATAGATCTAAAAATGGTAACAAAAAAGAGGTATGGTTAACTTGTAGTGAAGGAAGCTTCGACTAGCGGTACCTATGGGAACAGGAAGACGTCTATGGAGGTCACCCCACCCCACTCGCCTTTAGTCTCCTCCCTTCCCGAGTCGGCCTCAAGGCACTTCTTATAAATAATCTAAATAAACACTTTTAGGAAAAATAACAGAATACAATAGAAATAACTATAAAAAGCACGCAACGCAGGAGCAGTGTAAACTAAGCAGATTTTCCACGTGCTAATATGACACACTACTAATCTCATGCCACCACATATTCCCTATTTCGAAGTAAAAATCGGATGAGTAGAAGTGGAGGTTTACTGATGGCTGTAAACAAGAATGTAAGAAGAACTCGGCTAATATTTAACCTACAAAAAATGTATAGAACAACAATTGTAGAGGAGTTTAACAAGATTAATACAATAACTTTTTTCGATACGACTTATAATAACGGAGATTTGGAATTTTAGAATCCTGACCAATCTATAACTGGTTCTATTACAGTCGTTAACTACTATGAACTTTAGTATTGAATTTGACGGTTAAATTCAATTATGGTATAAATCAAATTAACATTTCCGAGCTAAGAACGTAAAATCTTAATTGATAATATCATGACACAACGTAATTTCATGTATCTGACACAGTAAAAGTTCAATGAATACAAAATTTGGTATTAAGCTTGGTATAAAGTAATTCAAGATATAACTTATAACAACGTATTACCATTATGACACTTATAGAATACAGGGTTTACTGAAGGTTGAAAATTAAGAAATAGTCAATAAATATCAAAATTCCATAACAGAATTTTATTATATTTTATTAGTAATGCTAAGATGATGAAATCATTATATTCTGACGTGGGGTTGTATTCATTTGGCTTGACGAAGAAGAATTAACTCGTCAGTATTCACCAAGGGTTAAGGAATACGATGGCTGTACAGCGAAAACATTTTCATTATGTAATAAATTCGAAGGGATTATTTAGTATATAAATTAATCCAATCTTTATATTTTTATTTCAACCCGTTATTTACAGATAAATAGATATATTTTTCGAAGTGGTATTCTTCCAGAGAGTAGTGTCCTTCTGTTATATTTTGTGCTAGTTACGTTTCACTGTCATACACAGCCATCGGCCTCATCGCCGATTTGCATATAATCAGCTATCTTCCTGAGACAGGTTCTCGAATCAGGGAGCTTCCTCCAAAAGTATTCTGGTGAAAGCACTCGCCATTCTAGCTCAATGTTTATGTAAATATTCCATTTTGCTGTTTCTCCCAAGTACTAATAAGATATGCAAATAGTTTGTTTGTTTGTTGGATTTTGGGCAAAAAAACATCAAGGTCAGCAATTCCCACTGCTCGTAAAATTGTATTTGAGCTCCCCGGCCATGGGAAATCGCAGACACATGCAAGCTAGGCCGTTTTTTTCTCATTTTTTTACCTTTTACTCTTTTCAATTGGCCGTGCGCCTTGAAACCAACGTACTGGTATCATAGGTATACAATACAACAATTAAAATTGAATTAAATTATCAGACTGTTTAAATAAATACTAAAAACAATGCTGTTAAATAGACTACAACTATTAACGTCAAAACTATTAAAATAAAGATTGGACTTAAGCTATTACAAAAAAAAACTATTAAATAAACATTAAAATTAAACTACTAAATAACCATTAAAATTAAACTATTAAATAAACATTAAAATTAAAACTATTAAATAAACATTAAAAATAAAACTATTAAAATAAAAACTATTATAATAAGCATTAAACTTAAAACTATTAAATAAACATTAAAAATAAAACTATTAAAATAAAAACTATTATAATAAGCATTAAACTTAAAACTATTATTAGCATTTAAAAAAAAAGGAACTATAAAAATGGTAACTAACAAAAGAAACTAGATTACTCCGTTATTTCGTAGATATGCAAATAGGAATGTTTACTCTCCTAGAAGAAAAGAATCCTCTGACTCTCTGGTCTATCAATGGGATCTCTTGATCTTTATTTGATCGTTATTTATCGTGAGCACATAGACTTATTATTATTGTTCTAGTTCACAGCACTGGCCATGCTTTTATAATTTCGATGGATAAACCATATGATGTGTGAGCCTCCAGTAAATAGCACCTGGAGGGTTACACTTTACTCCTCAGAATGCCACTTGAAGGGTGACGTTAAACAGAACCGAAGATAATGGGTCTCCTTGCCTTAATGCCCTAGTAACCTCAAAGCTATCTGAAGCTTTACAGAAATCACTATCCAGTGTCATCCATGTCAATCTGATAAGCCTGCTAGGTATTCCCAGGGACTTTTCTGCCTCTAACATTTTTACAATATCTAAGCTGTCATATGCCTGTCGCAAGTCAATAAAGAGGCGGTGCAGATCAATATCATGCTCATATAATCTTTCTAGTGCCTGTTTAATGGTTATATATGATCTATTGTCGAGCGTACGGGCGTAGGTGTTTACTGAAGGCTGGAAAGTAAAAAGTGCAAATATCTCGGTTAATATTAGACCTAAAGAAAAATCAATAGAACAACAATCTCTCAAGATTACATTTGCATTAACATTTGCCCTATAATAAGGAGGTATTTCGAAATTTCTATTTCTTCCCCTCTATAACCAGCCTTCTTTTGGTCAAACTTCAGCTGTCAAACGGCCTTGATCTTTAAATTTACATGAAACAATTAAATATCGAGTTTGATTTAGTATCAAAAAAAAATATATACCACTACACACATATATATATATATATATATATATATATATATATATATATATAAAATTTGAAAGGATATCTCTTTTGTCATCTACTAGATAGGCATTTGAATAATCATTTTGAAAATCACGGCATGAGTGCAACCTCCCTTAAGGAAAGTCACTTTGTATTTTTCTGGAGAATCTACAGGACATCATCCACGTTATTATGTGGAGAAGAACACTGATATTGAAGAGCTCGGCACTAGTTTTCTGTTGGACAATTAAAACATAGTAAACTTTAATAAAATCTGATGCCGGCGTCTGACACGGGAAGAGAATGAGTCAAGATATCTTTACTTAATTTTTTTTTAACGCTCTGAGTCGTTGTTCTACATCACCTAAGAGTAAAAGCTATATGTATTGGTCTTAACAAATGAAGTAAATCCTAGAGTTACATACAGTTTGTGAGTGGGCTGGCTCAGATTTATGTTGAGCACAATGAAAGGGTACCAGATGAACGAAGTTAAGAAACTACCCTCTAAAGCTGGCTTGGAAAGTAGTTGAATATTTGATGATATTTGAATATTGTTTAATTCTAAGCATAACTGTTGACATAATTCATTCTTTCTTTAAGTTTAATGGCCAAAGAAAATGTACAGAGACGAGAGGTAAGTTTTTAATCCATTCATTGATCTAGCAAAGTGGATAAAACCGACTATAAATTTAGCTCTAAGATGTATATCATTATTCAACTGACAGAAAAGTAAATCTGAAGGTATTATTAAGTAAATAGCAAACAAATCCATATTGACAAATGTCAGCCAACAAAGGAACAAGCCAGAACAGAATTTGTGGCCTTTGAGGGAGAGTGTTGAATTGAGTTTGACAGGTACTTGAGTAGATGTGTTAGAGGCTAAGTCGATAACGGGCTCGTCTGCCCACCTTCAATAGACCCATTTTATCAATTTCCATTAACCCAATGGGCTCTAACAATATTTCTTTTATTCCCGTCGGCCATCTTCTCATACATAATATAAAACTAATCATGTCCATCATTGGCATAAACTTTCCGTTTTGATTAGGAGTGTGTGTGGGGGGGGGGGGAGAGAACCAGAAATAAGTGAATTCAATTCATATTATGTATAAAAATGATACAAAAGTTCCTTTTCAAACAAAAAAAAATTATTTCGCATAAGACATTTGAGCAGATCAACATAATTATCATATAGATTATTTGTTATTGATTTTTCTTTTACATTTTTTTGGTCATCAAATTAGAGGCCCCTAAGTCTACTATGTATCCTTCGAAAAAATAAATTACGCTGAATTCTATTATGTATTGTTCAATTACCGATAATCAGAAATACAACAACGTTTTAGCAGATTTCTCTTAATGGACGAAATTTTCGAAACATTTCTTCAAATGTCCATCGATCCTACCCAGGAGATGACGAAAATGAGGTCCGTTCAAGATTATATATATATATATATATATATATATATATATATATATATATGTCTGTTAACGCTCTAGCGGTCGCAATTTTTGTTTGATCGTTACCAAACTGGATATTTAATCGTTTTATGTAAAAAGAAAGATCAAGTTCGTTAATGGCTGAAATCGGACCACTGGGAGGGGGATTTTCGAAAATTGAAATATCTCCGTTATTATGCGTCGGATCGAAAAATTGTATAGAACCAATCTTATTGCAAATTCAATTTACTATAAATATTGTTATATATACATTTATTCTCTATCTTGAATAATAATCTGATTATGATATTTACATTTTTATTAAGTGTGTGAAGATAGCAGAGATGACATCGGCTGAAGTCGGTTCTATTCGGGATTTGCCACCGAAAGCTAGTTCGGCCGTTTCCGTAACTGTTCGGCTCTAGTGAAATTGGTTTAGAGACTCGTTACTACTACTGTTATCAGTAGACAGATTTCTTTATTACAAAACTTCACGTTGGAAATCTGCTTAGTTTGCGCAGACCCTGCGTGACGAACGTTTTTCATTTTTTGGTTCGCAATATAGACCAATTCAGATATTTAGCCGCCTCCAAGCGGGACTCAAGGGATTCGTAATCAGAGTTTCTACGTCAATTCAACGTACAATCGCCGTTAACCAAGGAGGGCCTGGAATGAGTTGTCTCCAGTAGACTGATGGGCCTTATTGTAGCTAGTTCACCGTGTGTCAGCCTGCCCGTGGACGGGGTCTAAAGAGCCTTAATCGTTAGTCATCCCGAGGGGCTGGTCAGAATAAATACTTAGGAGACCCCCGCTCATTCATAAGCACTGCGACACCAGAGCGATAGCGAACTCGTGATGTTCTCCAAACAACAAGATAAAACAATATTTTTATAAATAAAATACTGTGAAAAAAAGTTTAATAAAATTTCATATTGTTCTTGATTAAGATTTCTCTAATGGACATCAGAGTCTGAGGTTGTTTTGGGGAATCCCATTAAAAGTTAAAATATTTTAACTAGAATATACCAAAAACGGGAAAACTGTGTGTGTTTGTGTTGTGTGCCCATATGCAAGAGCATGTTCCTGTGCGCGTGGCTCCCATTTTAGACATCTCCTAGATATGTTCCACTAGCATTTAAAAGAATGTTCCGAAAATCGTACCATGGAACATCCTCATTGTCTGATTTTCCATTAGAGAAATCTCAGAGAACTAGATGAATTTTCAAAAAATAGTTTTACAATATTTAATTTATTATCCAAGTGCGTGTGCGAGTGTGTAAATATATATATATTTACACACTCGCACTTATTTATTCCTCTGTTAACTCGCTATGGGCTGCCACTTTTTTTGGTTCGTTAGGTATTTAAACGCTCCATGAAAAAGTATAGATAGCATAAGTTATTGGCGTAGGATTGGGAGGAGTGGGGAGATTTACAGAAGATGGAAATGGAAAGTCGGTTAGAGTTTAGTCTATTGGTTATAAACCATTAGCGTCAATAAATAATGATCTTTACTATACAGAAAGTCAATCCAAACTTCTTCACAGATCACTAAACATTTAATATGTCTAGTACTAAGATAGAACTTAAAACAGAAGTTAAAAAGTCCGTCACGCAGGGGCTGCGTAAACTATGCAGATTTCCCACGTGAAGCTATACAATAGAGAAATCTTTATACGAGAGCCGTCTCTCTATACGTTCGTTATCGGCCCACATTTAATAAAAATACAGATATCTCGGTTAATATTCAAGATAGAGAATATATGTATAGAACAATATTTATAGTAATTTTAATTTGCAATACGATTGGTTCTATACAATTTTTTGATCCGACGTATGGTAACGGAGATATTTTGAATTTTCAAAAAACCTCCCCTCTAAACCCCCCCCCCTCCCCCTGGTTTGATTTCAGCCGTTAACGAACTTGATCTTTCTTTTTACATAAAACGACTAAATATCGAGTTTGGTAACGATTAAACAATAATTGCGACCGCTAGAGCGGTAACAGACAAATATATATATATATATATATATATATATATATATATATATATATATATATATATATATATATACTAGCTAAGGTACCCGGCTTCGCTCGGGAAATCATTTAAGGCTGAATGATGATAGTATTTTTTTGGGCAAGGCTTCAATGTTTACAACTACACTTCCGTCGGCGTGCATTGTTTTCCTGTGAGGGTCAGGCAGGCGACTTATAAATGAGAAATTTTATATTTGAAGAATAAATAAAAATGTGTTCCTAATATATCCCTTGCCATTTTTTAACTCACCTTTTTGAATACTTCAAACCATAATCATGGATAGTATTTATTACTATTAAATATCGTCTATAATGAAACTTATTTCCTGTCAAAAACTAATCCGAGCACATATAGTTTAAGCATAGTTTAGCACGTTAGGTTATATTCATAATAGTAGATCTCAGTGGTAATCACTTCCCGTAATGCCCAGCATTTCACAGGAAATTAGTAAACTCAATTAACTCTATTAGCCTCCGTCTATTTCCTCTCTCGCATTAGAGCTATCAACACTCTTCTCCTTAAATTATTAATTCAAAATATTATTGTAATAATTTATCTACCTGATGGCATTAAATAATAGTGTTACACTAAAAATAATTTATATTATATTCAAAAAGCTAGTCGAGGGGAAGAGATCGTAGTCGTCCCTGCAACCTAAGTAATACTTTAAACAATCATATCGAGTTTAAGAGCATTTTGTCTTTTTTAATAGTGACATTAACGTTTAATTGTTATGATAGTACATATTCGTTTCAATAACATGAAGATATCGGAAATAAGATAGTATATAACCAAGTCAAAGAGTTTGATTCCCTACTACTTCCCCTATCACTCCTTGAGGAAATTCAGCACGATTTTTTTTTAATTATACATTATACAAATTAAATAATAGAAATGCTCTTATAGTTTAAATTTCTATTGGAAATAAATAATAAAGTTATTTTCTAGGGAAAATAAATAAATGAGGCGAAGGGGGAGGGGGATTTATAATCTCACTAATCCGAATCATACTTAGTACTAAATAATCGAAATAGATAAGGCTAAAACATAACATCATTTGTCATAATATGCCTATATTAAAAACACTTAAGTGTTATAAACTTATTTAAATAAGTACTAATAAAATCGTCGACTCCCGCTATAGATTTAGCTTATATCCCGTATTTACTTCATTTACGACATAAGTGAATGAAACAAAAGTTGCTCTAAATAACAAAGTAAACAACTTTTGTTATGTGCACCTTTGCCGAAAAACAAATAGAAAATGAAATATTGTGAATTTTTACTTCAGGCCTCCCTTATAACTCCCACTCCCGTTCGAACCTAAAAATTTTAATATAGCTTATAAACATGGGAGAATTAATGCTAATTGACATACCGAGTTTTGTTAAGTTCGGTTCAATCGTTAGCGCCCAATAAAATAGTTGACTCCCGCTTTAGTTTATAGTATATATATCGTTTATACTTCGTTAAAAGTCAAAAATGAATATTACAAAAGTTATTCTAAATAACAAAATAAACAACTTTGGTTACGTTCATATTTGCCGAAAAGCGAATAGAAAACAAAATACCGCTATTTTAAATTCAGGCCTCCCTTACAACCCCCACTCCTGCCCGTCCTTAGAAATGTTAGCATGGCTTATTATAATGAAAGCGTTAGTGCTAATACACATACCGAGTTTTATTCATTTCGATTGGGTCTTTCGTCTCAAATAAAATTGTTCACATTCGTTATAGGTTTTAGCGTATATCTCGTTTATAATTCGGTATACCAAAGAAAGTGTATATAACAAAATAAACAACTTTTGTTATTTTTATATTTGCCGAAAAACCAATAGGAATCGAAATATCGCTATTTTTAATTTCAGGCTTCCCTTATAACCCCCACTCCTGTTCGTCTCAGAGGATATTAATATAGCCTAAAGTCTAAGTTGGGTTAGTAGTAATATACAAACCAAGTTTCATAAAATTCGGATCAGCCGTTTATGCGTGAAAAGGTAACAAACAAACAAACAAACAAACAAACATACACGAAAGAAACAAAATGCAGTTATGGTGTCTATGACATGTGAAACGAAAAGTTATCGTGAAATTTGGCGAAAAAAATCTATGTACAGACAAAGGTTACAATTTTATATATATACTAGCTCAGATACCCGGCTTCGCCCGGGAATTCATCTGAGGCTGAATGGTGATGGCATTTTTTAGCAGGCTTTACATTGCGCAATATTTTGACATTTACCCGTCCCAGTTTTTAGGATTGATACCCATATTTGCCGTGGATTTGCTAATAATAGAATTATTTGTTCGATAAGGCTTCACAGTCTTCTATATTTTTATATTTCCCGTCTCTTATACATGTAAATATGGTGAATTTTTATTTCAGGCCTCCCTTTTAACCCCCCTCCCGTTCGAAACTAAAAATTTTAATATAACTTATAATCATGAAAGAATTAATGCTCATTGACATACCGAGTTTTGTTAAGTTCGGTTCAGCCGTTAGTGCCCGCTAAAGTTATAACGTATAACTCATTTATACTTAGGTATACGACAAAAGTGAATATAACAAAAGTTACTCTAAATAACAAAATAAACAACTTTTGTTATGTTCATATTTGTGGAAAAACCAATAGGAAACGAAATAACACTATTTTTAATTTCAGGCTTCCCTTATAACCCCCACTCCTGCCCGTCCCTAGAAATGTAAGTATGGCTTATTATAAGGAAGACGTTAGTGCTAATTCATATTCTGAGTTTGGTTTAGTTCGGTTGAGTTTTTTGGGACAAATAAAATTGTTGACTTCCGCAGTAGTTTTTAACGTATAGCTCATTTATACTTCGGTATACGAGAAAAGTGTATATAACAAAAGTTACTCTAAATAACAAAATAAACAACTTTTGCTAGTGCATATGTACCGAAAAACCAATAGAAAACGAAATATCGCTATTTTTAATTTCATGCTTCCCTTATAACCCCCACTCCTGTTCGTCTCAGAGAAAATTAATATAGCCTAAAGTCTAAGTTGGGTTAGTAGTAATATACACACCAAGTTTCATAAAATTCGCTTCAGCCGTTTATGCGTGAAAAGGTAACAAACAAACAAACATACACGAAAGAAACAAAATGCAGATATGGTGTCTATGACATGTGAAACGAAAAGTTATCGTGAAATTTCGCGAAACAAATCAATGTACAGACAGAGGTTACAATTTTATATATATATATATATATATATATATATATATATATATATATATATATATATATATATATAAAGTTTTGAACGGACCTCATTTTCGTCATCTCCTTGGTAGGATCGATGGACATTTGAAGAAAAATTTCGAAAATTGCGTCATGAGTACAACCTCAATAGCTGATTTATCTTAAGGGAAATCTGCTAACAGGAACGACGTTATCTCTGGATTATTTCAGCACTTAGAGAATTCTGCCTTAGGGTATGGAGCCCTGCATGACTGAGTCTTGTATCTAGAAGCTACTACCAATCCTTTCCAATAGGAATAACTTCTGATTTAAACGTAAACGGGCGGAAAGAAGCTATATAACAATAAAGGCACCGGACAGCACGTGTTAGTAAAACTTCTCTCGAGACTAGCCTTGTTAAACAACTATGCTTCTGCAGCCTGCATAAGTTGAATAATTACAGGGATTAGTCAATATCGTTAGTAATATCGTTTCCCACAACATACATGACAACTGAGAAGTTCGACAAGGGCAAAGTAATGAGTTGGCTGTATGAAAATCATGCTTGAAAAATAAAATTATGAAAAATCTGCTATAAAAATGAACCAAGGACGGGATAACGGATTTTTAGGGAAGTCGACGATCAAGGACAATATCTAGATCTAATTGAAATAAGCTGAGCGACGTTAGAGGCAATTAAACATACTAAACATCTGGGAGCCTTCACATCGTCAAGGTAAAACCGGTTTCAGTGATAGGTACATTCACACGACTCCTGTAAATAAATGCCTCAGAGATAGTAATGGCTATCAATATCATATAATACATGAGCCAATTAATAGGTGCACTCTAGACTCAGCATCTCAAGCTCCTACCGAACCCCTTCACCATCCTTCACATATTCCTCCGTTGGAAATTCAACATAAATAACACATTTCCTGATGTATTAGTCAATTATGAAAATAAGATGGATAGGAGTGCACAAAGAGTTGAAAAGTAAAAACACAAATATCTCAATCAATATTTTAGCTACTAATGCCTCTAGAGAATTATGATATATTAAAAAAGATTTCAACAAGTTTGGCCACTCAATGTTTTCTTTTAACGACACTCAGATTAGCGGAACTAGTTTTCCTCCTCTAAATTTCAGCCTCAATTTACAATTTTGGCCTCGAAAGATGCTAATATTTATCTTAAAATGAATCGCTTTATATAAGGAGAATGGTAGGGAAAAAGGTAAAGGCGTGAGCTTAGCTATCCAAATGAAGTTTAAATCAATTAGTTTTATATAATTTATTCAACGTAACCTGGATTTTACTTTAGGCAATTTTAAGAATATTAGAAGGTAAAAACCATTAAATTTATTCCAGATGATTTTAGTTTACATCTTATGGGAAAATTAAAAAAAGTCCGTCACGCAGGGGCTGCGTAATCTAAACAGATTTGCCACGTGAAGTTTTACAATAGAGAAATTTCACGAGAGTCGAGCAGTTAAGGAAACGGCCGTACTAGCTTTTGGCGGGAATGTCACCCGTCAGTTAGCCGCCCAGATTTAAAAAAATGCAAATATCTCGGTTAATATTCAAGATAGAGAATAAATGTATATAACAATATTTATAGTAAATTTAATTTGAAATAACATTGACTCTGTACAATTTTTCGATCCAAGCATAGTAACGGAGATATTTCGAATTTTCGAAAATCCTCCCCTCTAAACCCCCACTGGTCCGATTTCAGCCGTTAACGAACTTGATCTTTCTTTTTACATAAAACGACTAAATATCGAGTTTGGTAACGATCAAACAAAAATTGCGACCGCTAGAACGGTAACAGACAAATATATATATATATATATATACAGTTTTGAACGGACCTCATTTTCGTCATCTACTAGGAAAGATCGATGGACATTTGAAGAAAAATTTCGAAAATTCCGTCATGAGTACAACCTCAATAGCTGATTTCCCTTAAGGGAAATCTGCTAAAAAATACTTATGATACTGCTGTGCCCTTGGCCAATAATCGCTATTAAAGATTTTTAATTTGGCGACAAAAAAATGTCTCGAAATTTAAGTTTACCAAAGCATTAGTTTGAAATGAAAAGTAATATTTAACCAAATATATTTTCCTATAATCTCCTGACTCTTCTGAAAATTTTGATGAAAAAAAATATTGTAAAATAACGTCACCGAAAAACATTGCCTTGGAAACGCCAATTTAACCCTATTTTGCTGAATTAAAAAAAATCATAACTTTATAACTATTAAAGACATTTTTTTAAGTTGGTATCGGTTATAAGGATGGTCACATAAACAAATTAAATTTTTTTTTGCCAAATCATCATTATTTTTTCATTGAATGGTTATGGAATGTCCTGAGGTAAATATTTAGATAATACGATGACTGTAGATGTTATTCATTCAATGCTTCTCTCTACAAATTTGGGTTCTCTATAGAATGCGTTTCACCTTTTTTACTCTCAAGAACAGCGAGAAATGGATATACAATTGTAGAATCAAGAATAATAAGTGTAAAATGTTTTCTAATCAATGCCTCCTCTGAATTCAAAATATTATGAGCCACATAAATTACAATCTTGGATAACATTATTACTAAGACCCATGAAAAATAATAATTAAAAAGTGCCCGCCAAAAGCGGTTCCAAACATAGCTAAATGCAAGGACAACAGTTGGTATAATTAGCAGTTAAAAATCCATAACGTACTATATGACTTCCTATTACAATAAATAAACAAAATGTTTGTTTACACTCGACATTTAGTCGTTTTATGTAAAAAGGAAGATCAATTTCGTTAATGGTTGAAATCGGACCAGGGGAAGGGGGGGTTTAAAGGAGGAGAATCTTGAAAATTCGAAATATCACCGTTACTATTGTATTTGTTGGACCGAAAAAAGATATAGAATCAATCTTATTCGAAATTAAATGCATTATAAATATTGAATACATATATTCTCTATTTTGAATATTAACCAAGGTAATTGCGTTTTTCAGTTTTCAGCCTTCAGCAAACCCCCACTTCTACTCACGTTATATAAACAATACTCTTTTATATAATAAACCACATTATTCGAAGCTTAAATACCAAATATTGTTTTCAAGAGTCCTCTATTACACGATACAAGCAAATATGTTCTGGTGAACCCCCCCCCCCCGTTTTAAATTCTTGGACTACTAAAATTTGATTGATTGAGATAAAAATTATTCTGATTCATTATAAATTAAAGTACTAGATATAGTATATAGTTTTCAATATAATTAATATGTTATATTCTGATATAATTCAGTAATTGTTTTTCTTTCCGGTGAGTTTGGCAGATGTAAGTTATTTTTTTTAATTTTCGCCCACTACTAAACCTTACCTCTCCCTTAGTAGGTTTTTTCAAGTCGAGAAGTGCGGAACTGGACGTTATATCAATCCCAAACACGAATTTTCAATATTCTATGATAGCCGTTTTTGAGTTATGCTAGATACGTACAGATGTTACTCCGAAACTAGCCAAAATGATTTCTCGGAGGGTCAAAACGGATAATTCCGTTTCCGTTCGTAATCCGGAAACCAAAACTTTTCGCGATTAGAAGATTTTCTTTTTCTTTTAGGATGTAAAAAATGAAAGAGCTGACATTTAAAGACATTTTAGATTACTCTAAAGACACACTTTTTGTTTCCTCATTAGCAATCATCAAAATTAGCATGCCTTTAACAAGAAAAACAAATATCTTCAAAAAGACCAATACGATTCTAGGACCAACTTTCTCGGCTACAAAATTTTGTCCAGTGGACATCAAGCTGTACAACTACTGGAAAAGCTTAGTAGCCCAAACCATGCTATCGTGTGACTTGAAAAGACAAAAGAAAAACTTTGCCACTAAATAATACAACGAGGATTATGATTTTGCTCCTTGATATAGTTTGCACTGCAAGGTGACGTCCTGAGGCAAGAAATCGACGTGTAACATTTATAGACCGGAATGAAATCTATATTTGCCGTGATTTTCAAGCTGAATCCTCTGACGTCCAGCGTTGCTATGGTACAAACCCGCAATACATCCCACCCTTGCGTCCTAACATCAGAAGGGCTAACGAGGAAAATATTATTTTATTCATGAATAATAAATCACGATTATCGTGTCAGTGATCACTACTGCTAGTGGACACGCAATTAGACCGAGGGTGGCCACGTGCCTACTTTTGAATCAATTCTTACTTCCTTGTACGAAGAAAAACAAGTATTGTAAACGCAAAAAAGTTTGCTTCTCATATTTAAATGGAATTATCCTTCTTGGCCTTCCCTGAATCCGTTTTGATTAGTTACGGCGTGACGTCTGTACGCAACGGGTACTTAAATTAATTATAGGAGTTATTTTCATATAAAATACCGAGTTGAATTGCTCTCATTAAGTGTACTTTCATTGTTTTTGTTAATGCTATGCCAATATTATGGATATATTGACTACCATGGAGTTGCTTGCTCATGCTTCCTTAATTCTCCTGTGTGAGAACAGAATAATACTTTTTTTTACACATCAATTCATGGTAGCCATTCTTACGTCCTTCGTTTTTAAGAATGCTTTTAAGAATTTGCAAAGCTTTCAGAAGTGGGTAAAAATTTATATCAGGTTTGTACATTTTGTTTGGATGTATAGATATTGATGGATACATAAATTGACTACCATGGAGTTACTTGCCCATGTCTCCTTAATTCCCCTGTGGTGAGAGCAGAATATGTAATACTTTTTTAACATATCAATTCGTGGCATTGGGAGCTCAGAGTAGCCATTCTTTCGTCCTTCGTTCATACGAATGCATTTAAGAATTTGCAAAGTTTTCAGCAATGGGTAAAAATTCATGATATCAAGTTTGTATATTTTGTTTATAACTCAAATTATTCTACCTATTTAGTTTTTTTAGTTTATAGCTTACAGTAAACCCCCACTCTTTATAATGTGTTATTCATTTCGAGCACCTAAGCCAATAACAATTTATTTCCAGGATAATTTTTGTGTCCTGTATACATAGGGGCCTTATTGCTGGAGAAAGGGAGAATAGATGGCGGCATGGTGCGGTTTGTTTGGTACGACGGAATCTGTTAAGTTACGCAGCTTCTTTTTTTGGCCAGAAACATCCAGTTCATAGAAGCTCAATGTCAGTAAACAGATAGAAGTATAATGAGGGAAAGCGGAGGAGACTTGTAAACCTTTCACTAATTCTAATTCGAGGCTCTGTTTAGTCGTGTTAGTTAAAGCGTCGGCTTTAATTTCACATGGTAAACCTAGAGTGGCGAGTTCAATTCCCGCCTGGGCAATAGGAATTTATTTAGTGACGAACTCATTAAATAAAATCCTTAGTCACCCTGGCTAAAAAGTTTGGTAACACGTAGGTAACCCGCCCCAATTAGCCTTAGTTGCAAAAAGTTACGTTAGTAAATAATAATAATTTCTTAAAAGCAGTTGACGTTGCAGAGCTGATATAATTTTCAACTGTGTTCAACTCATTTTGAGTAATCATTCAATTAATAGCCATCAACAACTGGTTTGGAGTTGAAAACCATTAATAGGGACCAACGATTTTTGTTCCTATGACGCAGTTCGTGATGCGGAAGGAAAGGGAATCGTTGATAGCTGAGTTCGATGCCCCCACCTCCATGAATATTAAATACCGTCTGGCCAATAGGTGTCTTACTAAATCCCTGGATACATTTCCGTTTAAACAAAATGGTATTTACATTTCGTCTGAATACAAATATATAAATAAATATAAAAAAGGCCGTAATGGATACAGCAGTACGAGTTGAAAAATGTAAATAAGTCTTACAGGGGGTGGCGGTGGTCAGTTTGTGAGCTCCGGTAGTTGCCTTGGAGCACGCAAAGCCCAAGCATTGGATCTTGGGCCAGTGACCAGAAGAAGGGGTGAGTCGACACATCGCAGCTAGGGTAGATATTGCGAAGTACGTTCATTTTCTGTAAGCCTATTCAATATGTAAATTGCTGTCTGAGTGTGTGTGTGTGTGTGTGTGTGTGTGTATCTAATTTATATTACAAAAACAATTTTCAGCAATCTATTTTATATGTATATTTTTTTCAAACCTTTATAACACCTAAGTTTTTTGTTTTATTTGTTTGTCCTACTTTGTTTGCATTCATTAATTATGCCCAAGAGAAGTGCTTAAAATATATTAGAAAATATAAATTTAATACAATTCAATAATATTGCATACCATTTTTATACAAAGCTTTAGACATATATTTTTCAACATACATTAAATGAATTTGTACATATCAAGTACAAAGCATTGCAGGAACATCCCCTGGTGCAGTATGTTTGTAGGTATGAGCATCAGAAGAGGTCCGATTTTTCATAACAATGATGGGCAATAGAGAGAGACATCGTTTGGAAAACCAGAGATGTGCACATTCTTATTCGGTGATAAGTGCTATTCATTAAGGTCTATTTTGTGAATTATGGGCGACTGTTGTCACCTCTTATTTGTAACTTCTCCAGAGTGGGCACAACAACAATCACATCATCTGCATAAATCATGGATTATGCGACACATATGAAGCAAATTCCAGTAAACCATTGCAGCTCTTGGCATTCTTTACTTGCAAACATGCCATACTCAAACTTTCAGAATTATGAACAACAAAAAGCTAAGGTTGCCACACCATTTGACTTTTCCATAAAAGCAAAATGGGAATGCTTTGTGGGGATTCCAGACCACTGAATCTCACTTTGTCTTTCAGATTCTAATAAATAAAGATCTGTTTACCAGTCATTAACTATCCTGGGTAATCAGTATGACAGCTTTAAAAAGACAATAACATATTTTCTACCTCTAGCATTCAAATAATTATAGGGGTGAGAGGGACATGTATTCATTTATATTATAGCTTAAAAAATAATTAATTAATATAGTTTAAAAAAAACCTTGAGCTTTCAACCGAACCATCAACAGTCAGATAGAACTGTCTTCATTCTTTGTCAATTATATGTTAATAATGAGATTACCATTAAAATCTATTCCCAGTGCTATAAGTCTATAGAACTAGGACGTCCTTCAAAATGAAGTCTTTCTTGTTCCCTCTGCAGATTGGACTATTTGTCTACTTGGTCAACCCTGATCCGATGTATTCGGGGGTGTATGAAAGAGTGGGACACTTATATGAACTGTAGTCAGGTTACTAGAGAGAGAAAGAAATAAAAGAGTAAGTAATGTTGATGCCCAGATTAGTAATAGAATCTGCCAAAGTCCCCAATATCACTTTATCCCTGAATCATCCTAAGCACCGGTCGAAGGTAAAATTATACTTAGAGATTTTTTTCATATTAAAAATATTATGGTAATTAATGAATGTTCACATTCCATTCTTATATGATTAATTTTGTTTCACAGCATATCACTAGTTAAATGTAATCACTAAGAAACTCCAAACAAAATTCAATATGTGGCTAACTACGAATTGAAGAGTTTTTTTTTCTATGAAGAACAGTTAAAAACCGCATCTATTATTTATTACTGAGGTTAGTATGAAAAGTTAAATAGTTGTTTTAAAAAAAAAAGTACTATTAAAATTGGTTGAAAAAAAAATCTTGGTCTAACCTAAAAATCTAAAATTTTATTTAAATTAATGAAGTTCACTACATTTTGTTAGTAACTAATTTTGGATTACAGATAACAAAATTGATGTTTCAAAATTTATTCCACAAAATCTAGCTTGCACTCAATAAAACAGAATGAGCAACATTAGCATGAATTCAATAACTCTCTCAAGTTTTAACCTATAAAAGTCAAAATAAAAGCTGAAGTGGGGGAACTAATTTTAAGCACTGTCAAACTAAGACAGATAATTTATTGTTTGGAACGCCTAGGACGTAATTTATACTTTTTACTTCAACATTTTGCTACAAAGTGGCTGTCACATTTTAGTAAACAGTTTAATTTCTGTAGTACTACGGAGTCCTTCCTGTCTTCTTTATATGGCAGCCAAAAAAAATAAATGTGACTGTTTTGAAAATTTAAATTGTAAACAGCATCTTTAATTTTGGTGGCAAAGGGGTGGTTGTTGAAATAGTTCAGTAAATGGTGTAGTGAACATAGTGAGTCTGTAAATAGAGTAATGTTTCTGGGAAAGTCTACTGGAATGTTGGTAATGGCAGGCATACATTTCCATGTAGAATGACCTATAATATGCAGGGAGTGTTCTATTTAATTCCATAGTAGAAAAAATCAATTGCCGCTCATGCTACTTTATCTGATTTTGAGCCATCATTAAATTATAAGGAAACTTGTCTGGTTGTTGTAGTAATTAGTCATTATAATAGTGGTTTAACAAAATTTTGATACATTTGATTTAAAATATTGTCACACTGTAAATTCATGATGAGCCAATGGAGATAAGACGTTAGTTGTTGAATATCCACGTTTGAAATTGGGAGAGAATCTTTACGTTATTGTATCTGACTCATAATATCCATAAGTGATTCTTATTTTGTAAATATGTATACATTTAGGGGGTATTGTATGACTTGTAAAATAAAAGAAGGTTCTGAATGTGGTGTGTTAAATTATAATGTACATTGCTACTCTAGCTGTGATCATTATTTTTGTTTTTACATTGTAAACAATGAGGTGGTATGATTGAGACGCTCTCTTTCTGTTTCACTCTCTGTCCACAGATATTAGTGACAATGTTTGCACCCATGTCAACCTATTGTGTATTGTATCCTCACTAAATAATTTGATTCTTCTCACTTATTTAATCACTTTTTACCGGATTAATTGTCAGCCCTATTTCTTTGAAGATCCTAATAATTGCATTCATTTTTCTTTCTTTGACCCTCTTTGACATGAATGTACCAATACTTATTGTGTTAAACAAAAGTCAAAAACCTTTTCAATTAAACAACGGATAGTACAATAAAAAGTAAAAGGTTTCCTAGAAGATATATCATTCTGCGAGCCCTTGCCTTTGAATATGAAGACAGTTGGCCTTTCCTAAATGCATTGGGAACCTAACCTGTATTCAGCATTATTTAGGCAATATCTCTTATAATATGAGACATGTCAAGGCATTTTCTAATAGAAAAAAAGTTATTATAGGTGAACCACAATTACTGTCAGCCCCTATAAAATACTAAACAACATGTAACCTAAGCCATTTATAGCATAGCTACTTGTATATTTATTGCATAGCTACTTAGCATTGAAAGCAAAACAAAACATACAAAATATGAAACATTATGTATTCCTTATACTAGTTACATAAAAATAATAGGAATGAATTTATCGATGAAAATATGTTTTGACTTTTGAAGTAGACCTAATTGGAAAACCAGGGTTCCATATAGCCTGTAGTCCATTTTACAGTTGTAACATACAAATATAAATTTTTTTTGAAATTCTTCAAACCGTTTTTAAATTATTGAGTGACAATATCTCCAATATTATAATCAAAATATAATTTTCTTTCCAGATTTAAATTTAAATAGTTTGGCCTTTTATGGGCTGTACAAGTTCTGTGACAGTTCAAGACGATACACAAGTAACAAACCAACCAATTAAGAAGTTGAAATCTCAAAGAACAAGGATAATTCAAGTAACCTATTCAATCCCTTATTTATGTTGTTTATAATTTATTACTTCTTTAATAATTTGTTTAATTTTATTAGGAAGACGAAGTAGATTTTTGCATAAATGATGAATATGATGTTTTAAATACCAAGTGGGCAGATCTCCATGGAGCATTTTTGGTAAACATTTGTCCATGTATTAATTTAACTATCCAGTAATACCAGTAAAGTGTAACCAAAAATTTTGAATCTGAATTTCAAAAGACTTTTAATTTAAAAATATATTCTAAACAGAATCTTATCTTTGATAAAAGAAATAATTATGAAGTTATTCACAAATATACAATTGTACATCACAGAACCCCACTCCTCATTGGAAAATTGGATTTTCATATAGCTATATAGTACCTTCAGGCATGTGGCACAAAGCTTTAAAGGCTTCTTGAAATACTTACATAAGTGATTGAGTAACAAGAAGACAGAAATGGAAGGGTCCAATTTTGCTATTATCATTTTCAATAAGGATTGTCTCAACACAAAAAAAATATCCCACTTAAATTCTAAAAAGAACCTCAGGGTTTTATATATATATATATATATATATATATATATATATATATATATATATATATACTAGCTCAGATACCCGGCTTCGCCCGGGAATTCATTTGAGGCTGAATGGTGAAGGTATTTTATTAGCAAGGCTTTACTTTGCACAACATTTTGACATTTATCCACCCCAGTGTTTAGAGTCTATACCCGTCGTTGCTGTGGATTTGTTAATAATAAAATTCTAGGAAAATACTTCACTGTCCTCCATATTGTTATATTTACCGTCTCCTGTGCATTAAACATAGATTTGAATTATTAAGGACAAAATATTTACATAGATTTGAATTAATTTTTCCAGGTGAGGTACCTGGTAGTTCATATTGGAAAGAATTGTTGAGTATATCAATATTTCTACGCTAATTACTTGCTTCATACATTGTTCCTGAAAAAATGTATAAAACAAAAGTTACTCTAACCAAAAAACCAATAGGAAACGAAATATCGCTATTTTTAATTTCAGGCTTCCCTTATAACCCCCACTCCTGGCCGTCTCAGAGGATATTAATATAGCCTAAAGTCTAAGTTGGGTTAGTAGTAATATACAAACCAAGTTTAATAAAATTCGGTTCAGCCATTTATGCGTGAAAAGGTAACAAATAAACAAACACACATGAAAGAAACAAAATGCAGTTATGGTGTCTATGGCATGTGAAACGAAAAGTTATCGTGAAAATTCGAGACAAAAATCCATGTACAGACAGAGGTTACAATTTTATTTATATATATATATATATATACAGAGAAAGAGAGAGAGAGAGGGAGAGGGGGGGGAAAGACAGATGGACGGACAGACAGATAGCTTTCATACATGGAGTCAACTCTAGATTATGTCAACCTTTCATACTTTAAAAGGGTAATAATGCACACCAAAGCCACCACCAAAGATAAATAGATAGAAACAGAAATTTTTTAAACTTGAACTAATATCAATTATTTTAAATTTTCATATTTTAGGCGGAGACAATAGAACATCTTGAAGTTACTGGGGCCTGGAAAGTTGGATTATCTGCTGGTGGATCAAGAAATGACTTAGAGCTATTCTCGACAAATCCTCAGTATCTCTTAGCATTAGGACCATCTGAAAAGCATCCAAAAAATGATGAAATTTACTTGCCAAATAAAAATTTTTCTGGAATTGACGTGTCATTTTGTCTTACACAGACAATGGCATCTCCACTATTACACATAGCTTTTTTCATTTATAGGGTTTGTTTACATTTTATGTTTAGTATAGTTCTTTTTCACTACAATTCTAAGGCAAAACTATTCTTTCTTTTCATACACCTCATTATGAATACTAGTTATGAGTTTAGCTGTTCCAATTGTCATTGGAACCTGAAAGTTAATGTTGCAGAAAACAATAAAATACATTTTTTTGTTTTAAACTTTTACAGACAGATAATATGAGAGAGAGGCTAAGTGCAGAATACTTCTTGTGTATTCCTCCTGAAATTGATACTGGAGCTTTTGTAAACTGGAGGCAAGTCCATCAACGCTTCCGCCTTCCTCCAGGACTCTATGTCATTATACCTGCTACTTTCAAGTAGGAAAACAAAATCATTCTTCATAAATAAATGCAAACATGGATTGAGAAACAATTAGTACTTAGAAATGTTCAATAAAAAAGATATACGAATTTTATCAGTAATTTTTCAAAGAAAGCTAATATTTCCATATTGAAAGGAAGAAACAAAGAGTTTTCTAAAGTGCAAAATCATTTTTTTAGAAAAAATAAACCGAATTGACAAATATATAATTTTTAATACCAAGCAAGAAGAATTATAAAATATTAGAGGCTAATAAAATGCTTTTATTTTATTTTTTATAGAGATATGCTCAACTATGCACTTTTTTTTTAACTTAACCCAGCATTTATTTCATAATATATTTATCATAGGTGACATGATAATTGAAAACTTCACATTTAAATTTTTTATCATCCATATGAAGTAAAAAAAATAAATAAAATGATCTGTCTAGTTTCAAGACTCAAGTTCTTCCTGAATCCAATGTTTTCCAATCCAATTGAAACTTCAAATTGGATTGGGGGGTGAATATGTGATTCGTACCCTGCTACTTCAGTCTTTTTAGAATAATGTTTAGTATAACCTTCATTATTGGCCATGCTTACAAGTATTTAGTTTACAACAGTTTAGTTAAAGGGTCAACAAAACCATATGGGATCACTTTAACAATAGTTGTGTAATCCCACTTTTGCCTGATTTCAACTAAGGGAGAGGAGGGGCTTCAAAGAAAAGTGAAAATGAAAAAAAAAATACCAATTTCTCCTTGTATATTAGAGATAGAGATTTGTAAATAATCAATTTTGTTTATCATAAAAAGATCTATTAATTTTCTCATTGTCATCATCATCTTAAATCATTTTGTGATCTTATGTATAGGAATGAAGATATTGTAAGCTACATTTAAATGAAGAGCAGCAAAACATTTTGTTTATTTAATTTAATACGAGTTCAAGGAATCCATGCAGTGTTTAATTTAGACTTTTCTTTTACTAAGAAAATATTTGAGTGTCTTTGAAGTAGCAACCCCCTATATTGTCATTCATTAGAAGCAAAAAGTCTGCCTGCGTAAACTAAGCAGATTTCCCATGCACTGGAATATGATTTGCTGATGATCCCATTTCTTCTGCAGTAAGAACCATGTAAACAGGGATTAAAATGTTAGTTGGGCTTGAGTTGACTTTGTAAAATGAGTAGTTGACTTTGGTACTTAAAATG
Source organism: Riptortus pedestris (assembly GCA_019009955.1). Taxonomy (NCBI): domain Eukaryota; kingdom Metazoa; phylum Arthropoda; class Insecta; order Hemiptera; family Alydidae; genus Riptortus; species Riptortus pedestris. The sequence goes on from CM032228.1 coordinate 181,301,310, forward strand.
AAAAGCGAATGAGAAGTGAGGTTAAGAAAAGTGCGAAATAATAATTGCTAAAGACTGAAAACCAAAAAAATGCGAAAATCTTGGTTAATTTCAAAATAAAGAAAAACAATTGAAGAGACTTAGACGTCAATAGTTTAACAAGAATGGTTTTATAACCTTTTTCGACAAAGCGTGACAGTGATATTTGGAATTTTAAAAATGCCCCTCTAAACCCAGCCATGAGTACAACATCAATAGATGATTTCCTCTAAGGGAAATTTAGTAAAATGTATATAACAACATTTATATGAAATTAAATTTGCAATAGACTGGTTCTATACAATTTTTCGATAATAACAGAGATTTTTCAAAATTCCCCTCTAACACTGATCTGATTTCAAAAATGAACAAACTTGATCTTTAGTTTTACACAGATAGTTTAAATATTGAGTTAGGTTAAATATCAAACAAAAATTGTGACTTATGGACAGTTGAAGAAATGTTTTGAAAATTGCATCAATCATGAGTAATACATCAATAGCTGATTTCCCATAAGAACAAAAATGTATTATTTCACACTTAAAATGTATTATTCGAATTTCTTTCCAGAAAGAGTGAATATGACTCAATTGTATTATCTTCCATTGAATATCAGTATATTTTAAATAAAAATTAGTTTTACAGAAATTCAGTTAATTATATATGAATTACCATTTCTTAGAAATCAAGCTCTAGAGAAGCTACTGACTTAAGAACAATATTTTATGAAAGTTATCTTACTAAAAAGTCACACTTTAAATTTAATAGAATGCCAACTCTCACGATCGGCACTAATTGAGGATACTTTAACTTTTAAGTAGTTAATGTTTGAATGGGTCATTTGATAATATCCTCTTGATATTATTATATAAATACTTGGAGTAATGAATCTAATTGAAAGTGGTAAAATACACTATGGAATACAGTGGGAATAGTATATTATATATTAAAAATAAAATTTAAAAATATTGAATTTTAATTATGTTAAACAGTATAAAATCTGTTCTGGAAAATCAATAGATTCAATAAGCATTCAAATAATTTCTTTTTTATTTCATGCTTAATATCTGTTTGCTAGCCAGGCACATTTTAATTGGCCCAGGCTAATGAAATAAACCTGACCTTAGAATATAATAATATAAATACTCCTACTTTGATTTCCCCACAAGCATGTAAAAAGGATAGAAAGGCATTATTTTAATATGTGTCTATTTTAAGGATAATATTCTGTTTCTTTATAACTCATACTCATGTAAACATTGCAGTTCAGGTAAAGAAGGAACATTTATGCTGACAGTGAAAGCACCTCCACCTGTTACTATTAAAGAACTTCCACCCTTCAAAAGTTTGTCACGTGATTCAAGTTTTCAAAATGAATGCCCAAACAGCACTGAAGAAGAAGAAGACAATTTTAACATTTAGAACAATTATTAGTTTTGTATTTGTTTTGATAAATAAAGCTAGTTTTTTCCTGCTATTCTTCAAAATATGTATCTGTGTACAACCACTTTGGTGCAACGTGCTTATTTAAGAACGAATAATTCAAGCAAGGGCAAAATGGATAATGGTTTCACTCGTAAGAAGGTAGTAAACCCCAAGAACAATTTACTGCAGTAACATTTAAATATCAAGGCTGTGTTGTAAATTGATCTCACTGATGGAGTAACTATAGTTGGGTATGAAAAATACTTTATTTTTTATAATAGAAAAATAATGTTTACCCTGAATTTTAACTCAAATGTTCTTATTAATTGAGCTACAAAGTAGTGGTTTTGAGACAAAAAAATAGTTTTTAATTTATTAGTTCTTAATGGAGGTCACTACTACTGAGTTTGATCATTTTGCTTAGTGTGGTCTACGATGCCAGAGAAAATGCACAACCAATATATTAATAAATGTTTAATATATAGTGCTAGGGAAAAAATGTATTTCTCCCCTCTCCCATAATTAATTTTGTGCTATTCAACTTATTTTCTTTAAGTAGCTCAAAATTTTCACCCTCTTTATTGCCAAATTTTTTTTTTCTATAAACTCCAGTAAGACAATTTGGAATAATTTTTTCTAATGTTAATGTGGAAAGCATGTGAGAGAAAATACTGAGAATTGGATTTAAAAGTCTTAATGAGGTTGGTCACAGGTTCTTTGATTTCATTTTTTTTTTTTTTCAGTAGAGCTACTGACTAGCCACAAATAAATATTCCTAAATTCTAATAACATTTAATTAATATGTTTACCATGGAAAAAACATCAGGTATATCCTACAGGCCATAAAATAAAAACATGAAATAAAATTAGATAACTTGTAATACCTCAATTTTTTATTATTGTAGTTTCACATTCTTAGGATGTAATAAATATTACATTAACATGTGATAACAAAAAATTGGGGATCCAAAAACTTCTTTCAGGACCATTTGCCACCTGCTGTTAACCCTCTAAGCAGCTAGAAGTAAATAAATTAGTCATTTCATTATGTTTACATAATAAAAAAAACTTATTACTTAAAAAAACAAAGTCCGTCACGCAGGGGCTGCGTAAACTAAGCAGATTTCCCACGAGAAGTTTTACAATAGAGAAATCTGCTTAATAACAACTGTAGTAGTAAGAAATCTTTAAACCTATTCAAGAGGGACGAATAGTTACGGAAACGGCTGCCAGAGATCTCGGCGGAAAGTTCGAACATAGCCGACTCCTGCCGAGCACACGCAGAATACAAATGCAAATATCTCGGTTAATATTCAAGATAGAGAATAAATGTATAGAACAATATTTATAGTAAATTTAATTTGCAATAAGATTGGTTCTATACAATTTTTCGATCCGATGCATAATAACGGAGATATTTTGAATTTTCAAAAATCCCCCCTCTAAACCCCCCCCCTCCCACTGGTCCGATTTCAGCCATTAACGAACTTGATCTTCCTTTTTACATAAAACGATTCAATTCCGAGTTTGGTAACGATCAAACAAAAATTGCGACCGCTAGAGCGTTAGACAAATATATATATATATATATATATATATATATATATATATATATATATATATATATAATTTGAACGGACCTCATTTTCGTCATCTCCTGGATAGGATCGATGGACATTTGAAGAAATTTTTTGAAACTAGCATCATGAGTGCGACCTCAATAGCTGATTTCCCTTAAGGGAAATCTGCTAAAAAAATATATATATAATCCTTATATACCAGGGCAATTGAAAAGCCTGAGTGTTTCTTCACTAATTGATAAATAACGACCTATAGTATTTACCCTTGTAATATTATTCCTAAATGTCTTAAATACTATTTTAGTCGTCCTAAAATTAAACTTATATGGCTATTGTTTGTTTATTTTAATATTTATTCATTTTTTCTTTTTAAACTATCCCTGGAAATTCTCACTATTCTGAAGCAGTACTACAAAAAAAGGATTAAAGGGACTGATATACACTACGAAGCTGAGTGGACGAAGTGTACATACTTCGAAGTGTCTATGCAATTGGTTTAAAAAAAAAAAACAAGGAAGTTAATACTTCCTCGGTTCTGTACTTAGGACTTAGAACTTCATATGTGGAGAAAGATTCACTCATGAAAGAAAAATTTGCAGTGGAAGCCCTACATCTCATTCAAAAACTGAGAGATCAATGCACAAGTATATAGAAGCTTTCTTCAGAGCTAGGAATGTGGCATATTGCAGTTTTCTGCCATTTGGACGTCATTGGTTTCAGGTCCAGAAGCTTCAGAGGTGTTCTATGCCATAAATATATGTACATGGTGTCTGTGTGTTTATGATTGTATGAGTTTGTGCATGCATGGGTGTGGGAGTGTGTGTGTTTTTGTTGATGACAAATTGTAAGTTTTTAGTTGTGTTGTGTAGTGAGTCTAATCTTAAGGAAGTATAGACAGAATACAAACATAAAATGCTTATTAGTGACTATCATACGACTTCCAATTTTTTTACAGATGGGTTGAAGGTTATCAAAAATATTTCTTTAAAACTTATGGTTCTTCAGGATCACAAAGCTTAATTTTTTTAAGGTGTTACAAGATAGAAAACTCTCGCCAAAAATGTGGCCATACAAGAAGCATTTAAAGCAAAATAAATAAAGATAGTTGAAATGTATGTATTTAGTGACAATTGGTCAATTTTGATTTTGGCAAAATTAGAATATATTGATTGTTTGAAGCTTTAAAAAAAATCACCCATCTAATCCTTAAGCAAATTCACAAATAATTTCTGTAAAGTCTATTTTTAAATATGTTCATATCTAAAATTACTAATTTCATTATGAAAAAAAATTTTTACTATAAAAAATAAGATTGCAACATTGATTAATCTGTTTGCCAACTTACTGTTGAGATTTTACTTCTTCCTCCTTTAAAGTCTTCTATTCTGCTTTGGCTAACAGATGGTGTTAATGGTTGTTCAGGGGATAAATTAGTGCCCGCTAAAAGAAAATAATGGAAATTAAAATGTAACAAACATATTTTAGCTATATTAAATTTTAATAAAATTCAAAGTCTGTTAATTGTTGTACTATTACATTTTGTCAAACTGATATTTTTAAGTTTTAGTCCTTTCTTATAAATTGATTGTCTAGCTGGATTGGAGCTGGCAAAAATTTGTGTTAATTCTTTTTCTACATTATCTTCAAAGTGCTGAGGCAGTTCTATACCTTTTAAAACACTTTCAATTTCCTAAAAAAACAATTATGTAATTAAAAAAATAGTAAAATTAAATTCCTTTATCTCACAAGAGTTGCCGAAAGTGGGCTTAAGAGTTAAGGGTGATTGTCACAGAAAATATCAAATTTATGACTTTAGTCATTTTGATTTGAAAAGTTTATCAGATTTGAAACACATATCAGAAGGGCTCAAACATACAATTAAAAAAAGAGATGTCATTCAGTAGGATGGAAGTGACAAGAGACCGACTGTGAAGTGGGGACTGGGAACAAAGTTCAACCAGCAAACACAGGGCTGGTTGGAGTCTCTTGGCCATTCTAAGGCAGTGTGTAAAACGACTAAGATTGAGCCTCAAGAGAGGCCTGGGCCCAAGAGGTCGAACGAGGGGTGCAACCCGACTCAGGGTCTCACACTGTAAAGGGACTGTGCGACAGAACTGGAGCCTGGAGTATGACCCTGGATCCAAAGGTCAACTGAGGAGTTCAATACTACTCCAAATCTCGATTGGCTAGTGCTAGACACACCAAGTTGTTTCTACAGTCAAGTGTGAAGTAGGACCTGGGATCCGAAGATCGACCAAGGATTACAGCATGATTTTGGGCCTTTTCTACTTTAACTAGTGTCTTCTCTTTTGTTCAGCAAAGAATGTGCTTTCTTTGTCTAAATAGTCTATGTTAAGTTTTTTAGATGGTTTTAATGTTCTACCTGTTCTTAATTTTAAAAATTTGCAAGTAAAGCGTGGCCATTTCTTACATCTACCTAAACCAGAAGAATTGAGCATGATGTAGGGGCTGGGACATAAGTCAACCAGCGATCACAATCAGTTCTCCTGGTGCTGCACCACTGTCAATAGTCAGTCAGCCCTTATTTATTAACTATAAAAAGAAAGATGTAGATTTATGAGAACGAATACTAATGAGGTAGCTAATGGTATACCAGCCTAACTGAGATTGCCCCTGAGGCTCGACCACTTTGCCTAATATACCTTTGACCAGCTGTTTTAATATTTTATTTCTTTTAATTTAAATACGTTCAGGGTTCAGGTAAACCTTGTGAGCATTGACCTTATAGCACATGGTTAGCCTAGAGTGGTGAGTTCAATTCCTGTCTGGGCAATAAGAATTTATTTTCTAACAGAATTCATTAAACAAAATCCTTAGTTGCAAAAAGTGGTGTTAATAAATAATTTAATTTAATATCTGTACAAGAAGTGAAGCAGATTTACCTAATAATTTGTAGGGTCACTACAATGACCTTAGTCATTTTGATTTGAAGATAAGTTTATCTATTTGTGACTGTGATAAACATGTTTCGTATTTTAGCATGCAGAATATGAGTTGCCAACAGTGGTGTGGTAATTCTGAATAAACCTGGTGAGTAGTGGAGTGGATACAACCAACAAAGTAGCCTCAAATACTTCTCTTTCAGTTGAAATCAACAAGAACTTATCGAATCAAAAATATTATTCACCAATGATGAATATTTTTATAGGATTATTCATTTATTTGTTTGTACTTTTGTTAGTTTTGAGTTCATGGACAAAAAGTCAATTTTCCAATCCTTCCTTTTTTTCCTCATTTATCATTTTTTTAATTGTAAGTATTATGGTTTCCATGTGAGTTATCAATCATGTATGTGATTTTATTTCAGGTAACACATATGAGGGAATAGTCACAGCCATCAGAACTCAGTAACAATTATTTTAGGTGCAGTAATAGTCATGAGATTAAGTACATTCTACTTTTTGAAACTTGAAAAAGTTCCTACAAAATAGCTCTACACTACGTGGAAAAGCACACCTAATGTAAATTAAAAACTTCAATTCCCTAACAGTGTGGAAGTCATCTTTTTGACTCACAGATGTCACTTGAACTTGAGATTTTCAGTAAACAATAGAAAAAAGTTTCATATACAAGAGTTTTACCATCTGTTTTTGAAGCCCCTCTGAAGTATCCAGAAGAATGTGATCAACATGTTCAATACTTAATACACTTTCTACAACTTTCTGGGCAGAATTGCCAACTTTTAGTGCTTCTGTAACCTATAGAGAAAGGACCTATTAAATATTAAAGAACAAAACTCTTATTTATCTAATTATATTATTAATATTAAATTAAACAAACGGAAATAAATCAAATATTACCTCTTTCCCTGAATTTTTATGGATTAGTAGTTACTTTCGGATAATCAAACATCACACCATCATTATGGAATAAAAATGAGCATGAAAAAGGCTGGTGAAAGTAATGAGCATACCCCTAGCAACTATTATTATAATTATATTAGAGTATATCTTCCCTTCACCTGTTGTCTTCCAATGGTTCAATGCATTTTTTTTCCAATTAAAACATGAGTCACTAATTTGCTCAAAGAAGGAATTATTAGCACTTTATGTTTGTTCCCTTGCTGATTAATTACTGGTACATAGGTCTAAGGAACATATCTATATATATATATAAAATTGTAACCTCTGTCTGTACATTGATTTTTTTCGCGAAATTTCAAGATAACTTTTCGTTTCACATGTCATAGACACCATATCTGCATTTTGTTTCTTTCGTGTATGTTTGTTTGTTTGTTACCTTTTCACGCATAAACGGCTGAACCGAATTTTATGAAACTTGGTATCTATATTACTACTAACCCAACTTAGACTTTAGGCTATATTAATTTTCTCTGAGACGAACAGGAGTGGGGGTTATATAGGAAGCCTGAAATTAAAAATAGCTATATTTCGTTTTCTATTGGTTTTTCGGCAAATATGCACATAACAAAAGTTGTTTATTTTGTTATTTAGAGTAACTTTTGTTATATACACTTTTGTCGTATACCGAAGTTTAAATGCGTTATACGCTAAACATTATAGCGGGAGTCAACAATATTATTTGCCAAAAAAGACTCAACCGAACTAAATAAAACTCGGTATGTGTATTAGCAGTGAGGCTTTCATTATTATAAGCCATACCAACATTTCTATGGACGGGCAGGAGTGGGGGTTATAAGGGAGCCTGAAATTAAAAATAGCGATATTTCGTTTCCTATTGGTTTTTCCGCAAATATAAACATATCAAAAGTTGTTTATTTTGTTATTTAGAGTAACTTTTATTATATGCACTTTTGCCGTATACGGAAGTATAAATGAGTTATACGCTAAAAACTATTGCGGAAGTCCACAATTTTATTTGGCACAAAAGACTCAACTGAACTAAATCAAACTCGCTATGTGAATTAATACTAACGATTTCCTTATAATAAGCCATACTAACATTTCTAGGGACGGGCAGGAGTGGGGGTTATAAGGGAGGCCTGAAATTAAAAATAGCGATATTTCGTTTCCTATTGCTTTTTCAGCAAATACGCACATAACAAAAGTTGTTTATTTTTTTATTTAGAGTAACGTTTGTTATATGCACTTTTGCCGTATACCTAAGTATAAATGAGTTATACGTTAAAACTTTAGCGGGCACTAACGGCTGAACTGAACTTAACAAAACTCGGTATGTCAATTAGCATTAATTCTTCCATGATTATAAGTTATATTAAAATTTTTAGGTTCGAACGGGAGGGGGTTGTAAGGGAGGCCTGAAATAAAAATTCACCATATTTACATGTATGAGACGGGAAATATAAAAATATGGAAGACTGTGAAGAATTATCGAACAAATAATTCTATTATTAGCAAATCACCGGCAACGACGGGTATTAATCCTAAACACTGGGACGGGTAAATGTCAAAGTATTGTGCAATGTAAAGCCTACTAAAAAATACCATCACCATTCAGCCCCAAAGGAATTCCCGGGCGAAGCCGGGTATCTGAGCTAGTGCATCTATAAATGAATAACAAAATAAATTTGATTTCCATTTCTTTATCTAAATTTGCTCCTAAAATTATTGGAGCGCGAGGCCATGTGTTAACTCTAGATATTAGGCATATGGTTCATACCAAACTAATTATAATGTAATGGTGTTTTCTGTTATTAATGAATTTCTGATTGAAAAGAAATCTATTGTAAAGATAGATATGCGAGTCTAGAGTAGCCTTGAGTATAGCATAGGAGATAAGGATAAAAATTAAAAAAAACTTGAGGTTTTCTATTATGGTAGTTAAGTTTTGCGAATTATCAGAAATCTTGTTCCTTGTTCTTTGAATTTCTAAAGATTCAAATTCAATTGGCCAGAGTCCGATTGTAGGAATTAAGGCTCCTTAAATAATTTCGCTAAATCTCATCATACTTAAATTTTAGGGAGGAGGATAAGTCATTGTGTACTGTTCCATCAAAATCGATAGTTTACCTGTCAGTAGATAGTTTAGTATAACATTAGAAAAGGAATAAATAAGCATCTTTAAAATGGGTTACATCAATGAATTTTTTCTTTTTGTTTTTTCTACTCATAGTATCCCAATGGGAAGGCAATTATTTGAAAACTGTTGTCATATCCCATAATACATGTATGGTGTTAATACTCGCTTACTCATATTATATATGAGTTTATATGTTATGTAAAATTATTATAAGTTTATTCTCAGTTAGGTGGAAATATTTTTACGGGAGAAATATTTACCCAATCCTTAAAAAATGTTACTTCATTGGGTATTCGGGAATTTCCTTACTATCCCAACAATATCTAATATTATATTTTTTTTTTTTTGTGATTGCCTAATTATGTCTTCAAGTAAATTTAAATATATTGTGATATTGACAGTATTTTTAGGCCCATTATTATTATTATTATGGAGAGGTTTATTCTCAGAAAACTGGGGAAAATCCGACCAATGTGAACCTTGTTATTTGTGACTTAAGAGGACTTTAGAAATTTGATATAATTCTCGTAGTATCAAGAAGTACCCCTTACTGTGATTCTTTTATAATATCTATTGGCAGATTTAAATTCTTGGTGCATATTATAATTATTTATTATTATAATGGAAGTAACGTGGCAGACATGAGCTTGTATACTTTTTTAAGCTCAACACCTAAGCCTGGTATTTTCTTAATTTTTGGGATTCAATTTTTTTAATATTCCCATCATTGGGTACTGCAATGACAATAATATCCACTTTCCCTTATTTGTTCAACTTATAGTTCCATCTCATCAATTTGTGTCAGCACATTCACAACAATTCTTGCTAACTTGGATGCTAACTTTCATTTTCAAGTCCAATAGTATGTCTTATTTCATTTGTAATTCTTCGATTTAAAACATTTTCTCCTCTACATGTTCCAGCAAAATGCATGCAACTCGATCTGAGAGATTTGGTGACAATTTATTCTGAGGATAGAGTTCATTCCATTACTGTTCAATGGATCTAGTATATCCCATTTCCCCAGAGGCACATTTTATCATGCTAGCATGACTTTTGTTCATTTATACTCCTTAACCTGCCTCTTATGGCTGGTGCAGGAGGGGCTGGAATTATTTTCCTTCAAGTTTAATACCTTTGGAGCAGTCTGGGGGCTTAGGTGGTTGTACAGAGTTTAATTTACAATGTTCTTGTGTGTTTAAAATTTGTTTCAATTTTAACTAGTATAATATGATACAAAGTATCATAAAGTATAAATTTTTAAGTATAAAGTTAGTATAAATTTTTCAAAAGAGGACAGATTGCAGGTGACCCAGTTGATTATAATCCTCAGATCCCGAAAGGGGAAGCAATCTAGCTTCTACATAAGTAAATTAAAAATACTTTTAACATGGTACAAAACAGGTAATATATTTTAAATTTAATTGATGACAAGCATATTCCAGATCTCACATGACAGCACCCATATCTCAGCTATTTCATTTCAGGATTTAAAATCCATAAATACTTATTTACAGATTTCAGTGTTTGGATCATCGACTAATTTTCAATTGCTTAAACTCTCCCTCCCCTCACATTTAGAACCTCCAATTAGCAGGTAATGAGATTTTCCCCCCGAAATTATAAAAATAATCATGTAAAAATCCATTTGAATTTAGTTCAGCTCCGTAAAACTGTGGCAAACTGACAGGGCAAGTTTTTAGTATTTAGGTGCCCTGTATTTCTTCCCTTTTCTACAATCTGAGTTTACCTGGCCTATTTTTAATATTTAATACTTTTTAGGTCCTGTCCAGGTTAACGAAATAATAAAGATTTTCATTGGTGGCAATGGACTCTAAAAAGGCTGCAATTCTTAGAGGGCATAAGATATGATTTCCAAAAACTAGGAGATAACTAAAAATAAATCGATATTTAAACAAAATCTGATGTTCAGACCACATGGCTTCCTCATGAACTAAATAAAAAGAGTGTTAGTTGCACTATGTTTAAACTGATTTAATTTGTAAGTCATATACGATATCTCTGTTCCATCTTGCTGGATCATAACTGTCATAGAGCATAATTTATAGATCATATCATGATAACGCAAATAGGGGCATACAAAGGTCTTTTGAATTTCTAATAGGTACGGAGAAATTAGCAATTCTTTTAATTTTCGCCCCCCCCCCTCCAAAACATCCCCTCCCTCCATCAGTCGATTATGATCAAAACAAGAGTACTAAATAAGAAATTTCAATATTCTAACCCTCAATCATTTTTCAGTTGTGCTTTCATATGACATTTCAATATTCTTAGCCTAATCGCAAGTATATACCTGCATCCTTACAGACCACGGCAAAATTAATAATTCTGTTGAAATCTAAAAATAGACATTTTTCTAGATTATAAACTTCTTTTACTCCATTCAAGGAATTGATTAGACGAAAGAGAACCTTGTACTGACTGTATCATCCATCTTACAGGTGAATGTTTTGAACGGCTAAAGTGTAGTTTAGTCCCCCCCCCCCCTACGCCGCCATCTTGTTTCTTTCGTTATAATCCCCGCCCTCGCTTAAAACCACCGATGGCGTATTTTGGAAATTTTAAAGTGTTAAAAAAGATAAAGTTAGAAAAACAAAATGCCCACCGTCCTCATCGTGCGCCACCAAGGGGGGGGGGACTAAAATACACTTTCACCGTTTTGAACACTTAGAAATAAAGTAGCAGCTTTAAATAGCAAAAATAAAGTATCTGACACCTTCTGCTGCACTGACACGAGATCCAAGGTATATATAACTTTTTCAAGTTGCTCCAAGAAGAAATCTGTAGTCTTCAAGTGTTCTTGAGTTGCTAAACATTTTTTCATTATACATTTAGCTTTCCTGAAAAAAAAAAATAAAACATTAATATAAATTGAGGTCCTCTAGTTGACTGAAGTTATAATACACCCAAGGTATGCCCCTTCTGGTTATCAAGGTGAAAAATTGGGTGCCTGGCAGAAATTTGGTGTGGATAACCCTAGAGGTACTTAGAATATTAATTCCACTTTTCTTTCCTAATCCCAAGAAAAAGGAGAACGAGGGCCGAGAATAGGCATGTCCACCTCTGTTAAAATCAGCCTTAACAAAAAGGCCTTAATCTGCCAGTTTCAAACAGCAAGTAAGCTATGGAAGATTGGAGAAGTGTGTTGATGAAAAATACTTTCCCGAGGAGGGGGAGGGGGAGGGTCTCAATGAATACTATGGACTCCGCTAAAAGGAGCAATGGAAAGAGGAAGAAACGATTGTTTATATTGACACATCTATTTCCTTACAAAGTGGTACAAAAAGAAACACTGATAAACCCGGAAATAAGAATCCACTAGAAACCATATTTAATTAGCGCCAGTCAGTTCACCCACATCAAAACCAAAGATAAATATAAGAAATTTAAATTAAATATTTTATTTTCTGGATTAAAACACTATTCCTATGTAAAGTTTAATTAATCAGATTTGGCGATACCAATAGGCCACAATCCATTATATGTAAAACCTAAGGGATGCGAATATTTAGCTTTCACCATTGAGTAGATTATAACAATTTGATTTGAAAAAGCTGCTGAATTAATCGTATTCTTTGATCGTATTAAAACTATATATTTATGTAAAAATATAGTTCTACAGAAAAATATCAAAAAGAAAAACTTACTCAAATTTGGCATCTTTTAAAAGTTGTTTTACTAATTCTTTTTCTTGATCAGTGCTTATTTCTGCCTTCTTCTGGTAAATATTTATTCTATCCCGTACACCTTTTACTTTCTATAATAATAAAAACATCTGACAATTACCTAGTAGAAATATGTAAATCAGTAATGAACTATTAACTTGTAGAACAAGTAGCGTAGCCATTACCTACTAGAAATATATTATTGCGAAAATTACTTATGAGCATCCCAGCAAAGGATTGGCGCCAGAGAGATCAAGACCCGTCTAGACGACGACCCGACGCCAACCAATCAGCGGGTGAGTTGGTGGCTGGAACCTTCTAGAGCCGTTGCAGGGCTTATATGAAGTTCTTCAGCTCGCCTTGCAAGTGAGTTGCCAGTTTACAACCAGCAGATGGCCTACTACACCCCCATGGGTAGAAGACATGCGAGCAATGATTGACACCCTGCTCACCACAGTCACCGCAATTGTCCAGACTCTCAAGGAATCCATGGCCAAATAATGGTCAGGCCTTATTCCCTACTGAATTTCAACATAAATTCAGCTACAAAACGTAAGTCCGAGCTTGAAGCTCTACTTCAACAATATGACCCCACAATAGCGGTTTTATGCGATACCCGCTTAACCCCTTCTAAAGACTTTACGGTGGTTAGCTATAACATCGTGAGAGACGACATTGATGGAAGAGATTTCAAGGTCGGGGGAGTTGCCATCCTGATAAGGCATGATTACCTTTCAAAGAGGTGGAACCTGTCGTTCCCCCCGTACCGACAAAACACCACATAGCAGCAGTGAAGGTCCCCATAGCCAACCACACGTACACTATCGACGGCCTAAGGCCGAACCTGAATATTTTCAATCCCTCATAAGTCTAGCTCAGACAGACAGAAACCATCTTGTAATTGGAGATTTGAACGCCAGACACCCCTCCTGAATAACAGTTCAACCAATCCCCCTGGTGAGGCGATCGTGAACTCTAGTTCCATTGCCATGCACCCTAATTCACATACTTTCAAAACGCTATATCGAACGTTTACAGTGGACGTATTGCTCACCCGTACCCCTCACATAGTGACTAAATGTCTCGCCCTGGACTTTATCACTAGTGATCACCGACCAGTACTCTACGTGCTGCGAGGTCGCCCTCCCAAACCCACTACGACCACATACGCGTTTCATAATGGTGACTGGAAATTATACAAGTCACTTATGTACGCAGAAACGCCGGCGTTCACCACGATCAGTGACGCCCAAACCCTAGAAGAGAAACTGGGCGAGTTTACCAACATCATCCTGGAGGCTGCTGACCAGGCGATCCCGAAGACCACAATAAGACACCCAGAACTCAAACCTCCACCTCCCCACGTTCTACAGTTAATCAGGCAGAGGAATACCATTGCAAATTCCTGGTATCGCACCAGGAACCCCGCCCTACGACCCGTCCTTAACAACCTCACTGCACAGATCCGTACCCTTATGAGACAGTGGAAGACAGCGGAGTGGCATGAAACCCTCAGACAGGCACACGGTGACCACCGCAAACTCTGGCGGTTGGTGAAGACCAGAGTAACCAAAAGGCGATCTCTTCTTCCCCAAACCGGCAGGGGTGTGATGAGCCACACAGACCAGGCTGAGATGTTGGCGGCACATATGTCCGCTGCAGATCAGGCTAGGTTACATCCGACTGAGGAGGCGCCTCGGATGGAGAGCGATGATAATTTCATGTTCTCCCCTAGGCAGCTCTCTACCATCCTGCGACGGACCAAGGGAGGAAAATTCCCTGGGCTGGACATTGAGTACCCATTTCGAGGTGTGGCTACAATGTAGGAGGCACCTAGCCGTGAGGCCTTAATCCATCCTACACCAATCCAACACCTCATGGTGACTGAGGATTCGCTACGATGGTCAGAAGCGAATCCTATGGAAGGGACAGTCTCCTACTACCCAGCTCCCACACGAGAGAACAGCTCCCACACATGTACCAGTTTACCTGGCCTGTATGTCCTCGTGCTTTGAACACACGACCACTACGTCTATGACCGGCAGTGAAGGCAAGCCTCCGCTCCGGAAACCACCCAGCCCGTAGTTCACATTAAGTAAGCCGCTAGAACTTACCCCATTAAGGCAGGAGTGATCCCCTGCCCGGAACAGCAAAGCCGACTAAGGACCTACACAGCGGGGGCTTACTGCTGCCACTGGGGAGGGCCGGCCCCGTGCCGGAGTGTTCCCTGGGCTGGACAGGGTGCAGTACGTGCTACTCCGTCAGCTTCCACGTACGTGCTACTCCGTCTCTGTCCTACCTAAATCACCTCCTAAACTCCTGCCTCCGCCACTTCCCCTCCATCAGGAAACACGCAATAGTCGTCCCTCTCCCCAAACCCGCCAGAAATGGTACCTCTCCCGAACACTTTCGTCCCATCAGTCTCCTCCCACACATCTCCAAGATACTAGAGCGTATAATCCTCGGGTTTCTTGTAGATTTCTGCGAGGAGGAATCCCTCATCTCAAACGAGCAGTCCGGCTTCCGCCCCCAGCACAGCTCCCTCCACCCCCTTGCCCGTCTCTATGCTGACACTGCCACCAACCTCCACAGAAACGTCGTCACGGCGATGATTTCAATAGACTGCATTCAGGCTTTTGACTCCGTCGACCACGCCGAACTCCTTAACACCCTAGGTGGGCATGGCTGCCCCAGTCAACTCCCAGCCATGCTCCGTTCCTTCCTTCATGGCCGAACCTTCCAAGTGAGGGTCGGCGAATCCCTCTCCACATCCCGTCCTCCCAAAGTAGGGGTTCCCCTCTCTCACCTACCCTCTTCCTGGCGTACACCGCAAAGGTGAATCGACGGTTTCACAATACTGAGGTAGTAGCGTATGCCGACGACGTGGCTATTGTTAGCACCTTTTTCTACCCATCCCGCGCCCTATCCCTGGCAGAATCCGCCTGCCAATCTATCTCCGACGACCTCAGATCTATTAATATCCGTGTGAACCCCAGAAAGACAGATGCCCTGGTGTTCTCATATAGAAAACGTACCACTGTTCCCGACACCTTCCGACTTGACAACACCGACTTCCCTGTCTCCCGCTCCATAGTTTACCTCGGAATCAGACTGGACAGACACCTCACATTCACTGCACACATGAACAAACGAGTCAAGCAATTACGGAACAAATTCACCTCCCTTAACCACCTCCTCCTCTCTCCCGTCCTCAGCCTTCGACTCAAGCTTCTTATCCTAAAAGGCGTTATTTAGTCCACCCTCCTATATGGTTCACCCCCTCCTCCGATACCTTACCAAATCCTCTCTCACATCCCTCCAACAGTTCCAAAACGGCATAGTCCGTAAAATTGTCAGGCATACCTCCCTCCAGCGCGCTCCCAACCAGACAATTCACGATACCCTCTCCCTTGAACCCATTTCCCGCAGACATGTGAAATTCTTTGACTCCCTCAACTACATAGATAACCCCCTCTACTCCTCCATACCTCCTCCTCAGCAGCCGGTAAGATGGTGACAGGTTGGTCTCGATGAGTCCCTAGTCGATCTCTCCCGCTGCTGACACCCATCCTCATAGTGCCTCAGGATCGGCCAACCACATACAAACAGGGCTAACCCCCTATCTCGCCCCTCTATTATAGCCCTATTAGTTTAAGATAGGTTAGTTAGGATAATTTAGTATAGTATTATTCTTTAGTACAGCTTAGGTTTAGTTTATGCTAGTTTTGTTTTGGGCGCCCCTTACCCCCTTTACAATATACCAGCAACCTTAGGTTTATTTACTGGTTGTAGCGGCCATCTTTCTTCTTTTTCTTCTTATCTCCTCTCCATCTATCCCTTTCAATTCTTCTTTCGTTTTCTTCCTATCCACTACAACTCACCCGGTATTGCCAGCTACCGGGTAACCCACCCACATTGTTCCATTACACCCCAACCAAATTATCATCACCCTTAAAATAGAACCAAGTTCAGTAGAAGGGGAACTATTAATCTTATCCCCGGTAGGTCACACTACCTTACTACCAGTATATCAAGAAGCTGGGACTCCGATAAAAAAAAAAAAAGGCAAGTGAGTTTTTCAGTTTTCTTATTGAACGCCAGTGGGTTCAGTGCAGTGCAGCTTTAGATGAACATGTGCAGTGCAGTGTTTAATGAACAGTAGTGACTCGAGTGATCACGAGTTATTGTGCTGTGTAATAAGAACGTGAAGTTAGCAATAATCCAGTTTCTAGTATATTCAGTATAAAGTCTTATTGAAAACAAATACAAATTATTGTTTTCAACTAATTTTTACTATGTGAGACACAATCAAATATTTCTTCTAGAGAGATCTGCTCCCTAGAAGCTCGGGTGCCAGCAAGTTCTCTCTAACGCTCTTCAGAAAAAGATGGAGCCGTTACTCTGAAAGTGCACTCTGTCAAAATAAACGTATTGTAGAGGAAAACAGGCCTACTGTGTACATCAAGACAATCAAATATGTTATATCTGCCATCATAAGATTATACGTTCTCAAAAATGTTTATTTGATCGATGCCATACTACATGATAGCAGTGCCATATTTAACTGATTCGTGAAACACTAAATACTATTCGTTTATACAAGAAAGGAGGTGAGTTTAAAGGGGGAGGGGGTGGAAAATCCAAAATATGTTATTTTAAGTCGGCTCGAAAAATGTTATAACACCAATCTTGTCTTATTTCTTGTTTCACAATTGGTATGCAGTGCATACATTTGTGACTTGAATATTAAGCGAGTTAATTTTTGGTCAGCCGTCACTACTGCTCATCTAATTTTTACTGAAGGAGACATAGTAAGATAATTATGCCATATACTCACTAACACGGCTTTATCATGCTTTGTAACTAAGGTGTTACTTGATAGAGTGGCTCCCATCTTGACTCTTCCTAGATCACATTCTTAAGATTATTCCAGTCCATCACAGCTAATTACATCAGCCGCCCAGCTTATCAGTTTATAAGCTTTAAAATGTCCAATCCTTCTTGTTCATGTTCTTAATCACTAAGTTTACAATTAATAGGATCTTGTATAGCTTACGTTTCTAACCCATGTTGTTGGAGATTTAATTTCTGAGAACATATGAGACTAATTTGTGCATGACATAACTTATAGATGAAGCTGTATTATAATTAAGCTAACTGTGTAATTGTGTGCGTTTTAATGGTCTTAGAATACCTATTTTTGGGCTGAATTTCCTGATAGGCATTCGGAATTATTTAGTAATAAACTCAATAAATAAATTCCTAAGAACTTACCTGGTAGGCACAGAATGGTATCCAGTAGGCAACCCGATTAGTTTTAGCAGTATAAAATGAACGTTAATAAATTGCCAAATCTAAGGATAGAGGCTGTTAGTGGCTTATCGTCGAGTACACATTGCAAGTGCATTCGGTGCGAGCCTTTCACGCCTGCCTGAAGTACTTTGTATTTGTATACAAGCTCGTTTTATGTCGTTCAAAGCCCAGGTAGTGGTTGTTTACTTTCAATTTGGAGAAGTTTATTTTCACAGTTTAGTTACACACTACACGAGATGATATCTAACGTACGGAGCAACAAAGAGAGCTTAGTGAATAACGTGACTCCACAATGCACTATGCTAATGCATTCACTTAAGCAGCAAGGAAGACGTGAAGTAAGGTCTAGAAAGAATTGATTAAAGCAGAGATACGGACACTGTGCATTAATGAGAACAAACTAAATACAGAAATGTATACATTGTATCTAAAATTACAAGCCATTTAAAACACATGAAGCTGTATCAATCATTATTTTAAACCACTCACGAACAACCAACAGGATATATTGCAACAACTTATGGAAAACATATACTAGTACATGAAAATGAAACTACGGATAAAAAAAGGAGAAGGGTTTGAAAAACATTCATACTAAAAGGAGATGAAGCTATGAACAGCATTTAGAACTTTTACAGAGTAATAGTAAATCTCACAGACAACTATATACACTCCAAACGAAACCAAACTACTCCACGAAGGATGGAAGCATGACTTAAATAGTCCGTCATGCAGTGGCTGCGTAAACTAAGCAGATTTCCCTCGTGAAGTTTATTAATAGATAAATATACTGTTACGTTTTATTACAAAACCAGTAATAAACGTTGTTAATATGAGTTCTTTTTGGATTGCAAAATTAAATACTCACAAGTTTCACAGTTTTTATCACTGCACAATTTATTTCACAATGCACAATACACTTGGTAATTATTATTAATTATTACTCACAGTATACACTGATAGCGTCACTGTTCTTCAGATTACACAGTCCAATAATTCACTCACGGTCACTGAAGTACACCAAAAGACGGCACTGCACTGTCCTTTATTTCGCGGCACTGCACTGTCTTAAACACGGCACTAAACTGTTACTTACAGTCGCGGTACAACACTGTTCTTCTTATAAAAATACTTTACCGCACTGCACTAAGTCGCACTGTAGCACCGAACGCACATATAAGCACTTGAGAAGAAAACTGCCTTTCTCGCGGCTGGCCGGTTCTTTATATAGGTCGTCGGCATACATCAAAGGGGAATTGGCTGGGCCCTTTGACGCTGGACTGGACGGGTAAAGTAGGAGCTCGACCTTCTATCGGCTTCTTTGATCTACCTCGCACTTCCCAAATATGCGACTCTCTCTCTGAAGGATTATTCATGTATTTAATTTTCGCAACAATACATACTGGTAACAAACACAACACCACCGTGAATAAATACAAACGGAAATAAGAAATGTTTCAACCAATTTCAATAACCTGCCGACAGGAAGCGTTAGGTTAGAAATGTAAACAAACGATCTGCCCGCCTCACATTGGGAAGAAAAAGTCCGTCACGCAGGGGCTGCGTAAACTAAGCAGATTTCCCACGTGAAGTTTTACAATAGAGAAATCCGCCTAATAACAACAGTAGTAGTAAGGAATCTCTAAACCTATTCACGAGGGACGAATAGTTACCGAAACGGCCCGCACTAGCTCTCGGCGGAGAGTCCCGAACAAAGCCGACTCCTGCCGACCACACACATGCATACAAATGCAAATATCTCGGTTAATATTCAAGATACAGAATAAATGTATAGAATAATATTTATAGTAAATTTAATTTGCAATAAGATTGGTTCTATGCAATTTTTTGATCCGATGTATGGTAACGGAGATATTTCGAAAATCCCACCTCTAAACCCCCCTCCCCTCCCGCTGGTCCGATTTCAGCCATTAACGAACTTGATCTGTCTTACATAAAACTACAAAATAACGAGTTTGGTAACGATTAAACAATAATTACGACCGCTAGAGCGGTAACAGACAAATATATATATATATATATATATATATATATATATATACAGTTTTGAACGGACCTCATTTTCG
The DNA here is from genome assembly GCA_019009955.1 of Riptortus pedestris. Lineage (NCBI taxonomy): Eukaryota > Metazoa > Arthropoda > Insecta > Hemiptera > Alydidae > Riptortus > Riptortus pedestris. Next base: position 181,321,401 of record CM032228.1, read on the forward strand.
TCATCTCCTGGGTAGGATCGATGGACATTTGAAGAAAAATTTCGAAAATCGCGTCATGAGTACAACCTCAATAGCTGATTTCCCTTAAGAGAAATCTGCTAAAAACGATAATATACAAACTATACTTGAAACAAACATTATCGTTGAAGAAAGTGCTTACTTAACTGAGGATAAACAGAAACACATGTGACTCAAAATTGCAGATATATTGGAAAATTCTCGTACCATAACCCCCACCCCCCTCCAAAAAAAGGTGAAAATTATATGACAACGTGCACATGCAGGAAATGATACAGCTGACAAAACCCGTTTACTGCGCTAATCATTTATGGAATTACATCTGCTTCTACAATAAAATTTACAAAATCTATTGACAGAATGGCAAGTACAAAATCACATACATACTGCAGACAGGAGGAGATCACACAGCAGTCAAAACAAACATTGCCCTCAGATAATCCCTTTCAATAACTACGAAAACAAAAAATAATCTACGACATGGAGTATATAAAATGACACGAACCTGCAAAACGCATACAATGGACAAACTTGAAGAAGACTCAAGTTAGGATGAAATAAATAATATGGTCCTTCAGAAAAACAAACCAGGCACCAATTCGGCCAGTCATTTAAATATATTTCCCGATCCTAAGTGCCATAGAAGAGAGAAATGTACATCACACAGGGGCTGCGTAAACTAAGCAGATTTCCCACGTGAAGTTTTACAATAGAGAAATCTGCCTACTAATAACAGTAGTAGTAACCAATCTCTAAACCAATTCACGAGGGACGAACAGTTACAGAAACGGCCGAACTAGCTTTCGGGGATACTTATGAATAGACCTGACATCAGCCGATCTCCTCTCGCCCGTTATCTGCTCACACAATAAAAATGCAACTATCTCGGTTAATATTGAAGATAGAGAATAAATGTATTTAACAATATTTATAGTACATTTAATTTGCAATAAGATTGGTTCTATACAAGTTTTCAATCCGCAGTACAGTAACAGAGATATTTCGAAAATCCCCCCCCCCTCTTAACTTCCTCTCACACTTGTCCGATTTCAGCTATTATAACGAACTTAATCTTTCTTTTTGCATAAAACAAGTAAATATCGAGTTTGGTAACAATCAAACAAAAATTATGACCGCTTGAGCGTTAACAGATATATATATATATATATATATATATATATATATATATATATATATATATATATATAATTTTGAATGGACCTCATTTTCGTCATCCCCTGGGTAGGATCAATGGACATTTGAAGAAAGTTTTCGAAAATCTGCGAAAAGAAACTCAAAGGGACTTAGACTTAGTCCACTTTTAGCAGATTTCCCTTAAGGGAAATCAGCTATAGAGGTCGTACTCATGACGCAATTGTCAACATTTTTCTTCAAAAGAGTTGGACTGAAAAATGTATAACTCTCCTTGCAAAATTACTTTTCTACAATTGTTGTTCAGTATATTTCCCCCCTAACTAAATATTACCAGAGATATTTGCTTTTTTTATTTTACAGGCTGCCCACAATTGTACTCATTTCATATTAGCAATAAGCCAGTAAAAGTGAATCATCTTTTTTCCAAGAATAAATATGTCTACTTTTTTCATCCGTCAGTGGGAGAACGGGGTTTTGATAAGGGGAAACAAAAAAATTGTGTCTGTGTGTATGTGGTACAGTGTGGTGTGGCACACCGTGGCGTTGTATGTCCAAGTACTGTCAGTTAACAACTACAGATATAACAAATCCTCCAACTTTAATGCATTTCATGGAAAATATATTTTGGTGCATATTCACACACCTCTCTATGAAGCATTCTCTCCCCTTCGGAGTATTCGAATAATAGATACTATTAAGGAATCATATTTTACACCATCAAATTACTCATGTCATCTGAAGAACATTCAAAAGATCTGTTTTTGATCTTCGAGATTTTTAAATAAAAGAGAAAACCAAGTAAATTTTTAAAAATACATTTATTAAAAAAGAAAACATCAATAAGTAAGAAGATTGAAATAAAAATACATATATACAAATGTTTTATTAAAGAAAATCAGTTCATTCAGAGAAATTTGCCAAAAAGGCCTCTGAAGTTTCAATAGTCTTTTGAAGTCTTTCTTTGGTGGCTTGTGAATTTCCAGATTGATTGAGTTTCGATTTGGCTATTTGCAAACGTGTTTTATGTCCAGTTACATTATGAAATATACGAACATGTTTTTCACCAGCAGTTAAGATGTAATAACCAGCAGCATCAAATAAAACTTTTGTTATTGGCCCTAAAAAAATGTTAATTTATATTTAAAGAGCTATAATAATAGTAAAAATCATAATTAACAAAATTTCAGTTAAAAATAATATTATTGAAGGAACTTTTGAAAAAGTATTTCTTTTCATAAAACTTAAGACTAATTGATTAGTTCCTGTAAAATGTTTCATTAGGGTAAAAAGATGGTCACGGATTGTAATACTTAAATAAGCAAATTGACACCAGCTAAAACATGATTTGGTGTTAGCAAGGAAAACAGATCTAATTCAATCCCATTATGTGTTTTGAGTCCTTGAATTTAATTAATAACAGTACAGGTTTATGTTATAGAAAATCTTTCCTGATTAGTATTAGTTGCATTAAATAGATTATTTCTAAAATCCTGAGTAGCTGAGATATGTTTTGGGCACTTCCTGGACACCCCCCCCTCCCTCCTTCCTATCTTGTTAGATATGTTAAGTAAGTATACCATTGTACTAGGTATCACATTTAAAATCTACTAAAAATCAAACATGGCTTACCTGGATAAATATTTGAAATTATCTTGTCAATCTGGCTATCAACAGCATTTATAATGGTAAGACTTGGTCCACAGCCAAGGGCAATAACTTGACTATCGGGTGAGAGTGCAATGCATGGTTTGCTACCACTATCATATTTGAACTTCCCACTCGACATAAGGTGTGGTTCTTCACCTTTTGCATATTCAACTAAAAATTTAGAAAAAAGAGTTGTGATTATGAGCAGACTATGCAAAGAAATTATTATTGAAAGAAAAAAAATGGTATACATTATCTAATTTATTACATTAACACCCACATAAGCACATGCGTCCCCATGCTCACGCATACACAGGTCATGGGTTTTGTTCCTTATACTTACTCACTCAGCAATGCATTCGAAGTGTGTAAAGGAATAATACAAATAGAATGAAACCCAGTACACATATGTAGCACTATACATTATTGGGTATATTAATATTTGTATGGATAGTAAGGGAGGGCTAAAATAAAAAATCATGACATTTCATTTCAAGTTGATTTTTCGCGAAACATGAACATAAAAGTTGTATCTTGTGCTACTTAAATAATTGTTGTTACGTACATTTTTGCAATTCAACAAAATAAAAACAGGATATTTCCATGTAAATGCACAATGAGCCAACAAATGATAATAATTAAATGAAATCAGTATTTGTATTTTTGAAAAATTGGATTAAAAAAAATCATGAAAAATCCTTTCCTGTATATCTGTAATAAAAGTCCGTCAAGCAGGGGCTGCGTAAACTAAGCAGATTTCCCATGTGAAGTTTTACAATAGAGAAATCTGCATACTGGTAACACAATACCACCGTGATTAAATACAAACGGTAATGAGAAATCTTTCAGTTAATTAAAATAAATTCCCAACTGAAACGGCTTCTGATTGTAAGAATAATTTATATTTTAATAACCCAAATTTTAGTAGTCCAAGAACTAAAGAAGGGGGGGGGGATGAACAGAACGTATTTGCATAAATCTCACAAAGTAACGAAGGTAAGGTTAGAAACGACAGGTAAGGTTAGAAGAAGCTTCCACCTGAGCCGAGAACTGGCGGAAATGGCCGACCAAATCCGAACTATACCCGACCATAGACTTCATAAAAATGCAAATATCTCGGTTAATATTCAAGATAGAGAATAAATGTATATAACAATATTTATAGTAAATTTAATTTGCAATAAGATTGATTCTGTACAATTTTTCGATCCGATGTATAGTAACGGAGATATTTTGAATTTTCGAAAATCCTCCCCTCTAAACCCCCCCTTCTCACTGGTCCAATTTAAGCCGTTAACGAACTTGATCTTTCTTTTTACATAAAACGACTAAATATCGAGTTTGGTACCGATCAAACAAAAATTGCGACTGCTAGAGCAGTAACAGACAAATATATATATATATATATATATATATATATATATATATATATATATATATATATATATATACTAGCTCAGATACCCGGCTTCGCTCGGGAATTCATTTGAGGCTGAATGGTGATGGTATTTTTTTGGCAAGGCTTTACTTTGCACAATATTTTGACATTTACCCGTCCCAGTGTTTAGTTTAAATACCCGTCGTTTCTGTGGATTTGTTAATAATAAAATTATTTTTTTTTATGTAAGACTTCACTGTTCTCCATATTGTCATATTTCCCGTTTCCTGTGCATTATGCATAGATTAGAATTATTAAGCACAAAATATTAACATACATTTGAATTAGTTTTTCCCAGTGAGGTACCTTGTAGTTCCAAAGAATTGTTGAGCAAATTTCACTAAATAATAAAATAAACAACTTTGTTATGTGCATATTTGCCGAAACCCTAATAGGAGACGAAATATCACTATTTTTAATTTCAGGCCTCCCTTATAACCCCCACTCCTGCCCGTCCCTAGAAATGTTAGTATGGCTTATTATAAGGAAGACGTTAGTGCTAATTCACACACCGAGTTTGGTTTAGTTCGGTTGAGTCTTTTGTGCCAAATAAAATTGTTGACTTCTGCTATCACTTTTTGGCGTATAACGCCTTTATAATTAGGTATACGACAAAAGTGTATATGACAAAAGTTTCTCTAAATACCAAAATAAACAACTTTTGTTATGTGCATATTTGCCAAAACCCCAATAGGAAACGAAATATCACTATTTTAATTTCAGGCCTCCTTTATAACCCCTACTCCTGCCCGTCCCTACAAATGTTAGAATGACTTATTATAAGGAAGACTGTGGTGGAGTCATTGTGTTAGAGATAGAACAGTGTTATGTAATTAGAGCGAGAAGCGGGGGACAAGGCAAAAAGGAGACTGCTGACGAATGCGCTACTGGAAATTGGGGCGCATTGTGTCGTTAGGATTGAGAGAGAGTGGAGAGTCTTGCTATGCTAGTATTACAGTGCCTTCTGCTTGCCTTGGCCCCCAGCGGTATGTCTGTTATAATATAATTAGTGTTAAGTTTTAGTTTATGTTGTAAGGTGTAGTATAGGTATGTGTGTGTGTATATATCTGTATAACATAGATATAGTATAGTAGATAAGTCAGCTTCTATGTATATATTTTATAAATATATCTGTGTACCAACCAGCCATGTGTGTGCCTTACCGAGTAGCCAACATGACAAAGACGTTAGTGCGAATTCACATACCGAGTTTGGTTTAGTTCGGTTGAGTCTTTTGTGTCAAATAAAATTGATGACTTCCGCTATCAATTTTAGCGTATAACGCCTTTATACTTAGGTATACGACAAAAGTGTATATAACAAAAGTTACTCTAAATAACAAATTAAACAACTTTTGTTATGTGCATAATTGCCGAAAATGCAATAGGAAACGAAATATCACTATTTTTAATTTCAGGCCTCCCTTATAACCCCCACTCCTGTTCGTCTCAGAGAATATTAACATAGCCTAAAGTCTAAGTTGGGTTAGTAGTAATATACATACCAAGTTTCATAAAATTCGGTTCAGCCGTTTATGCGTGAAAAGGTAACAAACAAACATACACGAAAGAAACAAAATGAAGTTATGGTGTCTATGACATGTGAAACGAAAAGTTATCGTGAAATTTCGCGAAAAAAATCAATGTACTGACAGAGGTTACAATTTTATATATATATATATATATATATATATATACAGTTTTGAACGGACTTCATTTTTGTCATCTACTAGGTAGGATCGATGGACATTTGAAGAAAAATTTCGAAAATTCCTTCATGAGTACAACCTCAATAGCTGATTTCCCTGAAGGGAAATAAAACTGTTGGTCGAGTTGATAAATGGTTTTACATATAAACTAATCAAAAGCAAATACTCCCTTAAACATTATTTAAAAATGGCATCTTATGCCAAAGATGACAGGATTTAAATCAACAATAAAAAGGTCTTAGGTCTTTATACTGTTTCTTTAAGTGGGTTTTAATTAAAAATGGCATGTTTTCAGAATTAATATGATTGTTTAATGTCTAATTCAAGTCGCAGGAAAGGATTTAGATCCCTCAATTCACAATTTTCATTTAAATTAAGTCATTATTATATAAGTTTTTAACAATATTATTTATTACAATGGATACAAATATATAAAAAGTCCGTCACGCAGGGGCTGCGTAAACTAAGCAGATTTTCCACGTGAAGTTTTACAATAGAGAAATCTGCCCAATAACAAGTGTAGTAAGTAGTAAGGGATCACTAAACTTATACACGAGGGACGAATAGTTACGAAAACGGCCACCAGAGCTCTCTTCGGAAAGTACCTAACAGCTCACTCCTGCCGACCAATGCAGAATACAAATGCAAATATCTCGGTTAATATTCAAGATACAGAATAAATGTATAGAACAATATTTATAGTAAATTTAATTTGCAATAAGATTGATTCTATACAATTTTTCGATCCGACGCATAATAACGGAGATATTTCGAATTTTCCGAAAATCCCCCCTCCCACTGGTCCGATTTCAGCCATTAACGAACTTGATCTTCCTTTTTACATAAAACGATTAAATTCCGAGTTTGGTAACGATCAAACAAAAATTGCGACCGCTAGAGCTTTAACAGACAAATATATATATATATATACATATAAAATTTTGAACGGACTTCATTTTCGAAACTCGCGTCGAAATCTGCTAAAATACTGAAGCAAAAAAATTTGATTATTATTATTATATACACTTTTATGTTATAGTAAAGTATAACATATCCTTAAGGGAAATCAGCTATTGAGGTCGTACTCATGACGCGATTTTCAAAAAATTTCTTCAAATGTCCAGCGATCCTACCCAGGAGATGACGAAAATGAGGTCCATTCAAAATTATATATATATATATATATATATATATATATATATATATATATATATATATATATAATTTTGAATGGACCTCATTTTCGTCATCATATATATATCATGTTAACGCTCTAGCGGTCGCAATTTTTGTTTGATCATTACCAAACTCGATATTTAAACGTCTTATGCAAAAAGACAGATCAAGTTCGTTAATGGCTGAAATCGGACCAGCGGGTTTAGAGGGGGGATTTTGGAAAATTCGAAATATCTCCGTTACCATACATCGGACCAAAAAATTGTATAGAACCAATCTTATTGCAAATTAAATTTACTATAAATATTATTCTATACATTTCTTCTCTATCTTGAATATTAACCGAGATATGTGCATTTGTTTGTGTGTGTGGTCGGCAAGAGTCGGCTAAGTTCGGGACTTTCCGCCGAGAGCTAGTGCGGCCATTTCCTTAACTGTTCTTCCCTCGTGAATAGGTTTAAAGATTCCTTACAACTACTGTTATTATTAGGCAGATTTCTCTATTGTAAAACCACATGGGAAATCTGCTTAGTTTACGCAGCCCCTGCGTGACGGACTTTTTAAACTGCAGCTTATGAAAACACTTAAAAGGTGTGTTATTTTAAAACCTATAGAACTCATAAAATACTTAATAATGACTTATAATATTAAATACCTCTTTTTAGGCATAATTTAATTGTTTAAAGCATCAAAGAGGTTGAAGGGGGGGGGGGAGTAATTAAAGATCTGCCCCAACCTCACATTAGTTTATGCTTACTAGACATTCAGTGATTTCATTTTTAGTATTGATGTGTTATCCCCAAGAATATAAATTTGTTTAAATGTTCATAAATAAATAATCTAAACGACAATAATCATCAGTTGTTATATACACCCAGTTATTTTTGCTATTCATTAAATTTACATTTCTTTAAAAATATTTCACATTACTGAGCATACTATGTACCATTATGAATAAGCAGTTTACAGTTTGAACTTACAAATGAGCATCAGATCAAGGTCAATTATAAGCAAGCAAGCACTAAAGCTTGAAATTTCCACTTAAGAAACTCAAAACTTTTATTTGTTGCAAAAGTATTTGTTTATTCTACATGCAAACATAATGTTTCTCTTCTTAAGTTAAAGTAAATAAGTTACGCACAAATTTTCATTTAACAAATTGGTTTATATACTAACTTTTAATATTGTATAATCTCCAGCTTCCATCTTTTGAAACAGTGACAACTTGACTTGAATCAGCATTGAAGTCAAAATCTGTTACTCCTGATGTATGACCCGTCAGTTCAAAAGCACGAGCTACTTGTTTGAATTCACCAGACTTAGTAAAACATACTTCCCACAGTTTCACATCTGGAGCAAATCCTGAAAATAGAGTAAGAAGCTAAAGAATTTGTGGAGAACATGTTCATATTAAAGCTAAGAGGGTGGCTAAAAAAATTAATTTCTGGAGAAAAAGGTGTAGTTTTTTGTAGGAATATTCACTTATGGGGGGGGGGAGGAAGGGACTGCAAATGCAAGCAGATGTGCAAGAAATTTTCATAGATTCAACAGAAGTTATTATAACTATTTTCTTTTGCATTATGACAACATCTGTAGCACTTGCTGAAAGACGCATAAATGTACAAACTTTAATTAATGTCAAATCTGGTGTGGACACCTCAGATAGCTTTGAACTACCAGGGGTCTAAGGCATCGAAACCCATTAATACTGGTGACGGTTGATCTTGTCCTTGAAGTGGCCATCCAAGGAATCAAAACTAATAAATTTAAAAATAGACTCACACAGCACATTGTTTATGCCTTCAATGTATTAATTATGTCTAGATCCGCTGGCAGATTGGCTGGCCACATAGAAACACTTGTATAGGAGTGATCAATTTGCTCACAATAAATAAGGAAATGACAAAGCACATGAGATCATTTAAACATATCAAAGAGCTCAAGGATTCTGTTGTTTTGGAGAGTAAATGTTTCCTATTTGTACATCGATGAAGTATCAGAGACAAATAGTAATAGAAAGGAATAATATAAAATTTTATATTAAAGCAAGAATGGCTGGAGGGACTATATATTCTTAGTGGAAAGCTCTCCAATTCAAAATCCTCTCTCGGAAAGTAAAACTGACCATATACAAAACAGTGATTAGATCCATGGCTATGTTATATACATGTACTCCCACAAAAGAAAACAGGAAGGCTCTTCTTCTGCCTAACTATGCAGTGCAAATGCATACATGAGTATGTATGTGCCCAAACATGTATGGACAGGCACGGCACATATCTATATGGAAATTCATTCATTTAATTAATTCTAGTACACTCTGAAAACAAAATTAACCCAATAACAATAAAACATAATAATATAGCCTTCACTTTTGATATAAACAATTAGATATCTTATATTTAATTACTATTTCCAATTAAAATAAATTTCTGTACAGTTTAAAAATGTTTCCCAAATATGAAAATAATTAATTAATAACTATAGGAGTACTAAATAACATTGAAATACATTTATAAATATCATTATACTTTGAAAAATATCACTACAACATACTTAATACAGTTGTATCCATCTACACCTGCTGAGTTGTTTCTTTGAACAGTAAATCATGAGTTCCACAGAACAGAACAGAGGAACGAGGACCACAAGGATGTGCTTTACTATACCATTCCTTCAGCATGAGACTATTCCATTTGAAGTCAGAATATATATAAGGTAATCTAATAAGGCACTACAATCTTTTTGCCACTTACCACTCAGCTCATAGGAAATTAAGTAGCTACTAGAATAAAAAAATTAGCAATTTTTCTTTTGTCATGCTGAACACTTGATCCCCCAAGATGTGTGACAGTCCTTGGCCCTCACGGGTTGTTAAGCAAAAGATTCTCATTTATTAAATTTTAAAAGGTCTAATTTTCATCATCTACTAATTAGAATGGAGAACAGGAAAAGGATTGTAGAAGCTATGTTAACAATACCAACCAGAAGCAGCAATGAATGTCCCACACGGAGAAACTTTAGCAGTTGTATTATTCATAAGGTAAGTGTCTAATTTTGTAAGCTCAGTCCCCTTCAAGTCCCAAAGACACAATTCAGTACCACTAGAAGCAGTCATTATAAATCGTCCATTAACAGAAATACCCAGGCCAATTGTTTCCTCCTTATGTACCTTAAAAATAAAAATAAAAATATTAATATATGGCTATGTAGAACTAAATGTTAAAAGAGAAAAAGTTCTGATGTTTTATTTATTTCATCCAACTACAAAGCAAGGTATATTTTAGGAAGTATTGTTTTTTAAATATTGTCTATAATAAAATACAAATATAGTGGTTTCTATATTAGAGAATATTAAATAAATTAGACAGCTATAAATTTACTCTTTTCAACTTAACATAGACATCAACATAAAAGTGTAGTAGATATATGTACATTATTATCCTGATAGAAAGGATTATAGATAACTGTTAGATCTGAAATGTATTTTCAATCATCAAATAAAAAAGTAAACGAAAGCAAAGGAACCTATAAGTTTATTTTTGTATTATTTTGGTTACCTATAGTACTTCAATGTTTCAGACCTTCTATGTTACAATGAAAACCTAAGTAATACATGGTGAACGAGCACTTTCTTAATTTTAAAATTAAAGATATGGCTAAATAAAGAACTTAAGAAACCAAGTTAAATTTTAAAGAAAAGAATTTAAAATTCAAGCATAAAGTCCTTCGCTGCACCAGACTAAAAATTTGGTCGTTTAAAATGATGTTAAAGGTACATGTACATTAAGTAGTAAAGGAATTTATTTTTTAAAAGTAATAATAAAGTAAAAACTTTCTTTTTAAATTTGAATGTTCATTGCCTTTGAATGGAACCCATATAATGGCAAAAGTTGCACAGGGTTTAGTAAATTAGAGACATTCAAATTTTAAAAGGAAGCATTCACATTTTCTTTCACTAAAAGAAAATTTCAGAAAATTAATGTTATATAACTAAATTTCATTCAGGTTGTTTGTGGCTTGAATTTAGTTCTATAAGAGGAAGATTGGTACTGCTGTAGGCCAAATGTGACGAAAGTTTATGACTCAAAGGAGGTGGTCACTTAGAAAGGATCATCCATCCTTTTCCCATGTACAGTTGGCCTATTGAACGGAACACTACGTTCACTTTCTATACATATTCTAATGGTTGGTCCATCGGTGGAGGTTAGAGTTTGCAATACTCATCCTTAAAGGTGTCTTCAGTAACCTTTTCTGCTTTCAAGAGGTGTATTTTGTTTACAAATTGATCAGCAAGAAGCTTTTTATGAATTTCTGAAGATTTATCTGGAACTGAGGTATTATGAGAAAATGAAGCCTGCATCAAAAGTATTAAATCTTGTCAGAAAGCTATTTTTGAAATTCCTTTTTCACTTCTGTTTTAGTTAAGCATTGTGTAAATTTATATGTATTCCATGGTTTTAAAGAATGAGGTTAGTCAGTGAATAATATACCTACTCCAGAACCTAGATTTGAAGTAACTCAAAGAATTACTAATAGTGATACTATTTATTTTTTCTCAGAAATATTAATTACGTCCATTAGCTCATATATCAATAACTTCAAAGAGGAAGGCTAGATTTCCCAAAAAGAATCTTATTTTTAAAAGTAGGCACTATTGTGGGGGTTGTTTTTCACCTTTATGTGATATGGATATGATTCATAATTATGTTTATTGTGTCCATTAAATCTCTTAAATAAGAGAAGAGCAATTAAAACCAACTTTACAGTTACTCTTGGAACTCAACAAAAATTTAATGTTGCCTTCGTTTCCAAAGAAGGCAAGTGTGCACAAGTGCTAAGTGAGAAAATTCAAAAATATTGTAATGCAAAATTATGTATCCAAGCCTATAAACATATATAATACACACTTTTTCAGTTTTTAAAAATGTCACATCTAAGCCAGGCAAATAATTAATAAATTGATAGTAAAAAACTGTTTTCTCTACCTTCAAATAAAAATAATTTTAACTTTCAATATATTTTCTGTAATATAAAAAAATATTTAAAATTTATATACAAGTAAAACTGCTCAAAAAGTCATAATACTAAAATAATATAATTTTGAAAAAAGGAAAAAAAACTACCTTAGGGAAGGTAATTGCCTTCCCAAGAGACGCTATCCATCCATCGGGTTTTTTAACAAGTTTGCACACTTCAATGACATTATCTGAAGTTCTATTGTATACAAATGCTTTTGAATCAGGGCTCCATTTAATTAAAGATGCATGATCATAATCAACATTGTATCTAATAAATTTGTGATCTCTGTCCTTCCAGTCTTTAGTGCTCCAAACAAATATAGCTCTGTCTACAATAAAACATAAAGAAATTAATCTATCAATGAAAGAATACTTATACTGTTAAATATTTCATTCTACTTGTATTATCTGTATGCTTAATCTACTTATATCCTCTATATACTTCTTAAATTGTTAAGTATTTAATTGTACATAAAATTAGTATTCTTTATGTTATGATTTTAAGACAAATAATTTCAAAATCTTTATATTTAAAAATAATATCACAACAAAATAATAAGTATCACAATGAAAGAGAGAGACAGAAGAAATAACTTAAATTAATCTAATTTTTTGAGTATTTCTCATTTCTCAATGTATTTCTGTTTTATTTGTATTTTTTTTATGCTCTGTGGATGGGGTCATATGACAAGTAGTGACCAAAACAAATGTAGCATATGTACAAGTCGAATGACACTCGGGTTTGGAATTCAAGCATCTCATGGGAGAGGGAGTGGAGGAGTAGTAGAACACAAATGGTGTTTTCCCAATTAAATACAATGAAGATGTCACAGGTACCAATGGCTTACAACAGTTACTGAGGTTGGGCTCATAATGTAATTTTCAAAAAATTGCTTCATATGTCCATTAATCCTCCATAGTGAAAAAAATTAGGTACATTCAAATGTGTGTATATGTATGTATACATACATATATATATATATATATATATATATATATATATATATATATATATATACTATTACTGCTCAGGTGGCTGCAATTTTTGTTTGATTGTTAGCAAACTTATACCAAAAGGTTTCAAAAAAAGTTGACGTTTTACTCATCTTTCTGTAACTTGATTATTAACAAAGTCATTTGTATTTTATAATTGTCAACCATCGATGAACCCCACTCCAATACATTCATTTTAGCAGATTTCCCTTAAGGGAAATCAGCTATTGAGGTTGTACTCATGACAGAATTTTCGAATTTTTTCTACAAATGTCCATCGATCCTACCTAGAAGATGACGAAAATGAGGTCCGTTCAAAACTGTATATATATATATATATATATATATATATATATATATATTTGTCTGTTACCGCTCTAGCGGTTGCAATTTTTGTTTGATCATTACCAAACTCAATATTTTGACATTACCATGCCATCGCCGTGGACATGCGCCTTCGGCGCGTCCGGCGGGCTGTACCGATAAGAACAGAAATAGGACACCCCCGGCTCGCGACCCTGGCTTATCAGTTGTTGTCGTAGTAGGTGCGGTAGAGTATATATTATAAGAATCCTCTTTCAAAGGCAAACGAGGTCCTTGACCAATAGCTTATCGATATAGCAAGGTTATCTGCCTTGTGTGAACTATATAAGGCCATGCCGTATCGTTGTACAATAGTCTCGCACATGCTGTTGCACCTGCCTGGACACAAGTACTTAGGTCCTGGTACAGATAGATTTGACGTCGCACCTGTTGACGAAGACGATCGTATCGCTCGCGAACACGATCTCAATTATCAGTGGGCGGTAGACCCTCGTGAAATATCACGATCTGACAAACAGGCGATTGGCGACTTCTGGAAAGACTTCTCGTCTACAGGAAACTGGCACAGTCTTCTTGGCGTTATAATATGGTGTTGTCTTCTTGGCGTAATATGGTGTTGAGACTGTCTTGGGGAAGCACCTGTATCCGATTATGAATTCAACACCTAGAGGGCAACAGGAGTATTCGTTACGTCAACGTTATATTGCGAGGTACGCAAGGGAAAATAATATAAGCTTCAGAGAAGCTGAGAGAGCCCAAAGGACATTCTTACCTACATCGAACCGTTTGAGGAAGCGTTACGTGGTCTACGAGGAGGTCTTCCTAGCGGTTTCGAAATAGCCACTGACAGACTGAACAGGGCCAGAGGTATCCAACTTGTTGCTACCTCAACAACCCGGAGCTCAGACGACTTCGATATTAGTCTCCTGGACGATATAGAAAACAACGGATACGGAGCAACGACAGTCCAACCGCAAGCGATGGATACAACGGACAATCCCACAGGTGCAACATCGGGAGGTGGTGGTCAGGTAATCGGTGGTCCATCGGTAATGGGGCAGAGTAGTGCTTTACAAATCTTACACAATCCGAGTATTAAACCCACTAGTTATACTATTAGACACGGACACCTCTTTCAAACGTGGGGTTACAAGTTCCATTTATTTCAGAATACAGAAAATAACGGCAAGTCGAATTTGTTTCATTACCCTTTAGCATTAATACCGGTTGACATACTACCTTTTTACATGACCTATTCCGAATTCGAAAATCTACCAACGGGTTCTTTTATCGAAGAGGTGTTTGTTAAAGTGACACCAAAAGGAATTAGATGTAGTTTCGACACGGGTACTTCTATTTCCGCTAGTGCTAATGCGCAACAAACAATCTTCGGTATCACGGCTGTTGGACTGAATCATAGCTACCTTTTACGACACAGGAAAGTAAAAGCCAATGAGTCGGATCCGATGAATCCTACTTACGAGGAAATTACAGATGACGACCTCAAGGCTTTAGCGGTGAAAATGTGGGGATCCTCAGGATCCGCGGATAACTTTGCCTCAGAGATGCCTACGTCTATGTGGGCAATCAGATCTCTACCGTTTTACGCCGGGATATTTATACCTGCACACGAAGGGAATAACAGTTTCAAGATGGATACAGGACTCACCGATCTGACGAGACATTCCAATGTTTTCAACATCCTAGATCATAAAGACCTGCCGTGTATTAATTACTCGTACAAACCTCGTTTCGCCCCTTTGAAGGTAAAGCAACACATATCCGGAACGGACAGTATTGTAAAGATTAATTGTAAAGATTTTATCTAAAAAGAAAGATCAAGTTCGTGAACGGCTGAAATCGGACCAGTGGGAGGGGGGGGGTTTAGAGGGGAGGATTTTCGAAAATTTGAAACATCTCCGTTACTATAAGTCGGATCGAAATATTGTACAGAATCAATCTTATTGCAAATTAAATTTACTATAAATAGTGTTATATACATTTATTCTCTATCTTGAATATTAACCGAGATATTTGCATTTTTATTAAACTGGGCGGCTAACGGACGGGTGACTTCCCCGCCAAAAGCTATTTCGGTCGTTTCCTTAACTGCTTGAATCTCGTGAAATTTCTCTATCGTAAAACTTCACATGGGAAATCTGCTTAGTTTACGCTGCCCCTGCGTGATGGACTTTTTATTTCTACAGTTGATGTAAAATCATTTGCTTAGAAAGAATATGCAATGCCCATGTACTTTACCTTAATGTCATCTAAGAAAAGGAAGATGTATATTCCACAATTTAATGTTGAAGGTGTAAATTAGACCAACAAATGATTAGCTGTGATGTGAGCATATAACGACCTATATTTTTGCAATTACCCCAATTGTGTTATTTATTTTATCAAAGCTATTACATGTAGATTACCTATCTTTATAATTCAAATATGTTTTAACTGGTTACAGAAACAAGGCAATTTATATTTTAGTCAACAGAAGGATAAAAAGGTCACACACACCACCATCTTCAGTGATCAGTGACATAACAAATACTCATTTTTCATAAATCCAAATAAATAAATAACACAAGTCAAATTATATGTGAGAAGCCTATTTAATAATCAAGGTATAAAAAAATGTTTAAAAAATGTATAATTTTTTTAATCGGGTCTGATGTGTTTTCTATGGAAAAACTAGGCTTAAAATCCACAAGGGTTTTGAACTATGAGGTATGGGAGTTTCTTGGCTAATTTCTCAGTAGGAATGAGCTAAAAGAATTAACAGGTCACATAGGAATATTTTATGGTTGATTAGAGTAAACTGGTTTATCATTCATAAGGCTGGAACAAGTGACATATTTTTAAGGGATTGCCTAACAATATTGTTGTACAGTTCAGTGGGGTCCTGGAACAACTGCATACATCCTAAATCCTTTAAATAGCAGTTGATTTTTCTTCATACATTTCTCTTAATAATGAATGACACTCGATTCAACCTTATCTGTTTTTGTAATGATGAGGTTATTCTGTTTTAATTTACCATTTAATTAGTACTTTCAATTCGGGATGTGATTTGTGTTTTGCCAGGATTTGTTTAGATATAACACAAAACAACTCCTTCCAGAAATTAAGACGAAATCAATCCACTAGATAGATCTGGTGCGTATTGAATTGCTTGCCTGACTTCCAGCAGCTCTTATGTATGGTAAAGTGGAAGAAAGCTAAGAGCCAGAGTATAAGCACACCTTTTCACTGCGACATCTGAGCTATGGAAACACGTTACACATTACAGCTATGGAAACAGAAGGTCACAAAGACATATTAGTAGAATTCAAGGTACTCGATCACCTTGACAAAGGAAAAAAAAGTGGATTTGCCAGAACAGATCTGGATTGGGATAGAGATTCTTGAAGACAATAATATTAATGTAAGAGAAGAAGGTGGTGAGCTCAGGCACGTTCCGAAAAGTACTCTGTCAATAATAAAAGGATTTTCTTAAAAGTGGAGGCCCTTTTATCCTTCCGTTGATGACGGACCTCCACCAGCCAGCCCAAAACCACAAATATATTTCAGTGTTGTAAAACTTGCTCTATATTGAATGCAAATAGTAGAAATTAAATTTAGGGTCATGACCAGTGTCACTTGCTCTCTTGAATTTCTCATTCTGTGAGTTGACGATTGATTTAGTTTGCTTCATCTGGAACAAATAAAGGTTCTCCATAGTCAACTTCTCATACGTAAGTCAGAATTCACTTACAGGATAACCATAGCAGTCTTATGGCACAAAGTAATATTCTGAAAATGGCTAAATGTTGGCTGGATAAAGCAATTGAGAGCTTAGTAATGTTCAATGAACATCAAGAATCCACTATATATGGAAACTTATGGAAATACGAAGAAATGGGAAAAAAGTCCATCACGCAGGGGCTCTGTAAACTAATCAGATTTTCCATGTGCTGGTATGACACACTAATGATCTCATCTCACCACATATTCTCTATTTCCATGTAAACATTTTGTGGTGTAGTCATTGTGTTAGATATAGAACAGCGTTATGTAATTAGAGCGAGAAGCGGGGGACAAGGCAAAAAGGAGACTGCTGACGAATGCGCTACTGGAAATTGGGGCGCATTGTGTCGTTAGGATTGAGAGAGAGTGGATAGTCTTGCTATGCTAGTATTACAGTGCCTTCTGCTTGCCTTGGCCCCCAGCGGTATGTCTGTTATAATATAATTAGTGTTAAGTTTTAGTTTCTGTTGTAAGGTGTAGTATAGGTATGTGTGTGTGTAGGTATATATATAACATAGATATAGTATAGTAGATAAGTCAGCTTCTATGTATATATTTTATAAATATATCTGTGTACCAACCAGCCATGTGTGTGCCTTACCGAGTAGCCAACATGACAATTGGTGACAGGTGTGTGGGGTGCGAACCACATCGTGTGTGTTAGGCCGAGAGCGGGAGCTGGGAGAGGGAGGCTAAGAGGCTCAGCTCGTGCGGAGAGGACACAGTGCGCTAAGCTAGCTTCGATTGCACTATAGACGCTCGGGCGATCTTTGGCGTGCGGAAGGCGTTTCATCCAAAATAACGTTTTTTTTTTAAAAAAAAAGTATGCCTTGTTACCATATAATACAATTAGTAATTAATTAGGTTATTATGAGGAATTGGCACTAGAGTGACGGGTGGTAGTGTGGGGGCTCGTTGGAAAGAGGAAAATACGTACAATCCCACTAGGTAGGAATCATGTCCCTAGAAGGGAAATTAGCGGAGGCGTTGGCCGCCAACGAAGCTCTTAAGATTAAAGAACAAGAACGCCTAGCTCAGTTGGCTGAGCTTAGGCAATCCTTAAAATCATTACAAATGAGAAATGACCCCCAAGCATCCTTGAATGAGCCTAGTGCGGCTCTTCCACAGAGGAGAGACATGTCCTTACAACAGCTAGTAAAGCCGTGGGGGGGCGATATCGAGGCCTGCCCTGTGGAGGTTTTCTTGAGTAGTCTAGGGAAAGCCGCTAAGGCCGGTGCATGGACTGAGGATGACACGCTCTTGGTAGCTGAGTCGAAGCTTGTGGGAGTAGCGGCTGTCTTTCTCCAAAGCCGTCCAGACATAGATACACTTCCCGCTCTAAAAGAAGCACTAATGGACCGTTTTGGGACTCCACTGGGACCGGATTATTATGCCAGAGCACTACACTGTGCAATGCAAGGCCTGGGTGAATCGGCTCGCGATTTTGCAGATCGATGTCGGGGTCTAGGAATCAAAGCATACAAAGATCCGAAGGAAACCAACCCTTGGACCGACGCTCAAATAGAGCAGGTGGTCAAGTCGTCATACGTAAACGGGCTTAGGGGCGAGAGTGGTAAGCAACTCAAGTTCTCACCACCCCGGACGCTGAGGGAGGCAATAGAAAGAGCCACCCTCATCGAACAGGTACAAGGATCGGAGGTTCATGCAGTAGCCCAAACGAGTAGCCGTGACGGTCGGGAGAACTGCTTCAATTGTGGTGGCTGGGGTCATTTCGCGAGGAATTGCTCGACTCCAAAAGATGATGGCAGGGGTAAGGTAGCCAGACCAACAAGGAAGGGGTATGCCCCGGCCAGGCCAGGTCAAAGAGGTGCATTTAAGACAGGGAACGCGTTCGGTGGTGCTTGTTTCGTCTGCGGACAACTCGGTCACAGGGCTGTGGATTGCGCTATGAAAGCAAGGGAGAAGGGGCCATTTCAGAATGGAAGGATTCACGTTATCGAGGAAAGTTCGAGATCCCCAAACGACAACGACCTGGCCACAGCCCCGGGGCCGGGTCCCTCAAGGGTCTAGGGGCTTCTCACTTGATCACCAACGTTAGCTCTAATCAGGGTGTAAGTGTAGTTGTGAGGGTTCAGCTCGGAACACACAACAGTGATCTTTTGGTGGATACAGGAGCGGGAATTTCACTCTTGAAGAGGCCCGTACCTGGAGTAAAGACGGAAACCACGAGGATTAGGGCTAATGGGGTGACCGGAAGCCCGCTCAAGGTCTTGGGACAGCAGCGGGTACAATTGAGCTATGGAGGAAGGGCTACCTCTCATATATTCGTTATCGCGGAAGTAGACCTCCCTTATGACGGGATAATGGGGATGGATCTTCTGGATAAGTTGGGAGCCAGGGTGGATATTCCCACGAGGAGAATAGAGGTCTGTAGTGCGGGAAACAAAAGTGGTAACAGAGAGATCAGGGTGGTACAAAAGGAAGGTAAGGATGGAATAGTGAAGAGTGCATTAACACCAGAGGTCCTTGGGAATAGAAGTAATGGTCCCATTAGAGTATTAAGCGTCAATGCGCTTGACGGGAGGCTACAGGCGAACGCGATAGTCCCGAAGGAAAAGAAGGTCCCACCTTGGTCGGAAGGGTTGCTGAAGGTGAAGGTAACCGGAATCCCGGTTATTATAGCTATGCTGGAGACCGACGAGAGGCTCCTGGAGGAAGGGCTACGGGTAGCTCGAGTAGTAGGTCTCGTCGATGGAGGGTACTTATGGACCAAGGTCGTGAACTGTACCGATAGAACTCTGAGAATAAAGGGGCGCCAGGTGATCGGCACAGTGTACCCAGTTGAAGAAGAGCCGGCCGAAATAGGGAGGGTGAATTCTGTGAGGGAAAGCCGCGGAAATAAGTTAGAGGACGACCTTCTTGGAAAGCTTAAGCATTTAGACTCCGCAGATCGGGATACCCTAATGGCAGAGCTCTTGAAATTTGAATCGTTGTTCGCTCCCCTAGGGCAAGGAAGTGGAGGGTGTACGGCTCCCGTTGAGCATAGTATTGATACGGGCGATGCGCGTCCTATAGCAAGGAGACCATATCGGGTGCCAGTCCATCTCCGAAAGGAAATGGAACAGCAAATAGATGACCTTCTCAAGAAGGGAGTCATCGTGCCGTCGAACTCACCCTGGTCGGCCCCAGTAATACTCGTACGAAAGAAGTCTGCTAGCGGTGAGCCGAAGTACAGATTTTGTACTGACTTCCGGGAGCTTAACGCGGTGACCCGACCAGATGCTTACCCCTTACCCCTGATACAAGAGACGCTTGAGGGGCTAGGTGGTTCTCAGTATTTCACCACCCTGGATCTCGCCAGTGGCTACCATCAAATCCCTATCGCCGAAAAAGACCGCGCGAAAACAGCATTTAGCACTCCCGAAGGACACTACGAATATACCATGATGGCTTTCGGCCTAAACGGTGCGCCGGCTACCTTTCAGCGGCTTATGGATTACTCTACAGGCTTAAAGGGGAGGAGTGTTTTGTGTACTTGGACGACGTAATAGTTTTCAGCAAGACCATGAAGGAGCACGCTGAAAGATTGGGGCGAGTCTTAGAGCGGTTCAAGGCATTCAACCTAAAAGTAAACTTGGAGAAATGTCGATTCGCGGAAGAATCTGTAGAATACTTGGGGCACGTTGTTTCTAGGGATGGAGTTAAACCGGACCCAAAGAAAATCGAAGCCGTGAAGAGCTATCCAGAACCAAGGTCTAAGGCGGATGTGCAGGCCTTTTTGGGTTTAGTGGGGTACTATCGCAGATTTATCCCTCAGTTCTCGGACATAGCGAAGCCGTTGTCCGACCTCACGAGAAAGGATATAAATTTTACGTGGAACGGAAAACATCGGGACGCGTTCCAGCGGTTGAAGGCTTACCTTTGGAGCGGAAGCGTACTAGCGTATCCTGACTTCTCGGCTTCTTTCATCCTTGCAACCGACGCCTCGGCGACGGGGCTTGGAGCTGTACTTTCCCAGATCCACCATGGAGTGGAAAGACCCATCTCCAAGTTATCAGAGACGGAACAGCGTTACAGCACGACAGAGCGGGAGCTGCTAGCCGTAGTCTGGGCTGTTCGGCAATTTAGGTGTTATCTCTACGGGCGTGAATTTAAATTAATCACTGACCACGCCGCTATCAAATGGGCTCTCGGTCTGAAGGATCCAACCTCTAGAATAAACCGCTGGAGAATCAAACTGGAGGAGTTCCAGTACGAACCTGTCTACCGGCCAGGTAAACTCCACCTTAACGCCGACGCTTTAAGCCGCCATGTGGCAGCGGTCGACCCCTTGGGAACACCTGAGAAGCGGGTAGGACAATCCTGGGATCGTAGCAAGATTATTCAAGCACAACAGTTAGACAAGGGGTGCAGGGAGATTGTGAATAGCCTTGGGACGAGTATTATAAGCGACGAGGACGGCCTCCTTTTTCTCCGATCCGACGGAGAACCCCGAATGCTTGTTCCGAGAGCCATGGTGGAATATATCCTTAGTCGGGCACATGATACCCCACTGGGTGGGCACCCGGGAATTGCCAGGACAAAACGGTTAATAGCACGCCAATATTACTGGTCGACTCTGGATAAGGACGTAAAGGAATATGTGGAAGGGTGCAGGTCCTGCGCTGGTAGGAAAACGCCGGCTAGGCATAGAGCACCTCTCGCGACCCCTAGGGAACCTTCGGAACCGTTCGAGGTTGTCTCCCTTGACATCGTAGGTCCCCTACCGACTACCTCCGGTACGAGGAAGCGCTACCTTCTCACGTTCATTGACCATTTTTCGAGATACGCCGAAGCCATTCCAATATGCAATCAAACGACGGACGAAGTGTGTAGGCAGTTCGTTACGAAGATCATATCGCGACACGGCGCTCCTTCCTATCTTCTAACCGACCAAGGAACAAATTTTACGTCCTCACTGCTGAAGGAGGCATGTAGATTGCTTAAGATAACAAAGTTGCAGACAACGGCATACCATCCCCAATGTAACGGAATGTTGGAGCGATTCCATGGGACCCTCACCGAATCACTCTCCCATTTTGTGCGCAAGGACGGACGGGACTGGGATCGTTGGGTCCCATACGTAGTCATGGCCTATAACAATACGCCTCATTCCTCGACGTCAGTCAGCCCGAATCGCGTCGTTTACGGGCGGGATGTCCGGGCACCATTCGACTGCGACACCAGCTTTAGGCGCAGTTCGGGGGACGATGTTGACGATTACTTAAAGAGATTGGCGGCACGTCTAAAGGAAGCGCGGTCGGTGGTTCTGAAGTCTTCCAAAAAGGCCCAACAAATCAACAAACGTCACTACGACCGGAAAACAACAGACCTCGCCTTTCAAGTAGGACAGGCAGTTCTACTACACCAACCGGTTGTTCCTAAGGGCTACGCTGCTAAATTTTACCACCCGTGGCAAGGGCCATTTCACGTTTCGCGGCGGCTTGGGCCGGTCACGTACGAAATTACAACCGCACAAGGGCAGACAAAGGTAGTTCACGCCAACCGATTAAAGGCGTCACCGGAGATATCACGCGATTGTCCTAAATACCCACACCGACCAACACCACGGAATAATAGAGCTAGAGAATCGCGGTGTACTGGGGATGAAAGTATACTCCCTGACGACAACCAAGAGGTTTGGCCCGGTGAAAGTGAAGAGGACGATTATAACGTCCTCCCGGAAGAGGAGGCACATGATACTGAGGATGAGGATGGTCGTCCCCGTACTTTAGAGCCTCGTGAAGAACCGAGCATTTACGACTCCTCTGTGGCCTCACAGGAGGACGAGGGGGTTATGGATCAGACTTGGAAGGGGACATAACATGGCTGGCCCATGGACATATATATTGGTAAGATAAACCTAGTAATAAGGTCTATATTGTAAGTGTTAGAAAACCAAACCTTCCTGGTTAAACTGGTGGAGGCCATGGGTAGGGTCGCCATTGGCCGGGCCAAGGCAGCAGCTATACAACTTCCACTGTGTTATCACGTGACGTCCCCCAACGAGAGCACCGCCAGACCTTCTCCATACACCCGCGCCGGCTTACCATCCTGATGTCAACAAGTCAACCTACGTAAGAAAAACGTGAACTGAGATGTTGTTGAGGGAAGATCTCCAGTTCTTCGCCCATATGATGAAGGCTGAGCTGGAGGAAAGCGGACAAAGACTGCTCTTGGTATGTTCGCGAATATGCCTCCCACCCCTCTTTCATGGAGCTAGACGAGCTGCGGCGCACGTTAGGAGCAGAGGAGACCTACGTTGCTACGACTGCAGGCAGCGGTGTTGCTTGGGTAGTAACTACCGCGGTAATACTCTACTGCAGGTTACGGAGAGACATGTCAATGCAGAGGCCTTCCCTGCCATCAGACTACGGGACATCTCCAGCTCCAGCAGCCAGGCGTATTCATTGGCCAACGGGGGAGGAAGCTGTATAAAAGTTGTATTGGCAACTTTTGTTTGTGGGGGAATAGTGTGGTGTAGTCATTGTGTTAGATATAGAACAGCGTTATGTAATTAGAGCGAGAAGCGGGGGACAAGGCAAAAAGGAGACTGCTGACGAATGCGCTACTGGAAATTGGGGCGCATTGTGTCGTTAGGATTGAGAGAGAGTGGATAGTCTTGCTATGCTAGTATTACAGTGCCTTCTGCTTGCCTTGGCCCCCAGCGGTATGTCTGTTATAATATAATTAGTGTTAAGTTTTAGTTTCTGTTGTAAGGTGTAGTATAGGTATGTGTGTGTGTAGGTAGGTATATGTATAACATAGATATAGTATAGTAGATAAGTCAGCTTCTATGTATATATTTTATAAATATATCTGTGTACCAACCAGCCATGTGTGTGCCTTACCGAGTAGCCAACATGACACATTTGATGAGTAGAAACACTTAGACAGACAAATACTAGGAAGCCAAGGGAAGCTGCAAAGTAGAGCCAAAATCACAAAAACATTAATATTGGCCACTTGTGCTACATACTGTCTAAACATGAGATGAAGATAACCGATCAAAAAGAGTAGTAGATAACTTCATAATTCAAAACTACTAAAATAAGAAGTTATAGTTAAATAATAATTTGCATTTCACAAATTGTTACATGAGTGATTCTGGATTCTTCATTAAAAATATGATAAACAAATATTGATTATTCACACAATAGGAAATAATAATGCGGAAACAATGTTTGTTAAAAAAAATAAAAAAACAATGAGGATATGTTGTGATTATTTCATATTTTTCTAAATTAATTTAATAGTGTCAAGCAGAGGGAGGTGCCTTGCCAGCTGAGTCAAGCCTCTGGGGACATCAGTTTTTCCACTCCAATATAAAAGAGGAAGCTTTTCTCACTTCTCTTAAGAGATAGTTTCTTTTTTTATGTAAATTTCAATAACTTTGTTGCCTGTATAATAATAATAATAATAATACCAAGGAACACTAACATTCTTGTCAACTTCAGATTTTATTACAAATAGTTTGAGAAAATATATAACGTTGAATTTTATTATTATTTTTGGTTCTATATATTCTATTAAGAGGTTACAGCAGATTCTATGAACACAAAAAACAGGATAGTATAAAATAGTAATACAAACCATCCGAACATGTTGCAAGGTATTTGCCATTTGTGCTGAAGTCCATATCAAGAATTGCTCCAGTATGGCCTTTTAATGAGGTTAAAAGCCATTCATGACTGAAAGCTTGTTTAGGATCTCTGTGTTTCTCTGTATGATGTTTTTTTTTAGCTGCTTTGGGAATGACAGGAACAGTAGTTGGTTTCTTATCATTTTTTGAAGTAGTCCCACTGGCTTAAATAAAAAATTGCATATATTATAATAGATAACTTTAAGAGTATAGTAAAACCAACATGCAGTGTGCGACGAGTAAATGACATATGGCAATGAGAGCCTAGACATTATTGCACATATAATCGCCTAACAGCTTTGGCCTAAGAGAATCATACATATATCCTCATTGCAAAAGCCTGTAAAAAAAAACAAAATTGCTCAGGAAACAAGATATAAAAGTATGATTTTTGTTTGTGAACTGTTAATTTTCTGTTCAGTTTTAATGTAAAAAAAAAAAAAAAAAAAAAAAACAGATCAGGAAAGCTTTGTTGACATTAAAATATGCAAAGGGCTAAGACTGGAAGACAATGTACAATATAAAAGTTATTTTTGGAAATAAAAATACATTTACAGACTTTTGCAAGATGGCTGTTAATAAGGGCAAATTAATGGGCTCAAATAAGTATATACAGTGTTTGTATTAATATCGTTAAATGCCTTATTCACTTTCCTTTAAAATATAAATATCAATACATTTTAGATAATAGATGAACACTAACTAATATTACTCAGAAACTACAGAATTAGGGCATTGTTAACTAGGAATACTAATTTATTAGCCTCTACTGATAATGATTACTGAAAGTTATCGACTTGGTATTTTTGAATATGCTTTATAAGTCATTATTAAAGAAAAACCTAATTTGGAAATGTGAGGTTAATAAAAGATAGTATTCAAACAACTCCAACAATTAATTTATAATGCATAACAAATTTATATTAAAAAAATAA
Source organism: Riptortus pedestris (assembly GCA_019009955.1). Lineage (NCBI taxonomy): Eukaryota > Metazoa > Arthropoda > Insecta > Hemiptera > Alydidae > Riptortus > Riptortus pedestris. The sequence goes on from CM032228.1 coordinate 181,347,244, forward strand.
TTTAATTCCTTCACATTTACTCGTAAAACCTCTTTTAAACAAGAAATATAGTCAAAAATTTGTTGAAAATAATAAATGAAAAAAATAATTAATTAGGAGATTTAGAAATAAAAGAAAAACAAGTTAGATGAAAATATAAGGTATTTCACAGAATTGCAAAAGCTGTATAGAAAAACGTGAGGGCCTTATTAGGCTTATACCAGATATTTACTATTCTCATGCACTGATACACAATCAGTTGGTTCAGATATCCAATAACATGTATTTCATGAGACTTTTTTTTAAACATTTCCCCAGTGTTAAGAAAAGATGTATTACTTACATACAGCAACCAATTTCGTTTTATCAGGGTTTACAATATCCTTGTATATGGTAATATAAAATTAAATTTTCAAGATAAAAATGTGAAAATTGATATTTCTGTTGATATTTGTAACATTTTTTATTGATATTTGAAATTGTGGGGGCATTTTTTATTTAAAGTTTTGATTTGACACAGGATGGCTCTTAGGAGAAGATAAGGTTCACTGTGGTGGTTCTTTCACTGGTCAGAACTTCTTTTAGATCTTGATTACTAGCTGATCTCATAGGGGGATATGACAAGTATGAGAGCAAGGAGAAAGTTCATGGAGAAGAGGAGGAGAGGTAAGGTGTGGATTTTCTTTAAAAAAAAAGCTAACATTGTGATGAATAAAAAAAAAATACTTAAAACTAATGAAATGGGGTAAAATAGCACAACTTCTAATGAAAGCATTCTCATATGATAAGATACTGGATATCCTTTCCACAATACTTATAATATTGAAATTAAAGCTTAGCAATTAGTCATTTACACTATCTATCAGCCTCTCCCTTCCCTAACTCATCACAACACCTAAATGCTTAAAATTTATCATGATTAGTTAGACCATTGGAGATTAATGAAATTTAGGATCTATGTTAGAGTAGGATTCGTAGCAAATTAAAAATTTGATTATTTACTTAGTTGCCGAACTGTGTTATTACTTTCATTGCGGCTATTTACATTTGTGCAAGGAAAACTTTGAGCTGGTATTTTGGTAGGTTTACATATCAATATAAAAAAGTTAACACTATAAATAATAAATAACAAGCAAAATTAAGTAGATAAATAAGGAATAATAACCTCTGTCTACTTATTCATAAATATAAGAATTTACCTTCTTTATTGTCAGTATTTTCTTCAGTTTTTTTAAAGTAAAACTGTGAAAGAGTTATCCATGCTACAAAGAGAGTGACAAACACCGGCAAATATGTTTTGATGAGGGGCAATACGGTTTTCTTGAATACTTCGAATACCGGTAAAGACTCCATTCTCAATTAAATTAATATTATCCTTTAAGGACCAAATTTATAAATGAATATTAATAATAATAGAAGAACATGAAAACAACTGAAATCTAATAATACAGTCTTCAATGCGATGGCTTCAAAATACATTTGATAAGGTACAGTGTAGTGTTTATCTGTAGAATTACTTGTTTATCAACCAAATTGTATTTCCAAAGCAATATGAATAACTTCCAAAGAGGTACTTACCAAAGAAGAACAGGATTATCCGCGTTTTGCTCTTAATACAGAGGATGCTTATGAATATTTTACCATCACGTCTATAACATAAACAATAATATAATCCGTATATGATGCGTGTGCATAAAGTGAAAATATTACTCAAAATAAAATCCATTTCTTCAAGGTCATAATGATTTACTTTAATTTGCAATTAAATCCTTTTGTTTTTCGATTCAAATTTGACAAAAAATACTATAAGCCAATTCTTAATTAGTTCTTTATTGAATCCTATATATTAAGCATTCTCGGGATTATAGTTTGATAGCTCATCCCTATCAATGGTATTTGATAATTTCTGTGTTTCATGTTTGGCACTCAATTTTTGGAGCTAGATAGTGTTCCAATTTCAGACATCAAGCCCCGATTGCACACCATACATTGTCCATATACATTTTTTACGAAGCAATATTTGGGGCCGTTTTGCAATGGCTAGTTAGGCTGTAGTAAACTTTGAAAAACACTGCGACTAGTGAATAGCCAAAATGTTCGTCAAGCAGCGGGTGAGTAGTCTAAGCAGAGTTTCCACTATCAGAGTTTCAACATGGAAAAGTAATCCCCGTTTGTTATTAATTGTTAAAACACTATAGGCAGCTAAAACACCCCCTCGCCCCAATCAATCCCTTATTAAATCAATCCATTTTAGATACAAAAGTGGGTCTGAACTTTCTCAAACCAGATAATGGTTAAGAAGCTTCGTAATGGAATGCTATTTTTAGATTGTCCGAGTGGCCCAATAGCTACTTGTGGCGGAAGTGCGCCGGAACAATAATAATAACGGTTGTCTTGAACAGGGCCGGCTCAAGGCAAAATACTGACCCGGGCAAACAACCGTTTTGTCGCCCCCCTCCCTAAAAAAGGGGGGTCCGGGGGCCCTCCCCCGGAAATTGGTTCAAAATAGGGTTTAGAATACTGAGTTTTGAGGCATCTTAAGTGATAGTTATCAATCAAAATATTATCATATGTTCAAGTGAAAAGATAAGATGACTGAAAAAGTATGTAGGCCATCACCTTTTTGCATACATTATAGTAGGCTATACGTAATACATTGTGTGTTTTTGAGTTAGCTTATATTAAAAAAGTTTATAAAAGAAATTTACGCAAGAGAATACAAAATATTAACTTTATAAAATCGAATATTATAATAATTTAACGAAGAAAGTTAAAGTGATCCCTTCGTTAAATACTAATCTCTTAAAGAAAAAAACATTTTATGATATTCCAATTATTGTTGAACCTCATAGTGCATTGAATTATACAAAGAGATCTTTCGATACATGTGTATTATATCCACCACATTTTAGTTCCACGCTAGAGTGCGCTACTGTTTTAAGTAGTACGATTCATTGCCCGCAAGGGAGGTTATACTTACCTTATAACCTTCTACGGAATTATAATGATAAATAAAAGAAAACACAATTTTTAAAAATAAAACATTTTATTCACATTTAGGCGGGAAATGTGTGGAAAAACAATATAAAATGCATTGAAATGAGTCACTATTTCCTTTCCCATGGTGCTTTGAGTTGTTTTTTGTAAAAATTGACAGATGTCAATTCTTCGCAACAGCAGTAAATGAACTTCAATGCATTACAAAATTGAATTTTACTTCCTTCGAACCAAGTGCAAATCCGAACGCCGACTTGCTCACCACACTTTCTTACATTACACTTCCAAAAAAGACTTTTTTTTCCACTATAAAGTTTCATACAATGTGATTTAGAACACTTTCTTCTGATAGCCAAAATATTCCTCTCCTGTAAATATTTAACAGCGTCTTCTTCAGTCATTGGCAAATCCCAAAGAGGCATTTTTAAAGGACTAAGAAACACTAAACAGCAAACGCAATTAAACCGCAACTATGACAAAAGATAACCTCATTAGCCTGGGAGAGCTAGCGTCGCACTTCAGTAGCGCATTCTAGCGTGGAACTAGTGGAACTAAAATGTGGTGGATATAATACACAAGTACCGATCTTTCTTCTGGATGAAATTAAAGACCTTCCCGATAGAGAAATAGTTTCTGAGTTAGTAAGTCAGAAAGGTTATAAATATTAGAAGACTTAGAACGGAAAACATCTTTATTTATCGCTACATTTGAAACTTCAAATCTTCCTGAGCGACTATTTATAGGCTACCTTTCTGTGTCAGTAAGACTGTACATTCCAAAGTCACTAATCTGTTACAACTATTGCCTCCTGTGGCACCATAAGGCTTGGTGTTCATCTGACGCCGTCTGTAGGAATTGCTCAGAACCTGAACATGAAGGGTATGGCAAAAAGTACATTGTCGATTAAGCAATTAGATGCACATAACAACTGTAAACACTTGCCTCTTATTCGTACGTCCAAGAGTAAATTATAGCACAAAATAAAGTTAGCAACCAAAAAGCAATGAAAGCACCTACGCTATAAAATAAATTGTAACCTGCTGAGTAATGAATACCATTCCCAGTTCCTAGAAATCATTTCACAAACGAGTAAACGCATGGAGATTACAGAAAATTTAATCTTGAAGAAATTTACTCATTTTTCTTTACTTCCACAACGTGATAAACAATCTTCTAAACTCACTTCAGATACAACAACCACCAACACCAGAACGGCATTTTTGTAGATTGAACTCCCTAATTAGCGATAATACACCAAACACCAAAGCCATACAAGAATGCCAATTGACCTTGGGTGAGCATGACTGCTCTTAACTGCTTAGATCTTTGCATTGGACCATTGCATGGTATTTTCCTTCAAAATCCAACCGAAGCCAAACTTGTCTTTAATAGGCGATCTCATTCCGGAGAGTGTTATTCCTTTCCCTCCCTTTTTTCATACAGGAATGGATAGTTTGGTTTATTCATGCTTACTTCCTCTTGTTTGAGAAAGAGACAGTTTCCAATTGTGCTCACTAGTCAGAGTATGTATGAGATCCCTCATTGTTGACACTGAAAACCTTTTGAAAACAAGTATCATTATGGTTGTGGTGAGTAATCAAGAGCATGTTGACCCCCATTACCCAAGAAATGGGCTAGAGTTTCATTATCATTGTTGCACTCGCGACAAAGGAACCCAACATCTTTTGATATTTCTTTGAGCTATTGATAGGAACACTGCCAAGAGAACCTTAATTTATATTTAGTTTTAGTTCAATTATGAGGTGACCAGAGAGAGAGCTTTTCATTAACGAAACCTGTTTGATTTGGGACAGCTACTGAACTGAATTACTACCTTCCCCCCTCCATTGAAAAGATGTTCAATCGCCAAACGTTTCACTGTCAATATGCACCATACGCTTTGAATACTGATTTTTATTGACTAAGATACTTGAAGTGAACATCATACTATTAGAGGTGGGATTTTACTGAGGACTGAAAACATAAAAAGTCCGTCAAGCAGGGGCTGCGTAAACTAAACAGATTTCCGCAGCTAAGCAGATGGTTTTAGAAAACTATTTACTATAGCTAATGCTGTAATTTGTAATGAATCAGAATAATTTTAATCTCAATTACTTAAATTTTAGTAATCCAAGAACAAAAGAAGGAGGGGGGAGTGGTGAACAGAACGTATTTGTATATATCTCACAAATTAAAAGCTCAATGAAAACAATATTCCGTATTTAACCTTGTAATAACGTAGTTCATGATATAGCAGCATATTATTAATATAACATGAGTAGGAATGGGGGTTTACAGAAAGCAGAAAACTATAAAATCCAAACATCTCGGTTAATATTCATGAAACAGAAAATATGTCTAGAACTATATTTATAGATCATTTAATTTTCAATTAGGTTGGTTCTATAAAATTTTTCGATCCGATTGTATTTATATATAACTATAAACCTAGTCCTAAGTGCAATAATCATGTGTAATAGTTTTTAGGTATCTTTAGCCTTGCCCCGAAGAAGAGAAAATAAAGATTTTCGAAATATCGGCACAAACTAAGATTTTTTTCACCAACATTGACCAAAACTCCAAAAAGAATAACAACACCATATATAAAATTTATATTGTGCTGATGTTTTCGACCCGGTTATATTTAATATAACCTGGTCGAAAACATCAGCACAATTGTACATATATATATATATATATATATATATATATATATATATATATATATATATATATATATCGTAACGGAGATATTTCGAATTTCCCCTACCTACTGCTGGTCGGATCTCAGCCATTAACAAAAAGTCCGTCACGCAGGGGCTGCGTAAACTAAGCAGATTTCCCACGTGAAGTTATACAATAGAGAAATTTCACGAGAGCCAAGCCAGTCAAGGAAACTGCCGTACTAGCTTTTGGCGGGAAAGTAACTCTCGTCCGTTAGGCTCCGAGATTAAATTAAAAACAATTCAATCTCAAAAAAAGAACAAGAACACAAAAGATGAACTTACCTTTAATGATAGCAGCGCTCTGAACACTTATTACACCAACACTAAATAGTACCACAGAATAACTATTATTTGTAAGACTTAATACTGCTGTGAATATTAAGTAAACAAATAAAGGGCAAGTCAAATGGTAAGAATCTTCCTGGTAGCAAAGAGTCTGAGTTGTAAACAATCAGGTTAGCCAGCTTTTACCGGAAATAAAAGCAATTACGGAAATATATTTGAATATAAGTTATAAATTTTATACATAACTATTTATTATATCTAGTACTGTAATTAATAATAAACCAGAATAATTTTAATCACAACCATTCCAAATTTAGGAATCCGGGAAAAAAATAGAAAGGGGGGGGGGGCAAAATACGATTCTGACGGTTATGAGATTTTCACATGATTAAGGAACAAGCAGGTTAGCCAGGGAAGGCTTACAATAGATAAATATACATACAGGTAACACTTCCGTTAATATTAGTGAATAATTACAAACAGCAATGAGAAATCTTTCAGTGAATTTACAATATAAGTTAATAGTCCCTACAACGTAATACGGCTGGATTGTAAACAAACAGGTTAGCCAACCTTGTAGCATAGTATCGATAGATAGACCGAAAAAACAAACAATTAAAGAAATATATCTGAATATAAAATATTAATTTTATTGAAAACTATTTACTATAGTTAGTGGAGTAATTTGAAATGAATCAAAATAATTTCTATCTCAATTACTCAGATTTTTGTAGTCCAAGAAAAAAAAAAAAGAAAAAAAAAAGGGGGGGTTCAACAGAACGTATTTGTTTGTACCTCGTAAAATAAAGCTTTGTTAAAAACAATACTTTGTATTTAACCTAATAATGAGGTGGTTCATGAGATATCAGCTTATTATTAATATGTCCCTAGTAGGAGTGGGGGATTACTGAAAGTTGAACTCAATACAAAAAATACAAATATCTCGGTTAATACTCATTATACGGAAAATATGTATAGAACAATATTTATAGTAAATGTAATTTGCAATAAGATTGATTCTATACAAATTTTCGATCCGACGTATAGTAACGGAGATATTTCGAATTTTCGAAAATCCTCCCCTGTAAACCCCCCCTCCCACTGGTCCGATTTCAGCCGTTAACGAACTTGATCTTTCTTTTTACATAAAACGACTAAATTTCGAGTTTCGTAACGATCAAACAAAAATTGCGACCGCTAGAGCGGTAACAGACAAATATATATGTATATATATATATATATATATATAGATAGATAGATAGATATAGATATATATATATATATACAGTTTTGAACGGACCTCATTTTCGTCATCTACTAAGTAGGATCGATGGACATTTGAAGAAAAATGTCGAAAATTCCGTCATGAGTACAACCTCAATAGCTGATTTCCCTTAAGGGAAATCTGCTAAAAATTGAGCTTTAGTTCAACATAAAACGATTAAAGATAGAGTTTGGTAACGATCAAACAAAAATTGCGACCGCTAGAGTGTTACCAGACAAATATATATATATATATATATATATATATATATATATATATATATATATATATATTGTTACGTTTTTATTACCAAAACCAGTAATTAACGTTTTTAATAAGAGTTCTTTTGGATTGCAAAATTAAATACTCGCAAGTTTCACAGTTTTTATCACTGCACAATTCACTTGATAATTGTTCTTAATTATCATCAGTATACACCGATAGCGTCACTGTTCTTCAGATTACACAGTCCAATAATTCACTCACGGTCACTGAAATTCACAGAAAGACGGCACTGCACTGTCCATTACTACGCGGCACTGCACTGTCCTTTACTTCGCGGCACTGGTCTGTCTTAAACACGTTACAGTCACGGCACAACACTGTTCTTCCTATAAAAACACTTTTCCGCACTGCACTAAGTCGCACTGATGTGAACATCAAGACAGGTGAGAATAAAACTGACCCGCTCGCGGCTGGCCCTTCTTTATATAGCTTGTCGGCATACATCAAAGGGGAATTGTCTGGACAATTAATTAATTAATTTCAACAACAAATTTATGAACTACATTTCTTGTTTACGAAATCATGATGTATTATGAACATACATGTTATATACTATAGTGGTATGGTACATGAAGTAAATAAACGCCCTTTGTGAATGGGTAATGTGCAAAGGATAATATAAAATAATATATATATATATATATATATATATATATATATATATATATATATCTGTGTGTGTGTGTTTGAATTTTTATAAATTGGCGCTTGGACAAACTTATAAATAAAATTAAAATCAATTTGGATTATTGATTTACAAATTCAGAATCGATTTATCAAGAAAAACATTATTTTTGTCGGGACCATTTAGCGATTAGTTTTATGATCACAAAAATATGAGGCTCCTTTGAAGAAGTACAAAAGTTTTCTAAAGAAATGTGACATAAAAGCAATCTAATTGATTGAAGCCCCTTTGGGTTCGCAAAAATACTTATGTTTAAAGCAAACCTAAAAAGAAAAATAGATTAAACAAATACTCTTGATAAATGAGATACTGAAAACATTGGTAAACATGTCAACATTAATGAAGAGTTTTATTATCTAGCAGCAACAAAATAACAAACTTAAAGAGGTTAATTACATTAGATTAAGTGGTTTAATTCGAAAAGTATACATTGGATATGATGCGAGCTGCAGCTAAAAAACCTTTCAATTTTTCAGGAAAATCCTCAAGATAGTGAACAATCTAGTTTTTATAAGGCATTTTGATAACTTTCCAGATACTGAAGATCATTCATGACCATTCTGCGTATAGTTTTAATATGGGTGTTGGCAAAGCAGCCACTAAGTAGAACTCTGTAATCCTTTATCTGTCACTCTTCTCGCCACTGTCGTATTCATTGTCTCTTCTTGCTGCTCAGGTGCCTGTCGTTACCTCTTCGCTTTATGTATGGTAGAATGTAATTACGCCAATAACCTAGCAGACTAATATTCCGACTTAGATCTATATGAAACTACATAATTTGTGTCATGCAGGGGCTGCGTAAACCAAGCAGATTTCCCACTTGATGGAATGAAATTCTGATGATCTTATCGTCTTTGTACAATTCCTCCCTTAATGTGACCCCATGTTGAATTGAAGGAATTGAAATTTAATCTGGGCATGAGATATTTAGTTATATAGTTGCTCTAAGTGACAATTGGATGTGACCAATTAAGAAGGCTAATATTTAAGTTAAATAAAACAAGAATATGACAACAGTTCTAGTATATTACTTTTTTTTAAATAAATTGATTTATGTAACACTTTTTGATCCTAAGATGGAATGTACCACTGTGCTGCTGGATGAGTACATTAGGAAAACAAGAAGCAAAGTCGTACCCTCCACACATATTTATTCACCAAAAAGGAGAAAGCTGCATTCAATCGTGTGCCAAAACTTCACAGCTACAGAAGCTTGACGAGCTATACCCATTATTTCTAGATGCTGGATGGTAGGTGTAATATTTCAGGAAAACAAGAAGAAAAATAAATAATAACAACCCAATGACGACACGTTTTTGTAGGTACATGTTATTGGACGATTGTGTTGTGAATATGACAAGATGATTTGGTTCTTAGGTTAATCTCACATTTATATTTATTTTCGTGCGTTTTTAATCTGATCTTAATATTTCCACGGGAAACCATTTCTATTTCCAACCATCAACGACAGATAACAAAAGATACTCTTAATCATCTCTCTTCTTATGTGTCGATAGAACATTTAGCAGATTTTCCTATCCTTCAGGTTGCAGTCTTTACGTGATTTTCGAATAATTTCTTTAATTGTCCATCAATCCTACCCAGGAAATGAGCTCCATTCAAAATTATGTATATATGCCTGTTAAACCTCTTGCGCGGTCACAATTATTGTTACCAAATTCGTCATTTAAACGTTTTATGTAAAATTAATGATCATGTTCGTTAATGGCTGAAATCGATGATATGGGGGGGGGGGGTAAAGGGTAATTTTGAAAATTCAAAGTATCTCCATTATTGTGCGTCGTCTCGGAAAATTATATAGAACAAATCCTATTGAAAAATAACGCTCTAAATGTTCTTTTATGAATCTCCCCTCTTCAATATCCAATCTTCAATATTAACTAAGATATTTTTAGTTTTCTGCGTTTTTTTTTTTTAGTTTTCACCCTTCAGTAAACACGAAGTCATATCAACAATAAACATTTACTGTTCTTTTTGATGATTTTTTTTTTTAAATTTTGGATGATTTCTCCCATTAATAATTTTGACTTTTACATAAAAGGATTATATATCGAGTTTGGTAACGATCAAAATAAAATGACGATCACTAGAGCGTTACCAGACCTACACCTTAAGTCACATGGCTAATCTTAACCACGTGCAGGCCTCTAATATAAAGATATGATTAAATAAATACCCGCGCGAATCTTAATCATATTTAACTTTTAAATCGAATGTCAGTATACTCTAAATCCTACTCAATGATATCTCATATAAATTATAATTAGCAGTATTTTCCTCTTCTCTAAAGAGTATTTCATGATATGCTAATTGTAGGAATGGGCTCATCCAACACAGGGCTGGTGTGATCGAGAATATAATTTTGAAGGGTTTTGGGCTTCATTATTCTCTGCCTCGGTGTTCCATTCTGTGTTCTCGTTTCCTTTTACATTTTCGCGTTATAGGTTCTGCGCGGTATTCATCGCTTTCCTTGTCTTCAACGTCATTCCAGATCCGAACTTTGATTTGATTGATATGTCTTCGCGTAAACAAATGGTTTACCTTGTCTTCTGATATATGATCGAATATGTCTACGTATAATAGCTCAATACTTTAATAGAAGTTTATTTTCATTTAGCTGGAACCTCTAAATCTTCCCTTACCCCTCCCACTGGTCAGATTTCTGGGATTAAAAGGATTTAATATCGAGTTTGGTAAAGATCAAACAAAAATTTCGAACGCTAGAGCGTTAACAGGTAAATATATAGCTTTTCTCGTCTTGAACGTCATCCTAGATCCAAACTTCATTTTCCATTTGATTGATATTTCTTCTCGAAGACGTAAACAAATGGTTTGCCTTGTCTTCTGGTATACGATCGAATAGATCTTCGTAAAATATCTCAATATTTTAATAGATGTTTATTTTCATTGATTAACACCATCATTGTCATATCGTATTCGTATTCCATCGTCTCCCCCATTTTTGATCTCTTTAGTCCCTGTGTATGAGCACAGAAAATAGAGCCAATAATTCTTAAATTCCTTTCTTAATGTCAAATCAATAATTCCTTCATTTTTTGCCCCCAAGGCTTACATTCATTCAAAAACTGCAAATAAGATATCAACTGGACAGACCAGAGAGGAAGAAGATTGCCGTTTTGGATACGCTTACTGCTTCTATTTCATTTAAATATCTGCTAGGAATGGCAATGGAGAACTAAATTATAAAAGTTGGTCATGCAGGGTCTGAGTAAACTATGCAGAATTCCAAATATTTCGCTTAATACTCATTATACGGAAAATATGAAGAATAATTATAGCGAAATTAATTTGCAATACGATTGTTTCTATACACTTTTTCGATCCAAGGTATGGTAACAGATATTTCGAATTTTCAAAACTCGTTCCCTCTAACCCCCCCCCTCCCCCGATCTTAGCCGTTAACGAACTTGATCCTTCTTTTTTCATAAAACAATTACATATCGAGAGTGGTAACAGACAAATATATTTTCATTTCATTTATTCTTCAAAACTAAAATTTCTATTCTACTAGTCCCCAAAAGTTACCCTTTAGGATTGGCAATTTCGGAAAACAATACGTTGTGGAGGGAAGTGTAATTGTACACCTTGAAGTCTTGCTATAAGAATACCATAATCATCGCCGGGTACGTTAGCTAGTATATACGTATATATATATATATATATATATATATATGTATGTATGAATACATATACAGTTTTGAAGGACCTCATTTTCGTCATCTCATAGGTAGGACCGATGGGCATTTGGAGAAATTTTCCAAAAATCGTGTCATGAGTACGACCTCAATAGCTGCCCCTTAAGGGAACTCTGCTAATAGATAAATAGAAGGGGAGGGGGGAGTTACTGATGGCTAAAAACAAGAAAGTAAGAATAACTCTCTCAATACTTGAGATTGAGGGAACTAGTATTGTAGAGCATCCATATGGTAGTTCAACAAGATTGGTGCTATAATATTTTTCGATCCTACTCGTAATAACGGAGATATTTCAAATCCCCCCACCCGTTGCAGGTTTTGTTTCAGCCATTATGAACTTTAGTGTTGAATTATTCGGTTAAATATTAATTATAATATAGATAAAATAAACATTTTCGAGTGAAGAATGTAACTTCTTAATTGATCACACAAAGTATTAACATGAATATTACACAATGAAAGTCCTATGAAAACATTATTTGGTATTTAAGTTTCAAATAAAAACGATTCATGATAGAACATCTAGTTGTTAATATGACATGAACAGGAGGTTTAATGAAGGTTGAAAACTAAAAAAATGCAAATATCTCGGGTATAATTCAAGATAGTGAAAAAATGTATATAGCAGTATTTATAGTAAATTACATTTTCAATAAGATAGATTCTATGTAATTGTTCAATCCGACTCATAATAATGGACATCCACTAGCCCCCGCCCCTTCCATTAGACTAATAATAATAACAAATAAGGAAGTACAGCCAAGACTTACAAATCCAGATACCGAACTACCGAGCCAATCAGGACACAATCATTGCTTTTTGTACGGCAACTACATATCAAAGGACCAATTATAGCAGAAGTAAAGCAATGTCCAATTATGACTTAAAGAATGTGATTTATGAATCATACCACATTATTCTTAAGACTCCTCGAACACTCACCTTGAGAAATTCTATTTCTAATTAATTATCTTGTTTCTTTTCATTTCTCGTAATCTGTAAGAATTTATAGCAGATTAATACATGGATCAGTGAAAGACTATTCCCCAATCTGCTTCATTTCTAATTTCAGTCGTTGTTAAAACGCAGTATTAGTGGTTGCTAAAAAGAAGTTGTTTTAAACTAGAACTATCTGGCCATGTCGGAATTGCAACACGTCCGGTATGATTCGTTAAGAAGTAATCTTAATCATTCTGGTGCTGATTTTCGAAAAGGATACAGTAAGTTTATATTTTTATATATCGAAAATAGTTTGGCTGTCAGTCTGTGTGGGAGGGATCCCAAATCAAAAGAAATGAAGGTGTAAAATGTATAGATAGTTCAAAAATGTTGGATAATCACAAAGGTGGAATAAAAAAATAGTGTGTTTGTGTGCATACGTGCACTCGTGTCTGTATGTGTGTGTGTGTGTGTGTGTGTGTGTGTGTGTGTGTGTTTGTGTGTGTGTGTGTTTGTGTGTGTGTGTGTGTGTGTGTGTGTGTGTGTGTGTGTGTGTGTGTGTGTGTGTGTGTGTGTGTGTGTGTGTGTGTGTGTGTGTGTGTGTGTGTGTGTGTGTGTGTTTGTGTGTGTGTGTGTGTGTGTGTGTGTGTGTGTGTGTGTGTGTGTGTGTGTGTGTGTGTGTGTGTGTGTGTGTGTGTGTGTGTGTGTGTGTGTGTGTGTGTGTGTGTGTGTGTGTGTGTGTGTGTGTGTGTGTGTGAGTGTGTGTGTGTGTGTGTGTGTGTGTGTGTGTGTGTGTGTGTGTGTGTGTATGTGCATATACTAGTTACGTATATACATATACGGGAAATCTTAATAATGATATGTTCCTTATTTGTGCTACTAAGATTAAAGGTGGGGGTGTTCTACTGGTCGACATCCCTTTCTAGCTAAGTACTAAAGATTTTATTTAATGAGCCTGTCACTAAATAAATTCCTACTGCCCAGGTGAAAATCGAGTACACGACTCAATGAGGTTTACCAAATGAGATTAAAGCCAACGTTTTAACTCTCATGGCTAACATTAGCCCTAGAAATCTTAATAATAAACTTTGGCGTTTTGTATGATTTTGGCATGCACAATATTTCTATATTTCCCGTCTCCTGTGTAAATGTTTTGGCAACGTAAGTGTACTAATTTGTCTTGAAAATAACGAACAATTAGTTCTTAATACACTCTGTTCTTTCATAGATCTAGGTGAAACTATGGAGAATCGATGACTATTGATGAGTTTGCTTAAAAATGGTTTTTAATCAATCCCATTACACTAGTCATAACATTATGGGATATAAACATCGTAGTCATGCGATAGTATTCCATATACCAAAAGCAATCCTAAGCATACTGGTACCTATTTTATTTGCATAATAACCACTATTAAAGGTCCCCTTTTGTAGATCTGGAGTATAAACGTTATATTTATAACGGAACATAGTATGTTCAGTAAAGTGTAACACTTTTAATGAAGTGATGTAAAAAATAACTTTGTACTCGTCCTCAGCACTCACTCTACCAGCGACCATCGTTCCCGGCTTACCCTGCTCTGCCAGGAAAAGACAAGAAATACTCCTCCAGCTTCTGGCCAATCTCACTGACATGTTGTGTATCTAAACGTCTGGAACAAATAGTAAAGTCTCTTCACCTAAAACAAGGAGGTTGATAGAATCTGGGAGGAGACTCATTCTATCACAATTGTATGACTGGAATATTCGAGGCAACATTTTTAGTTACGTCTAGCGGTCGCAATTATTGTTTAATCGTTACCAAACTCGATATTTAGTCGTTTTATGTAAAACGAAAGATCAAGTTCGTTAACTGCTGAAATCGGACCAGGGGGAGGGGGGGGGGGTTAGAGGGGAGGATTTTAGAAAATTCGAAATATCTCCGTTACCATACGTCGGATCCAACAATTGTATAGAACCAGTCTTATTGTAAATTAAATGTACTATAAATATTGTTCTATACATTTATTCTCTATCTTTGTTATTAACCGAGATATTTGCATTTTATTAACTGTAACGGACGAAATGAAATCGGCCTTCGGGTCTAGTCGTGAGTTTCCGTTAAAAGCTAGTCCGGCCGTTTCCGTAACTGTTCGACTCTCGTGAAATTTCTCTATTATAAAACTTGACGTGGGAAATCTGCTTAGTTTACGCAGCCCCTGCGTGACGGACTTTTTTATTTTGGCAAGAGTTGAACATCGTGGAGGGCAATCTTCAGGATACGATATATTCCTTGTAGATTTGGTGCAATAGAACTGGTTTTCAATTTTCAAAATAAAAAACAAAATGTGTGATATTCTCCAGAAAACATAACATTAATGTACCAAATTATTACTGGATTCCACCATAGTATCTTATAGCCCAACATTAAAATTCTTTGACGTTTGATAAGAACCTGACATGGGCACCCCATATCAAAGATCTCGTCAATAAATGCAAGAAATCGTTGAATTAATTAAGGATTCTAAGTAATACTAAATGGGGAGGTGATACAATGCTAAGCTTCTATAGGACCTTTATTAGGTGTATACTGGGTTATGGCTGCATAGCATATTCATCTGCCAGTTCTAGCATGCTCAAAGCATTGAACGTTATACACAATGCTGAAATTAGAATATCAACAGGGGCTTTTCGAACAAGTCCCGTCAATAGTATTTATGTCGAAGCTGGATAATCCCCACTGGATTACGGGCGTAAGATGTTATGTTTCAAATTTCTCACAAGGTCAAAATCATTGAACAGTCCCTGTGTAAATACTTTTTTAAGCAACACTTACAGATTTACACACAAATAGAAAACCCTTAATATTGTTACGTTTTCTTACCAAAACCAGTAATAAACGTTGTTAATAAGAGTTCTTTAGGATTGCAAAATTAATCACACACAAGTTTCACAGTTTTTATCACTGCACAATTTATTTAACAATGCAAAATACACTTGGTTAATTATTCTTAATTCCTACACACAGTATGCACTGATAGCGTCACTGTTCTTCAGATTACACAGTCCAATAATTCACTCGCGATCAATGAACTTCACAAAAAGACGGCACTGCACTGTCTTATACAGGGCACTATAACGTTACTCACAGAGTCACGGCACAACACTGTTCTTCACATAAAAACAAAACACTTTACCGCACTGCACTAAGTCGCACTGATGTGACCATCAAGACAGCTGAGAATAAAACTGACTACCTCGCGGCTGGCTGGTTCTTTATATAGGTCGTCGGCATACATCAAAGTGGAATTGGCTGGACCCTTCGACGTTTGGACTGGAAGGGACTAGTACGGGCTAGACCAATTAGCGGCACCCCTTTGATCCCCACACTCCCCAAACACGTGAACATCTCTGCCCAATTCTTCCAAGTATTTAATTTCACACAGACAGCTCTCCATGACACCACGGAAAGTAAACAACTTAAGACTTCTTGACTTTGTGACTGGGTTTGATGACAGCAGGTACACTAGTACACACAAGTAAACTAGTCACTGCATGGAGACCGTATGACAGGAAGAGGAAGAGATGGGCAGACAGTTTGAAGGAGCTAGCTGGACCGGCTTGGATGTGTACTGCTCGTGATCGGGATCTCTGAGTTCATCACTAATTGTACACAAATTCCTGAATCGAACTCGCCACTCCAGATTTGCTGTGTGAGATTAAGACCCTCTATGAGGGTCTCTATGAGATTAACGCTCTAACTCAAATGGCTAACATGAGCCCCCTCCACAAAGTCCTTCACGCAGGGGCTGCGTTAACTAAGCCCACGTACGCCATGTGTTTGCATTTATTTCAATACGTAATCCTTCAATGAGAACAATATTTGGTACTTAAGATTCGAATAAAATGGTTTATTAAATAAGAGAGTATTGTTTATATTACACAATGGAAGTTCTATGAAAACATTATTTGGTATTTGTTTCAAATAAAAAGGGTTGGTGATAGAACAACTTGTTGTTAACATGACATGAGTAGGAGTAGAGGTTTAATGAAGGCTGAAAACTAAACAAAATGCAGAAATCTCGGTTAATATTCAAGATAGAGAATAAATGTATATAACAATATTTATAGGGTATTTAAATTTCAATAAGATTGGTTCTATGTAATTTTTTATTGGAATAACGGATATACGAGTATTTCGAAAAAAAATTGAACGCGGCCTGATTTAGGGTGAAAATCGAGAAAAAAATGGCAAACACAGGAATAGTCATACTCACGAGTGTGAATGTCACAAGTGACATTTATAGGCGCAAATGAGACAGAAATTATATTCAATATGTGAATATGATATTCATAATTATCATATCCATAATCACAATATTCCCACATTTTATTCAAAATCATATTCATGATTATAAATCCGCCTGTCTGAGTGTAAATTTGTCCTAAATGAAGGGCTACAATGGATCTTGGAATTGAAAATAGTATAGACGTTAATATGAAGCGTATGATGAATCGATGAAAGGGGCATTGTGGTAAGAAGGACGTGATGATCAACATACATTAAACTTGGTTATCATCAGTAGGCTAGTTGGTAGAAGGATATTGATGCTGATAGTTACTTAAGGTTGGTAATGGAAATTTTGACGTTCAGTGAGAAGTCTTACTTGCAGGGTGATGAGTGAGATTAGGGTGGAGATAGAGGGTCTTTTTTCTTTACCTACACCAGTTACTTTTTCAAGTAACAGTGGTCATATGAAAATTAAAAAGACTCTAAATGTTAGGTTGAAGTAATTCATTCAAACTGCTGCTCAGCTATATAAATTTTATGCATGAAAGAGGTTACCTGCCTATTACATGGTTGGTTTTTATAAACGTGTAAGTTTTTTTTTGTAATAATGAATCTCATGCAACTTAGTAGTATTCTTAAATCAGAATAAATAGCATATAGGGCTTTGCAGAGGTATGGATTATTGTATAAATCAAGGAAATGTAGAAAAGGACACTTCATGTGGATTATATTTCATAAAAAAAGAGGTCCAGAATTTAGATGCAGTCTAAGAAATAGCAGACAAGAAATCGGCGGTTACAAAGATACATGGTTCAGCAATTGTAAACTTAAATTAAGTAAGTGTATTTTGTTGATTGAATTGTTGGCCCACAATTGAAAGAAGGAACAAAACGGATTGTGGAATGGGAAGATCCCTTCTCGACTCTTACCTATGTGAGTTTGTTTACAAAAGAAGATACGAGAACGAGGATATATTTGAGTATTTTGTAAAATCTTTGAGTGTATAATTTTTGTTTACATTTAAAACTTGCTAAATACATTATTTCAAACATATGTTCATTACTTTTATTATTATTATTATTTATTAACGTCCACTTTTTGCAACTTAGGCTAATTGGGACGGGTTATCTACAGGTTACCACCCTTTTCTAGCCAGGGTGGGATTTTAGGATGTTATTTAATGAATTTCGTCACTAAATAATTTCCTTTGCCCAGGCGAGAATCGAACTCGCCACTCTAGGTTTACCATGTGAGATAAAGGTCAACGCTTTAGCTCGCATGGCTAACCTGAGCCCCTTCATTACTTTTATCAATTTAACTATAACGTAAATCACTATTTTATAAATAAGTAACTGGTGTGGGTAAATTAAAAAAGACCCAAGGCAGATGGATAATAATTATGGGATTATGAATTCTCAGGTAATAAAAAGCATTCCTGTGGTCTCATTCACTTGCTCGAAATTCATGTAATTAGTTTGAGGCAACTAATATGTTCAATCTCCTCTTGATATTACTTAAAATATTTATGGCTTCGAATTTTGCATCAGTGCCATTTTATTGGGCTAAAATATCTCTACATTTTTACTTTGAATTGATTTATCAATGTGTTGTATATTACAATTGTGATATACAATATTTATAAATATAATAGTTAGAATGGTTGGATAAACACGGTCACAATAAAAAAAAGAATCACAACCGTGTCGAGTTTTTCTTTCGTCAAGGATTTGATTACCTTCAGTCTGAAAATCCAGGAAGGTCAAACACTTCAGATTTAGTTAGGTAGACAGAACTGGGAAGTTAAATATCTATGAATACACACACACCCATATATAAATATAAATATATTGTGTCTGCGTGTGTTTGAGTACATATATAATATATATACACAAATATATAAATGAGCACATAATTATTAATCTGGTGACACCTCCTTCAGTGAAATCATTAAGTTTCGTGTTTGAAATATCTGTTCAACGTAAAGCCCTTAAGGTTAGAGAAATTTTTTAAAGTGAAGTCACGGTGCAATACAAAATATTAAATGATTGTGGTATGCTTTGACTTTAGTGAGTGTGTCATCTTCATAAACTAAATCATTCATTCCTTATCAGCTAACTTCATAAACATTTAATCTCAATTCTCGAAAAGCTTCATTTATTTTATTTACCTCCTGCATTGTCTAAATTAGGGGGATCGTATTTTTTTCACCGGTATTTCCTCCCTGGCAAATTTCGACCTTTTATAATGTTGACAAGATTGTAGAGTCGCAACTATTCTTATACCAAGGTGGATATTTATTTAATTCCTGAAACTAACTTGGTACAATAATGCCAAATTCAACCATCCGACCAAGTTTAAAAATGGACATGTGATTGTTTTTAATGAGACTCAATTTTCAATCTCGGAATTTTCACATTTTTCCAATTAAAACCAGCGAAGAACAATTCATTTTATTTCTATAGTGCCAGGTTCCGCAGAATCAAAGATTGAAAGATTATAGTTCTCAACCAAGTAGAACAGTGATAGGCCCACGAAGGCCATATTCACTGCTTTTGACTATTTTGACATTTACGATAAAAGCTCTCAACCGACATTGACTGAAAAATTCTTCAAATCCTTTGGTTATTAGGAAGGATCAAACGTTTTAAACCTCCACTAAACCTCCACTCCTACTCACGTGATTATCCCTTGAAGGAACTGGATCACTAATCATGCGACGTACAGCATAAATTCCAAATCCTATATATATATATATATATATATATATATATATATATATATATATATATATATATATACATACATATTTCTTAAACAAGAAAAACTGAGAATAGAATCACCTACGACTCATTCAAGAACGCTAGTACTCTGCTCAATTGATGAAACACCACCATGAAAGAAGTTTTCTTTTAATTTCCCACATAAATCTTCTTTTTTTTTTCTTACGAATTTTAGAAATTCGTTAATCTCTCAGGAATCCTACTGACCTACGATATTATTTCATTGACCATGTCAGTCCGCAGTGCCTACTAGTTTGTCCCATTGATGTTATGAAGTGTTAGCCTACAGATAAAAAAATAAAAGCATGGAAAGCAAAGAGGGGAGGAGGAATGATCCAGTCGAACAGCTGCTACTTGCCAGCACAGTCATGTTCCACTCCCTATTGCCAGGTACGTATAACCTACTTCAAACTCACGTGAAATATACACACTCGTGTATATATATATATATATATATATATATATATATATATATATAAAACACAGTATACTCATACCCACTCAAACATGTGAGGACGAAATACTGTCCATCATCCGAATGCTGTGAAAGCCGATTTCTCACTTGAGAGAATGGCAGAGAGATGCGTCATCCCACATCCCATTCTCTATTTCTTCCTTAATGAGAAGCCACTGCAAACAAGATTTGAAATTTAAGTTTGACGTGAGATTTTTATTGATAGTTGCTTTATGTAAAAAGCGCATGTTAAGTTAACTGAAGTCAAATAATAAAAAAACATATGCGAAAAACTGAATGTATCACATTTGAGTTAGAGAATAAAATATTTCATTTTCAACAAGATCGTTTATGATAGATTTTTCGATCTGACTGATAAAGCGTAAATATTTCCTATTTTACCTCTTCTCTCAATCCCCCATTTCCTCACAGATGCAATTAATGCATTAATGCATTTGATGCATTAATTTTTTACAAGAAGTGATTAAACATCGACTCAAAGAAAAAAAAAGAGAGATAGATCAAATAAAAATTAAGGGCAAGGCACCTTTAGGTTGTAGCTCAATACTACTGAATCCGTTGGAAGCTTCAATTCTCTAAAAAGTAAATATTCATTATCCATTTAGAGTAGTCATCCCCCTACAACATTTTATAACCACAGATAAGACTTACCAACCTGGCTTGATTTTGAACAACTAGGTATATCTAAGTTTATATTTTACAACTTTACTAACTTGTCTACTCGTGTGAACTCGTAGGGCGGTTTTTATTTACGTAATACGTACTTATTGATACAGTGTCTTGAGGGTATATGTATCCCATTTTGTTATACGCATTGGGAATATTTTTGTATGGTTCAGATCATTTCAATGATTATACAGATCTCGTACCCTACTATCAAACCATAGATCGGACATAACATTTCATCAACTGTTAAGCCGAAAATTTTAATTTTGATCTTCATTATTTAAGTCTGGAACATTTCTCATTTTAAATAGAGAGTTTTTTCCTAAGTAATGACTTCTATCAGTACAATAGATAAAACTAATGGTTGAATAAAACGAAGTAATAAACCACCTTGTTAAGTACAAGTTGTTTAAAAAAATAATAATAAAAGAGTAATAATTTATTAAGTATATTTAAAACCTATTATTTATGCTTACTTCTTTTCAGAATGGATAGGAGTTCGTCATTCGCAAGCAGTAGTGCTCTTCTTTGGACTGTGCATAGCATTTGCCCTAAGGGTGAATTTATCTGTCGGAATCGTTGCTATGGTCGACAGTGCTGCCAACCCACCATCACAGGTATCATCAAATTCTGTATCATAATAATAATTTACAATGACTGAGAATTCTTTTTACGTGCCCAATCGAATATTTATTTCGTGTTGCAAAACGTGCAAGTAAAAGTATTTATGTTGATTTTTTGAAGACAAGAAACACCATTATTTTCTCTTTAAATACCCAAGTAAAAAGTTACAATGACGAGGAAATATGATGAAGGAAGTTTCTTATGTGCCTCTTTAATTACTGATTTTCTACAAAAGTAGTTACACGCCAATTTAAGCAACATGAAGTGTCCCAAAAAAGTGCCGTTTTAATTTATGCCCGGCCTTATAAAAGCTCCAAAGTTTAGGTTTCGTCAATTATCAACAAACTATTTTCAAAAGGCCAGCCCCGTCTTCAAGGCAGTAGCCACATCAATCTTTTTAAAAGGTGCAAAAAGGGAGGAAAGAGTGACTTATCACAAAAAAAAAAAAAGAAAATCCTTCAAGATGATGCACTGATGATGTCATTTTGACATCCAAATCTCCATTTCTCCTTTAGTAAAACCCCATATAAACATGATGTATTATGAGATGGGGATACGAGAGTCAATCCCATAACAGATTAAATTCAAGTTCGCAAGAGGAGTAAATACCCACTAGGGTTTGAAAATTTAAGTAATTAAAAGAACTATTAATTTTCGAGTTAGAAAAAATTGATATAAAGACAATTGTAGAACACTACTTTTTCAAAGAAAATAGTTTTATAAAATATTTACAACGGCGATATTTATGAATTGCCTCTTCCTTACGCCCCATATATACAACTGAGGCTCGCGCACACACAAACACACATTTCCGCCTAAGTATTTACATACATATATGTTTTGCATTTATGGATGCCTGGGAAATACGGATAATTGATGGTATTATCGTATAGTCTCAATAAATAAATGCAAATATTTTGTAAACCATACCGTCTTAATAATTAAAATATTATTGACCATATAAACCATAATTATGGATTATAAACATCATCATTAAGTTCCATGTAATCATAAAAACGTCTTTTTTGCAAAACGCGGCCACAAACAAAACAATAGCAGATGTTTTATATGGAATAGTAATAAGCTAATTTTGCTCTCTTATCACACACATTGTTAAAACTATTCATTATGTACTAAGCCGGTCGCTGTTACCTGGTCACTCGTCTTCGGGATTTAGACGCCCGTCTTGTTACTACCACGATCTCCTTGGTTAACAGAACATTGTAAGTCAGTTGAACAATCACTACGTTAAATCTCTAATCACAAATCCTAGTTAAATTCAGTATAAAACTGGAACAGTGTGATCAGAAATGTTTTGTATCATTATGGTGTATATAAATCTAAAGGGGAGTGTCAATAAAAACTAGAAATAACTGGGTTCACGCCCCCAGCAAATTATTATTATTATTTATTTACGCTCATGTTATCTACAGGTTACCACCATTTTCTAGCCAGAGTGGGACTAAGGATTCCACTTAATGAGTTCGTCACTATATAAATTCCTATTGACCAGGCGAGAATCGAACTCGCCTCTCTAGGTTCACCAAGTGAAATTAAGGCCAACGCTTTAATTCACATGGTTAACCTGTGCCACCCCCAGCATATTATCTCATATAATGCTTTGTTTTATTTAAATAATTTATTTATGAAAATTAAACAATATTGTTGGAATTATTTGAATTTCTGACGATAAAATAGAGCGTCTCAAAAAACGAGACCGTTAAATACATATATGCATAAATAAATGTAATGGAGGCTACTATAAACCCCCCAACAACCTGATTTACGCTTTAAAAGCTAAATGATGTCAGAAAAGATAACATTCTTTATCGTAATTAGTCATTACCAAATACAGTTAAATTTTAACTTTCTATTGGTAGTGGTACAACCAGAGTTTACACCTTTTGTCAATGCACGTTTACCGATAAAGAAACGTGAACATTTTTGATTTTAGGCTTCCTGAGAGAGTACTCTTCAATAAATTCAAAATGTCCTGCAATCTGCGTAGCATGGGGGTTAATTTACATACCGAATTTAGTTTTATTTGGTTCAGTCGTATTCCAGACATAAAATTGTTGTTGCAAGCTATAGTTTTACGAGCAGATCGTGATTATAGATTGACCTTCGACAATAATCTATAAAGGAATGGATACTCTAAATGAAAAAAAAATAAGAGACTTCCATCTTGGACCTGATTGCCGTTTGACAAATAGGAAAAGAAAATTCATTTCATATTTCCATTACGTCGTCCACTGCGGGTTGTCCTTAAATATATGAATATATAGATTGTATCAAAGCCCATTCAGGAAATATTGGAAACTAGCTACGGGGCACATTAATTAACAAAGAAAGAAGCTCAACACTAATCCCAGAATTCCTACTCTTACCACTCTCATAAAATGACTTACGTGCCGACACATTGCATAAATGGAAATGTGACAAGTCTTATAGGTTACACCAATATGTACCAAAAATAACTTGCAACAACTAGGTACAACACAATTAAGTCACTATCACAAATGCACACGTTTAATGGATCATTGACAAATCAAACACTATTTGACAAGACGAAAAATTCAAGTTAATGACACATGTACTTGTGACAGACACGCAATATAAACCTTTTTACATATTCTCTATGACTGTAAAAGATTTAATCAAAATAGATGAAATTTAATATTTTTTAAAAGGACATATATTATTTAATAAATATAGCAATGGTTCCATAAAGTTTATCAAGAGTATAGAGATGGATGTAGAAAAATTAGAATAAAATTTAAAGTTGATTATGAGAAATATTTTACTTGCACTCGCAAATTAGGAATGAGTAAAACCCTTCATCGGTTTTATCTTATTATAGTTTATATTATTTTATTTTTGTGTTTAATCCATTCATTTCACTATTTTACTTAGATATTTTGCTTTCTATTATATTTTATTTTACGGAAATAATTATTAATATTGTAAGACTCAATTTATATAAATCTAATCGTACGTTGAACATGGATTCATATAAACGACTTCTGATAGGGTTACTATTAGAAGAAGAAAAAAATTAATACATCCTGCATTCTAAATGGAGTACTGATTCACTTGGAATTTACTCCATTTTCCTTTAATTGCTTACGCGCTATTAAATTGTTGGGGCACTATTTAGTTTTGTGGGGCACAAAGCTAAATAAATAAAAAATAAATTGTTGACTCGAGGGCATATCTTAATGATGTATTTTAGGTTTGTGTGCAATAATAATTAAATTCAGTTGACAATAGCTTCGTTCAGTTTAGAGTAGGAAAATTCGAATGTTTGAAATATATCCGTTATTATAATTAGGATTCAAGTATTATGTATAACACGTCTTATTGAAAATTGTATTATCTATAAACGTTGTTATATATATATATATATATATATATATATATATATATATATATATAATTCCTCTATCATGAATATAAACCGAGATATTTGGATTTTTTGGTTTTCAGCCTTCTGTATACCCCCTATCCTACTGATCTTATATTAACAATAAACTGTTTTATAATGAACCACTTCATTCGAACCTTAAATATCAAATATGTTGTTTAAGAGACCTTTATTGTACGAGATACTTGGAATTCATTGTGTTATGACGTCATCAATTAAGATCTGCGTTATGTTTTGAAAATTGTTTATTTGATCTAGACGATACTCAATATTTAACCTTTTCAGTTAAAGGATCATATTTGATATGGGCTTCAATCAGACCGGAGATTAGGGGACTAAGATAGGGGGATTCGAAAATTCAGAAATGTCTCCGTTATAGGTTATAGTGAGTCGGATCATTATTTGTAAAACGTTATAGAATCAATCTTGGTTAAGTTATTGATGTACTATAATTGTTATGCTATGTATTTTTTTCTTAACTCAAGTATTGAGCTAGCTATTCTTATTTTCTTGTTTTCAGTAACCCCCACTCCCGCCTTTCATGTTTTTTTTACAAAGAAATAGGGAATTTGTAATGAGCTGAAACCACAAATGCGTTAAACCAGCGAGTGTGTAATCTGCGTAGTTTAAGTAAGCCCTGCATCACGGATATTATGTTTTTTTATTCCTATAATATTAATTTTAAGAGCTTCTCTGTAGAATAAGAAGAAGTGGTTCCTTTAATATTTCCTGTTCTGTCCTGTTCTTTTATGACCACGAATTTGAATGAAATCAATTTACAATAATTAGCTAAGTTTAACTGACACATAAATTATGACAATTATAAATCTTCTTGAGATAAACGGGGCTAAAAATCTTCTTTAAGGCTATAAATCACTCGTAAGAGACTCATTAACATTGAAAGTGAAGTTTTCAAATATTTATTTTCAAATATTCTATTCTAAATAAAGACAAACAAAATTTCATAAAATAGCAATGCAATCTAATACTTTAACAATTAATGATTAAACTAATACAAGTGAGAAGCATTAATGATGTATTTTCGTAATTCGGCACGAAAGAAATTATAAGCCTCTAGTACTTACTCAAAAAGCTTACTAATTTTTGAAGTACATTTAATACACGTGTGTGTGTGTGTGTGTGTGTGTGTGTGTGTATGTGTCTGTTAACGCTCTGGTGGTCGCACATTTTGTTTGCTCTTTATTTTGATATTTAAATGTTTTATCTAAAACTAATGATCAAGTTCGTTTATGACTGAAATCGGACCAATGAGAGGGGAAATCAGAGGAGGGGGATTTCCAAAATTCAAAATATCAGTTACTTTTATATTTTTTTCTTTGCAGCAATACCATTTACCACGTGGGAAAGCTGATGGAGTTCCCAACGTTGGAAAGTGTTAGCTATAATTTTATTAACTTTTTAAAAATACTATAACATGTATGTTTAAAAAGTTAATAAAATTATAGGGTTATGTAAAAATTCTCGAATTGCCAGAAATACGTACATTGCTGACCAGGGAAAGTTACAAGTTTTTATATTTTCCATGCATAAACTTAGGACACAAACATAATCGAAAATTGAAAGAAAAATATTCTCGCAAAAGTTTAAGGATTTTATTTGGTGAATACGTCATTAAATATATTTTCTTTCATACGCGGGAATCGAACCAACGGCAATAGATATACCGAGTGTGCCAACCTTAAATTACGTAATTAGCCTGAGCCCCGAAAAGAACTTATAGAGCCATTTTTTTCTTCAATTTCAATGTGTTTTATCTTTAACATGAACGTTATCAATTCAACCCACAATTACTCCTGTTAATTGGTGTTATGAACGGCTGTTGTAAAATAAAATAAATAATACACAAATTAGGTCAATCAAAATGTTGGCGTTAAAAGTAATGAAAGAGCAGTAATTACTAGAATAAAAATCCGTCACGCGAGGGGCTGCGTAAACTAAGCAGATTTCCCACGTGATGATATCTTACACTACTAATCTTATCTCACCATATATTCTTTAAGATTAAGTAAAACTCCGATGAGTAGAATTGGGATTTTACAGAAGGCTGAAATTACGAATAGCTCCGTTAATATATGAGTTACTAATACACAGTTGTTGTTGTATAGAGCAACAATTGTAGAGCATAAATAGTTTAACAAGATTGGTTCCATAACATTTTTGATCCGACTTATAATGAAGGGACAACTTGAAACTTCAAGCCCACTTCCCCCTCTTACCACCTCTATTCCTGGTCTGACTTCAGCCGTAGAACCAGATAATGGATTTAAACTGTTAAATATTGAGTATGCTTTAGATCAAATAAACAACTTCCCGTCATAACCGGAAAATCATCGTCATAATTCATACTGTCATCGTACGTGTATTGGCATGTATATGACAGTTCCAATCCAATGAAGACAATCTTCGGTATTCAAGCTAAGAATAAAGTGTTGCATGATTTCTGCCATTTAATTATAAAAAACTATGATAGACTTTTGTGTTTGGCCTTAAACTAAAGGAAAAAGTGTTAAAAAGTGGAAAATATTTATAGAGGAAAAGGTTGATGAAAAAAATTAAAAGCGTTTCGTTGTAAATTAATATAAAATAGATATTATATGTCCCTAATTTAGAAAGAATGTGACCAATAATTAGCATTTATGACTCATAGCGTGCGTTTCATTATAATTTAAGATGATACTGATTTAGTTTATTTTTTAAAGCACATTCTTACTTCTTTTGACTCGTCAAATTCTTCCACAGCATATTTTATCTACAGTAGAGTATTATTTCAGTAGGCTCAATGGTTACTTTCATGATCTGTCATTCTCAAAAATCTATCAATTTTCTGGTATAAATTCTCCCTTCTCTACCAAAATACTTAGCAAACATTAGAACTTTAATTTCATCATGATTACTGTATGGCTCATCTTTCCTTAATATTAGAACCGTATACTATTTAAATGAAATATGACGATATACGAACTTACGAGTATATGTTTACGAGGAATCTCTTTAATAAGGGCGAAATAAAGATTACTATATGCATATGACGTCACCATATGTCAATCACGCACAAGAGAAATTTTATTAGTTTGCAAAGCCCCTACGAAACCCATTTCTACCTTTTGATATTAATCTTTCGTCCCTTTTTCTTCAATGTACTGCTATCAGAACTCTAGAACGTACTATACTAAATTAATTAGTTTCGGTATTAATAGTCAAATGTTAACTTTCCTCTTTTGCTATCATTGTTAACGTACGATCATGTACTACGTTATCTTTCTATCCTATTGCCCAGCATTATCTCATTATTTAATACCCTTCAATAACGGGCTTATTTTTATCTTTCCATCTACTATAAATATTGTAGGTATAATCAAACAACTGCCAAGAATATGAAATAATGAATTTAGACATCAATGAAAAATTAAGACTTGGATTAGAAGAAAGCTATTTCCTAAGTAATTTATTGGCTTGATGAAATGATTTATATGGAGAACATTGATTTAACATTTATGATGTGGAATATTAAAAAATAAATACCTGCAGAAAACCTGTTTACTCCTTGAGTTTCCTACTGCATTCACTATTTTAAATATTTGAGTACTTTGGGGGAAATTCGCAAATAACAAACAACAAGCAAAAGATTTTTTTTTTTATTTCGGGGAGTTATGGAAGGTCAAAATCCAATGTAATAGGCTCAGAGAAATTCGCTGCTCTGCAATAAGCTCAGAAAAATTCGATGACCTGTAATAGGCTCAGAGAAATTCGCTTTTTTGTAATAGGCTAAGAGAAATTCGCTGTTTTTTAATAGGCTCAGAGAAATTCCCTGACTGTAATAGGTTCAGAGAAATTCCCTGTTTTTTAATAGGCTAAGAAAAATTCCCTTTTTTTTAATAGGCTCAGAGAAATTCGCTGTTCTGTAATAGGCTAAGAGAATTCACTGTTTTTTAATAGGCTCAGAGGAATTCCCTGACTGTAATAGGCTCAGAGAAATTCGCTGTTCTGTAATAGGCTAAGAGAAATTCGCTGTTTTTTAATAGTCTTAGAGAAATTCCCTGACTATAATAGGCTCAGAGAAATTCGCTGTTATAGACTCAGAGAAATACGCTGTCTAGTAATAGACTCAGAGAAATTCGCTGTTTTTTAAAAGGCTCAGAGAAATTCCCTGACTATAATAGGCTCAGAGAAATTCGCTGTTATAGACTCAGAGAAATACGCTGTCTAGTAATAGACTCAGAGAAATTCGCTGTCTTGTAATAGGCTCAAAGAAATTCGCTGTTCTGTAATAGACACAGAAAATCGCTGTTCTATAATTTGGCCGTTTCTCTAAATCTCCCTTTCCCTGTAATGGCATCGTTGTTAACGAACTGAGATCTCGACCTGCTTCAGGCTAGAAAAGGATATTCTGTTGATAACAGAATGACGATTAGCTTATTATTATACTATGATAGACACAAATTTTGTGTTTTTATGTTTATTTTATTAATGGGAGAATTTTTTGTTTAACGCCTTTCGAATCGTACTAAGATTGCTCCATGAAATCACAAAGTTTTAATTACAAAATGGGATCTGAAGTTATATGGATATTTAGCCATTAATACGTTCTATAAATGGTTTACTTCGACATTGAGTATTTTTATTCCCCACCGCATTAATTATGTTTCATTGGTGCGCTTTTCGTGACTTCAGATTTTTATCTGTCTTTCTAAAATGGCGAAGGTTTATAATAACATCTATCGTGTCCAGAAAGAAACAACATGAAATGTGCTATTTTATTTCATTGACATTAACAAAATAATCACTTCTCTTTAAAAGAAGCTCATCATCTAACAGAACATTTTTATCATAAAGAAAGTAAGTACCTACTTTAGATAATGGTGCTCCTAATTAACACGTTTTGCTGATACATTGCAAAATTTCTTCTTTCTTTTTGGTAAACAATAACTCATTATATCAATCTCTTTACCTGCAATTGCTAGCTCGGCCTTGGAACAAATTCCTTTAAACCGAATTACATTTATATTACGCGGGAAATAGCGCTTGGTAAAGTGGTTCACATTGGCCCCTATACATTGAACGAGTTAATCAATTCACAATCTTAATGTCACATACTGGATGAGAGTCAAGCCGATAAGGACATAGATAAATTAAACACATTAAATCAGGATATTTAGGTCAAACAAGAGGTATTCCGGTGAATTACCACATCAATAGTATTCTGCTTTATGAGCAGCATAAAAAAAGATGTAACTGCACAAGTCTTATGCAAGAACCTGTATATTCTAAAGTACAGAATAAATCAACCTCTTCCAGCTATGCCAAAGTTTTATCTATCAGGTGGTAAGACTAACACATTTATTGTCCTTTAGATGAGTTATATCTTTATTAAATGTTTTTTAATCATTATTGTACTACAAACTCCCAGAGAGGTTTCAAAAAAGAATCTATTTTACCGGTGCTCACTCAGCATCGAGAAGAAATGAGTAGCAACTTGAATAAAGAAGTGGCTATCTTTGTAACATGATGGAAGGCAGTAGCTATGGAAATCGTGCCAGACAGAGTAAAAGGTTCATCTCCTCTCTAGCCGGGGGATATTACTTAAGCCCCAATCAAATAGATGTGTTTCAATGGAATCTATGGTCACATCAATAATCAATAGACAATGTCTGATGTGTAATGGATCCCCAATAGGGCAAATAATTCGTCAAACTCATCATTCGACTGTCCACCAAAACCGTGTGAGAGGCTCTTCATGGGCATTGAGCCAAAATTTGTTTCATCTCCTACAGCATCACATATTCAGACCACTTGAAGTGTTCTTCGTTACTATAATAAGCAAAATAAAATAAATTTCTTCCGTAAATCGTAGTGCAAACCTGTGTCTTTTCTTATTATTTATCCATAACATAATAATAGCTAATTTTTTACTTGTGTAAGGTCGAAACAAGTAAATAGAAGTGCTCCCTTTGTTTTATTTCAGAGCGTTGACTGGAGCATTGCTGAACGAGGTACAATCCTAGGCAGCTTCTTCTGGGGATACGTGGTGACCCAGGTTCCAGCGGGCCTTATCTCTGCTAGAATAGGAGCATCCAAACCACTAGGCATCACGATGATTATAAACGGGATGAGTACAGTTCTTTTCCCTGTCGTAGCTCTCCGTGGAGGATTTCTGCCTGCTTGCTTCATAAGGGTCATCCAGGGACTCGGCCAGGTAAATTTCAGTGGCAAATCATTGTAGAAGTCCATATTAAGCCAAGGACCTATGCAAATCATGTACGTACTGGTATTATCCATGGTCTGGCCATGGTAGCTTCGTGTAACAGAAACATCAAAAGAGTTTTTGGTTCTCCACAAAACTGGGGACTTTGTACGTACAATAGAATTATCCATATTTCTCCTTGAGAAGAAAACATAGTGATCATGACCTTCATACTTCTAACACAGCAAACTATATAGTTCGTACATCATTCTCACTGGCTATTATTATTGTTCAGTATTTTATATAATGTAAACACATTATTATATAAAAACAGTTTTATACGATTTATCATTGCATTTTAATATTGAAATAATAATGATTCAGCGTCACTTATTGTATTCAATATTGTCTCACGGCTGATACATTTCACAGCGTTTAATTGATCAACAAATAGATTCAAAGCAAAGACACTAAAAATCTCTTATTGGAGAAAAAAAAGTAATTAGAACAACAAAACAAAAAGGGAGTTAGTCTTATTTGCCAGCTCTTCATGAGCAGAGGAAAGTCAATATTACTAATATCAATGATTTCAATGTCTACTAGGCATAAAATTGTATTAATAAATATTCATACGTAAATTGTACTTCACAGGGCTTTCTTTATCCTAGTTGCAACACCCTCATGTCTAAATGGGCTGTGCCAGCAGAAAGAGGAAGAATATATGCATTTATATTTGGAGGTAACCTTAAGTTTTTAAAAATATATTTTAAACAAAATCTTTAGTTATACAGTTTTTAAACAAAAAAAAACATTGGCTCTTTCGAAACGATAAAGTTAACCAAAAATGGTGAGTATCATGTTACCTATTATTTCTTTGTTTTTTGTCACGTAGGAAGAATACAATTGAAAGGAATAATTTCCTTCAACAATATTAACAAATATTACGCGTATTCATATGCCCTTTCATAAAATGAGGTACTTTAGTTTGTTCCAACTTAATTTTTAAAACTAAAACTAGAATAACAAAATAATAATTTAATTTTTTATATTCCGTACTTTTTATATGTGCTAACTCTCACAAAAAAAAATGTTAGCTCTGGGACTCAGTTAGTTAAGGGGTTGGTCTTAATTTAACTTGGCAAACCTAGAGTTGTGATTTTGCTTCTCTCCAGGACAATTTGAATTAGCCTTGGCACAAAGTAACATTTAACAATTGTTTATTCTTGAGTAATAAATTGTCAATTACAATTAAATTGTTTAATACAACCAATTGATAAAAAAATATCTTCTGTTTTAATCTTTTCGTAACACAGCTTCTTCTAGGTGATCTTGGAGCAGAAAAGTCACAATTATTAGCATTAAAACCCAACAGCACGTCTGCCAGCAACGAGTTTGCTTCGGTCCTTCTTTGCCACCATCATTAATTGCACATTGCTGTGAAAAAATACTCACCCGGGTGGCGAAAAATTGTATTAGTTGGCAAAATTATCTATTCTTGGAGAAACACTGCGGCCTCTTATTCAGCTGTAAACCTTTATTCTATAAAAAAAATGGAGGGGGGAGGATTACATTTTGGTTAACATTATTTACGATTGAAGTAAAGTCGCAGTATTTTACCCAGTCTTCAGATAAACAATAATCTCCTTTTTATCTATTATCTATGTAATTAAACTCTAAAGTTTGTCTAATTATCTATTTACAAGAATGTTGTTTTTACGTTGAAACCATTCTAAGAACAATAGCATAATAATTTGAAATCATTCCTGTCTGTCTGTCCACCCATTTGTTAGTCAATCACTCAAAAACGACTAGGATGATTTCTATGGATTTTTATATTTGAAAGTTAATTGTCCCAAAATACAACATAGGCTATAAGATAATTCGAATTTTTAACTAAAACATTCGTTAAGGGGGGAATCACTTCGACATTAAAACACATATTTCTCAATATCTTCATAAATATGGGTTTTATCGAGAAAATGTAAAGAACAAGTTGTAAGTAGAATAACGATTAGGGTACTAAAACGTCATTTACATTTTTTGAATTTCGAAGTTTGGGCTTCCAATTTCTGAACGCCAACGATTTTATTCGTGTTCTATGAAAATAAGCATGTGGGTGTGTGTGCTAGGGAAATGAGTATTGTTATTATGAGTAATTTCATACTATACTACCACCCTCTGGAATGGGGTTTACTTAGACGTTAAATCATATTTTGTAAATATTGATTTTGTTGGAAAATATATACAAAAAGCATTGTGTTTGAAATATATTTTACGGTCCTAAACGCTATTTAGATGTATGAATTTCAATCTTTGCACTGGAACTTCCGATCTTAAATAGATCTTTTTATTGCTTCATGAGAGTCCACGAAAGAATAAAAAGGTCAAAAACACCTCCACTCTTAATACTTCATTTATTAATTAGAGTACTATAGATAGATAGATAGATACTTATTATATTATAATGATATAGATTTATTAATTATTAGAGTACTATAGATCACTGAAGATGGGACGGTTCGCCCCGAAAGTACTCTGCTTTTAATAAATGAAGCATAAAGAGTGGAGGTGTTTTTTGACCTTTTCATCGTTCCGTCATTGTAGTTTTTGTTTCTTTTACTTTTTTATTAATAACCTGAAATGCCACTGTTCTTGTGGAACTGATTGTACAAAATAAACGTGCGCACAGACAGCCAGACAGAACGATTTTCAGGTTTTATTCCATTGTTCTTAAACTGGCCCGAAACGTAAGGAAAATATATCCTCGAAGCACCCTTTTATAACAAAACTAGTTCAGTTTTTATTGATTCTAATAATAAATTCGTCAATATTCGTTAAAGCCATTCCATACTTCAAACTTTAAACAATAATATGCCTGTAATTTAGGGACGATAAAGTGTTTTACTCAATACTTACTTTAATCCAATCTTTATTTGTCGTCACGAAGCCATTTTCATCTCAACTAATTTCCGGAATACAGTTTTTCTTAAACTTCGTTTAATTGCTACATATTACTTCATGGTTATTACAACTTAATCTCTGTATGTTGGACATTTGTGTCACGTGATGAATATAACGCGATGATTTTGTACAAAGAGATATATATATATATATCTATATATTTCCATGGGAAACGATTTCTATTTCAACCCGTCATCGTTGGGTGGCAAAGTTACTACAAGATACAATATTGGAAAGATTTTAATAATATTGTTGCGAAAATTAAATACATGAATAATCGTTCAGAGAGAGAGAGAGAGAGAGTCGCGTATTTGGAAAGTGTGACGTAGGTCAAAGAAGCCGACAGAATGTCCTAGGTCCTACCAGTACCTTCCAGCCAGACGTCGAGGGGTCCAGGCAATTCCCCTTTGATGTATGCCGACAAGCTATATAAAGAAGGGCCTGCCGCGACCGATTCAGTTTTATGCTCAGCGATCTTGATGGTCACATCAGTGCTACAGTGCTTCTTAGTGCAGTGCGGTAAAGTGTTTTTAGGAGAACAGTGTTGTACCGTGACTGTAAGTAACAGTTTAGTGCCGCGAAGTCAAGGACAGTGCAGTGCCGTCTTGTTGTGAATTTCAGTGACCGTGAGTGAATTGTTGGACTGTGTAATCTGAAGAACAGTGACGCTATCAGTGTATACTGTAAGTAGTAATTAAGAATAATTACCAAGTGTATTGTGCATTGTGAAATAAATTGTACAGTGATAAAAACTGTGAAACTTGCGAGTATTTAATTTTGCAATCCAAAAGAACTCTTATTAAAAACGTTTATTACTGGTTTTGGTAATAAAACGTAACAATATAATCATTGTTTTCGTCCACATTTATTTTTGTATTGTGCTTTCAGGTGCTCAATTTGGAACTATTGTAATGCTAGCAGCAGGTGGCTTTATAGCCGCAAATGCAGGATGGCAATACATTTTTTATGGTTCTGGTAAGTGTTTTGGTCTTAAATTTCATACCGTATCTCGGTTTAGGTACCATGCGAACAGAAATCCTTGTTAATTGTAAGTATATTTTTTATTTATGGCAGGAGCCTTGGGAATCATTTGGGGGATAATATGTTTATGGTTTGTTGTGGACTCTCCAGAAAAACATAAGTCCATCTCAAAAGAGGAAAGGTCATTTATTGAGGCTAGCCTAATCAGCACTGCGGACTCAACCGTTGTATGTATAATTTAATTTACATAATCCTTCTCTATATGCAAGCATAATTGCGACCCTTTATATCCCTTTTCGGTATCTATATCAATTTCCCGATTAGCCATAGAAACATAAAGTGGACGCTAATAAATAACGAAAACATTCAATTATTAACAAGCTCAACCTTCTGATTTTACAAAAATGGCTCAATACCGACTAAGGTAGCAATCAAAGTGGTCACTTACATATTTATCCTTCTGTTTATCTATTATGTACCTTATAGAGTAAACGGCCAAAGAAAACAGAAAGCAGTATTTAAGCTTGAAATAAGGCGTTTCATCGTATTTACTAATTGTTGTTGGAGTGTGGGTTAACTGAAAGCTAGACATAAAGAAAACAAATAACTATCAATATTCAAGTTAGAGGGGATAAAAAATAGTACAAAATAGCAATTGTTGAAACTATAATTTGAAACAATATGGATTATACGTCATTTTTCAATCCCATTCACAATAAGGGAAAAATCCGAATATTCCAAATTATGCACTACGTAAACAAGAATAGAAAGTTAACCTGAGCATCACATGTAAAGTGCCTTAAAGTTAAAGAGAATTGTAGGAGTGGGAACTTGCCAAAGACGTAAAACACTAGAATACAAATAAACCAGATTGATCATTTAGAAATTTGCGACGCATAATGACGGAGCTAAATGCGATTTTAAATAAATAAATTTGAACGGATCTCATTTTCATCATCTGTAGGGTTGATAGCCAAATGAAAAAATAAAATCATGAGTTCAGCACCAATAGTCATTTTGGCTTAAATGAAATTGACTAAAATGATATAATTTGTAATTCAAACAGTTCAATGGAACAAAATATTAATTTAGTAATTTTTGGTGATCAATAAACCAGAATTTAAACCGTTAATTGTTTTTGCTTTTCCATTAAATATCGCTTTATTTTATTGTCACTTTTAGAACCCCCGTTGCAATTTTTCAATATATTTATTAAAAGTCCGCATAACGAGGGGTACTGCGTATTTGTAAAAAAGATCGGCTGCTATAAACATGGTTCCTAGAAATAAAGAGCGGTATCTAAGGTCCATAATAGTTACTTAAATGGAAACTCCATAAGGTACAGATAATAGATTTAATCAGCTATAAAAGCTTGTCCCAAACAAAGCCATAAAACAACTTTCAAACAATAGGTTCTCTCCATAGAATGACAAAGATTCCTTAAAGATAAACAGTTTCTTCAACATTTTTTGAATGATTTTACAAAATGTATAGCAGGATGTTGTTAATTAAATTATATTTCTTTTCCATTCATTTCGACTGTACTCTTTACCTACCGGTCTATCGATTTTATTAAATTTTTTCAGTAACTCCATTATTGACAGTGAGATTTTTTTCAGCCTTTGGTAAAACCTAACTCCAGTTAATGTCCAAGAATGTTTTTGTCCTATAATCTAAGATGAGTTACTGATACTAATCATACCAAGTATTATCAAATTTGGTTCAGTAATTTAAGTGTCAAAAAAAGACAAATAGACAACACCAAGGTCAAAAATTATTGAATTTTTATCAATTCTAAGTGAAATAAAAAAATAACAAAATTTAAAAAGAAATAAAATAAAATAAACCCTATATGCAAGAACAGATTACAATTTTATAAGTATATAGATGATATAGTATCATATATCATGTGTACATGCATACACACACACACACACACATATATTAGATGTCAAGTTAGTTTTACCCACTCAAATTTTAACAATTTTTAAATTTTTCTTTAAATTTTAACTATTTTACAAATTAGTTTTAGCAGATTTCCCCTAAGGGAAATCAGCGATTGAGATCGTACTCATGACGCGATTTTTGAAAAATATCCTCAATTGTCCATGGATCCTGTCGAGATGTCGAAAATGAGGTCCGTTCAAAATTGAATTATTTATATATAAGTATACATATACATATTCCGACACCGCTATTGGTCCTTATCATACACTGTATATTTATCCTTTTATGTAAAAATACAGATCAAGTCGCTGAAATTGGACCGTGGGAGGGGGGGGGGGGGTTAGAGGGCGAATTTCAAAAATTCGTAATATCTCCATTATTTTGCGTGGGGTCTGCAAATTTTATTACACATTTAATTATCTATAAGTGTTGTTGTATTCTATATCTTTAATATGAACTGAGAGATTTCCATTTTTTAAATTTTCGCCCTATAGTAAACCCCCACTCTTACTTATGTCATATTAACAACTAGCTTTTATATCATGAAGCACTTTATTTCTGAAGCTTAAATGCCAAAGTTCTCTTTGAACTTTTACTTTTTAAAGAAAATACAAATACTGGTGCACCTGCCTAATTAACCAGCCTATTAACTTTAAGAGTTTGTAAAACATTCCATATTGTAGAATAGATTTTTTTTTTTTTTCAGAGGCTAAAAACACCATGGTCAAAAATGGCTTGTTCTGTTCCACTTTGGGCTCTCATGTTAGCTCATATGGCAAATAACTGGGGATTCTGGTCACTTCTTACTCTTATGCCATCTTTTATTAGTGGCGTATTACATTTTGATATTAAACAGGTATTTTTTTTAGTTATTATTATTCTCTAACATGAGTAATGGAGATAGTGGTTTAGTTTAAAAATACAATAATTATTATTGGTTACCCAGTGCCCAAAGTAAATCTCCTGTTATTTTTTTTTATTTTGATGTATATCTGCTATTTTAAAAACGTATCAAAGGAAAATTTTCACTATTAGTTAAGTAATTTAATTTTCACTATTTCTACCATAAAAAAGAAGAAAAAACACACTTTCGGACAACAAAAGGACTTAAGTCATACCCAGTCAATTTTTCTTCTTTCACACACAAACATTTACAGGGCAATATCTTCTTAGTTACATTAGAACCAGTTACATAAAAGAAAATGGTGGAATCATTATTGTTTACCTATATTATATTTGCTGCTAATGAAAAAATAAAATCTCTCAACCTTACCACGGGTGCGTACCACCTTGGATTAATAAGATATTGAGTTCTCTAGAGACACATGTTATATATTACCCATCTTTCCAAAGGCATTAATTGTAATGAGTTAGTGTCATCAAAA
The DNA here is from genome assembly GCA_019009955.1 of Riptortus pedestris. Classification (NCBI taxonomy): domain Eukaryota; kingdom Metazoa; phylum Arthropoda; class Insecta; order Hemiptera; family Alydidae; genus Riptortus; species Riptortus pedestris. The sequence goes on from CM032228.1 coordinate 181,385,856, forward strand.
TAGAATTAGAATAAGTGTATATTGATAATATAACTCATAAAAATTAGGCATGTGCAATTGGCCAATACAAAGAAAGAAAACGAATAAAAATAGAAATCGATTAAAGGAACCTCATTGCTTAACCAGAAGATGGGGAATTATTAGGCAACAAATAGATCACTCATTGCTAAAACAAGACTTTTAATATTAAAACAACACTCCCTTACATGTACTTAATCAATGGGTATATAAATAATATAAATGTGTGAATAAATATTGCCAATTGCACTTAAATATTAAGTTAAAGTGGAGAATTTTCAGTCCCTCAAAGTGCCACCCTCATCCTTGCTGAGGTATGTATCTTGGTTCATCAGTGGACTAGAACAAATTTGTGGAAGGAGTAGGATTCTATCAGAGGTGCAAGAAGCTTAACATCGGGGCTGATGACTTTTTAATTGGCCAAACATACTCTGTTTAATAAATCTCTATAGTGGATTTAAAAATATCTACTTTTCACATTTTTCTTTCTATGGGCATTCCTATAATCTATAATATAATGTGCTAGAAGATATTATATTGGAGAATATATATTTATTATCTTGAGTTTGATTCCCGCCTGGCCAAATGAATTTATTTACTGCCAAACTCATTAATAAAATCCTTAGTCTCATTCTGACTAAATAAGAGTGGTAACCTGTTAACCCATCCTAATTAGCCATAGTAGAAGAAAGTAGACATTAATAAATAATAATAATAATATTTGCTAAAACAGGTGTATTTTAAAAATATATTAAATACTGTTCTATGCTTGCAGAATGGATTTCTTTCTGCATTACCATACCTAGTTATGTGGATAGCATCGTTAATTTTTTCTGTCATTGCTGACTACTTAATAAAGAAAGAAATCTTTACACCAGGAGTTTCTAGAAAATTTTGGAATAGTGTAGGTAAGGCAGTACTTTATTTAATTTATTTGTTATGTTATTTCATCAAAGTAAATACTTTCTGAACGGTTTTGATTACCTTTTACTATAGTAATAATAAATAAACAAAAAATGTTCTATCAAAATAGCTTTCAAACATACAATAGTTTGGCTATAGTTGGGCAGTTCACAGTTCTGCAATTGAGAACAATTATTTCTCATCCTAAATTACCTAGACTGAGTGTCATTTAGTTTCTTAAGTCCTCATAAAAAATTTTAAAATTATATATGTATATAATAATCATATTTCATTTTAAATTGACGCAAATTACAATAATTATAAAAGCTATATTATTAGTTAATACTGCAAAAAGCCATTGTAAAATATAGTGTACTTTTCAAAAGAGAAAAATAAACATAAAAAAATTAAAATAAAAAGAAATGTCATATCAACAAAAGAAACAGGATCTCTCCAGAAAATAACCATTACAATGCCCCACAAACTGTAAAGGTCATGAAGGAAATAATAGTACAGAAGTCTTATGGTATTAAGAACATATTATAAAATTGGTTATGCACCACTAATTATGGAAAAGTAAAATGAGAACTCTCATTATTGGTTTACTGAAAAAGTGAATTTAATACATTTTTATTTGTTTTCTGTACAGCGTTATATGGTGGAGCCGTGGCTTTGGGTCTATTATCTTTTATAAATACAGATGCCGTTGGTGCAATTGCTCTTTTGACGGTATCAGTAGGCCTAAATGCAGGTACTTACAGTGGCTACTACCTTAACCATCTCGATCTATCACCTAATTTTGCAGGAACACTTATGGGCATCACCAATTGCATAGCTAACATCTGCTCTCTTATCGGTCCTACTCTTGCAGGAGTTATTGTAACAGAAGAGGTATGGAATTCATTTTATTTTAATTTTGAACCTAAATTGTGCAACAACTCATGTGTTATAAACTATATAAGATTCATTATTTGTTTTTATTTTATTTCATATCTAAGGCACATACAAATATTTTGACTAAAATAAATGAAAAGTTATTTAATCTCTTTTGATTAAAACTATTTGATACAATTTTTTTTTTATTTCAAGGGTAATGCTGCACAATGGAGAATAGTTTTCTTGATCACCGCAGCACTGTTTGTAATAGGAGAAACAATTTTCAATATATTTGGTTCGTCTGACGTTCAGAGTTGGAATAATATTCACTTTGATGTACCAAATGAAACAAAAGAAGAAACAGGCCAAGAGAAAGATAATAGGCTACCATAGAGATTTCATTTGAACCAATTTCAAGAGATGGCTTTATTTTTTTTATAACAACAGTTTTAAATCTCTTAGTCCAAGGCAACAAGAGGTGTGAGACCCCTTGGAGAGAATTAATGACACATGACAATAGTCACCACTTTCAAAAAACTTTCTAAGTAACTAAATTATTTTTCTAATTTAAGTAAGTATCAAAATGTAATTTATAATTCTGAAGTTCCACAATCTACTTCACTAAGATTGATTAGAGTTAAACATTCTCAGAACCCTTATGTTTCAAAGTCAATTATGTAGTTTTGGGAGCGAGTTGTCAACCTGGGAATAAAGGACAGCAGATAATAGATTCATAGTGAAAAAGTTACTACACTCTAAAACTTTTATTTATTCTAGTGATTAATTGTTGAAAGATGCCTACTACCATAATGAGGGGAACCAACATGCTGAAAGAAGAAACAATGAGAAGACATGATTTTGATGAAATAGCGATGTTCTGTGTTTATGTAGTAATTAGCTTTGACTTGTTTGACATGGCTATTGAAAAATCACTAGTCAATATGTCGATAAGATTTTTTTTATTATGTAAATAAAGTTCTTATTTATTTACGACCGACCATGTTTTACAACTACAGTTAGTCTAGACAGGTGAACAGAAGGTTAGAAGGTTACCGACCTTTTATAGCCGTGGGGGGGGGGGGGCTAAGGGATTTATTTAAGGTGTTTTTTACTAAATAATCCTACTGCCCAGATGGGAATCGAACCCATGGCTCTAGGTTTACCATTATGTAAATATAATCTTGTAACAAAAATATGTATATTGTGTACAAAATGAATTGTCAAGAAACAAATAAGTATAGAAAATGTTTTCTATTCTATTTTTATTCTAAAATAAAAATATAAAGAATGAGGAGAGTGTTTTTAAGTGCATCAATGGATACATTTTTTGATTATTATGAGAAGGATCTTTGTCCTTTCAAGTATAAATAAATAAATTAATTTATTCTAAGAATTTTTTTGTTATGTTGATGCATTTTTGAAATAAACATTTTTTTTTGGGATTCATCCAAGAATACTTTTGCGATATTTCGATTTAAATAGTTTTTTTTGTTTTTTTTTATTTCAGAATCCATTCTTTTCCCATTGACTTCTTTAAAAAATAGTTACTTTATGAAACATCAACATAACAAAAAACATTCTTAGAACTAATTTATTTTAAACTAATTATATAATATTTATTTGTAAAAGGAATACATTTTTCCACCTGCACAAGTCCATGTAAAAAAAAAAATGGTGATGTATATTCCAGGGAAGAATCATCAAGAATACTTTTGCGTTATTTCGTGTTTTTTTTTTTTTTGTTTTTTTTTCAGAATTCACTCCTCTTTCCATAGACGTGATGTTGTTATTTTATTAGACTTGATTTTGTAGGCTACAACTTTTATGTCACAGCATTTTTCAATAAAAGATCGGGTTTCTGAAATAAAGATTTGTGCCTATTACTGCTAAAGGATGCTTCAAATTAAAAAAAAAGCACTGATTTAAACTTGTTTTAGAATTTGATTTTCTGATAACAAGTATGGCATTCCATTAGGAAATTCCAAAGTTAGAGTCACTAGAGAAGTACTGGCGAAGGCTAAGATGCTGAATATGGACTGAAAAGATTCTCCCGGTGTCACAATTAGGGTACACCAAGTCTCAGCCATTTATTAACACAATTGGTGATTTAAAGGGGGGTTGCACGGGAAGTTGGGATACCCTGTGTGTGTGTGTGTGTGTGTGTGTGTGTGTGTGTGTGTGTGTGTGTGTGTGTGTGTATATATTTGTCTGTTAAAACACACAATTATTGTTCAAACATTACCATACTTGATATTTAAACATTTTATGTAAAAGCTTAAAACTAAGGAACAAGTTTGTTATTGGACTGGGGGAGGGGATTCAGTAAGGTAATAATTGAAAATTAGAAACATCGTTTCTATGAGTTAGATGAAACATTTTACATAATCAATCTTGTTGAAATTTGTATTCTCTACAACTACTGTTCTCACATGTTTTATGTGACTTGAATATTAACAAGTTATTGACTCCTGACATTCTACTTAACTGCAACTCTGCTGATTAGACACCAATAGCCTCTTTAGATAAGACACAAATTGAGACTCCCTTGACAATTTAGGTACGTAATAATAGCCTTTCTTATCTAGCAGATGTACATTATAAAAATTTGCAAGCACGTTTTTCGCAATCATTCTTTTCTTGTTTTAACATGTCCTGCAAGTGAGCATTCACGAATTTGGAGCATCATAATATAAATTACTGTACTGACTTACTTGCTTCTTAAGGAAATAAGAAAACAAGCCCTTTCAGGACTAATTTAGTGGCTATCGAATTTAGATCAACGCGCATTTAATCAAATGCTTTCTTCATAAGCAGGACAAAAGTGTTTTTTACAATTTATAAAAAAATCGTGATTACCGTAAACTGGAAGATTTTGTAGAACTGCCAGAACTTGAGGCTAGAATTGTTTGAGAGTCATTGCCTTCTTAGGGCCTACAGTACTCATCATTATTTGATTTACTCTTTGTATTACAATAAATGCATTGAAATAAAATAAGAAAATAAACTAAGATAATTCGTCCAGTAAACCAGCAAATTTCTGGATGGTGTGGACTTCTTGTCTGGGATTCCCATTTTCCTGAATGAATAAACAGCTTTCTTAGATCATTTAACAGTAGGTTAATTTGTACTTTCCGTTTAAAACACCATTTTCCTGTGGAATAATATTTTTAGTCACATGCACATTCCTACTTATTCTAATTCATTTCCTGGTATTCCTCCTTGAAGAGTAAGGAGTTTACCTAATTTAAAAAAAAAACTAAGGGAACATTTAATTCTAACTCTAAATAAAACCCTCACTCACTGTACATTTACACAACCTAAATCAAAAACAAATATAGGTACTGGAGCAGTCGCTACAATCAATAATGACAAGCATCTAATTAAATTACCTGAACACACAACAATGTTCCCAGAAGAATACACCGAATCTTATGGAGTACTTTTAGGACCATCTAACATACACGAAAAAACCGGAGGACAACGCTATACAATGAACAGATACTTTAAGTTCCTTACTCTCCTTGAGAAATATCTATTCTACACATCCTATTATACACATGGATATTCTCTTTACTCTACAGACTACAAAGGATTAATAGACATATCACGATGCTACGGCTAGCAGGACATGAAGACATTTCAAGTAGTTCAACTGCAGATCACTAATGGCTACCGGGTATTAGTTCAAGTATAGATGATTGAAGTATTCGACGATAAGTTGGGATTGAGAAAACGTGATTGCTTGACTCCTATGCCATTTCAACCTATCCTTGGAGATGGAAATACGTAAAACTTCCTAGGCGAATGGAGGTGGACGTGTAGGCAAGATCCACAAATTCCTTGCAAAGTAGATGATGCAGCTGTTCTCGGGAGCAAGAAAGATGATATACTGTCCCTCGGCGGCCCATTAATATCAGCGGCAAAGAGGTGGCCTTGCTAATAAACCAAGAAGAGCCGAAGTACTTGGTAGTGACCCGTAACCTAGATCTAGAAAGCGGGAGACCTATCCTTCCCGGAAAGATTCATATGCCTTGGAGCTGCAGTAACCTCTAGCAGAATAGCAAGTGTCAAGCTCGTATAGAGCTTTCTTCTCAGTTTCTTGAGCCTTAAGATCACGAAAAATCTCACGAGCCTTGGAACTAAGAGGCTATTACTATAATATCAAACCTGTTCTGAGGTACGAGCTTGAGACGTGTACATTGACGGGAACTCTGGAAACTAAGGTTGAATGGTTTGAGAGTAAGGTATCTAGAGCCATAATATACTCAACTAGAAAGGTGGTCTGACAGAACTGGCTTCAAATTTTCAATAGAAAAAACTAATTGTATTATTTTCTCTAAAAGTAGAAGAAATTTAATAGCACATATAACCCTTTCAAACTACACCATTACTCAAACGGACACAATAAAAGTTCTTGGACTTACACTTGACAAACGTTTAAAATGGGTGCCCCATCTAAAAAGTTTTCTCACTAAATGCAAAAAATCACTGAATTTACTGAGGATTCTTTGTAACACGAAATGGGGAGCCGACAGATGGACCATGCTATTGCTTTATCGTTCTTTTACCAGATCACTACTGGACTATGGCAGCATAGCATATTCATCTGCCAGACTAAATACCTCCGACTGCTTGGCTCGATACACCACACAGGAATACGAATATCAACGGGAGCATTTAGAACAAGTCCTGTAGATAGCCTTTGTGCAGAATCTGGTGAGCCACCATTGGCTTATAGACGGAGGATGACAAATTTGATATTTTTAATGAAGTCTAAGGCACTAAATAAGTCTTGAGTAAATACTTTTTTAAACAACCCTTTTACTGACACATATTTACAAAAACAACCAAAACAAAAACCTCTTTTAATAAGACACATTGAAAACACAAATGATTTTAATATTGTAAACACACCTCTATACACTGAAAGACATCTAATTACTCCACCTTGGAGAGTGAGTAACATACTAATTAATCTAAGTTTAACAAAGTACAAGAAATGCGAACCACTTTCTTCTCAATTTTATAATAGTTATTTATTATACAAGTGACGAAAGTAGATCATTTTACAACTCGAGTGAAACGTTTACCCACACGAGCGAAGCGAGTGTGGTAATTTCACGAGTGTTGTAAATTCTACTTTCGTCACGAGTGTAATATTAATTTTTTTCTGTAATCGTGTAATACATGATCAGATCTAACCAGAATATGAACAAAATTAGGATGTTGTGAAGATTATGGTATGTTGTTGGTAGGTTATAAGCATGGTTATGAAAGGTTATAAGCATAGTTATAAAACAACTAGTGATGATTGTGAAGTAGTGCAGTTATAAACAAGTGCAGGTTATAAACAAGGAAGATAATTATTATTATATTTAAATTTTAAAATATATTGATTATTTCCACCAATAATTCATCCACATTTCAATTTATTTTGTTAAAATAAATTCTTACAATGTTAAGAAACATTTAAAAGCATTTAATTTCCAACTTCAAATTATTTTTTAATTTATACTTATTACTAATTAAGAAGGCAGTGAAGAAAGTGATTACTTTCTTCACTCTATTGCAAAATGTTTAGTGAAACATTTTGAAGAAAGAGTCTTCACTCATTTCAGTTTAGTAATGTTACCATTATTCAACGATTACAGAAAAAAATATTTTTAATTCAGTCCTTAGTAAAAATAAAAATTCGTTATTTGTCTACACAGACGGATCAAAAACTAAGACTGGGACCGGTGCAGCATCAGCTGTAGGAAACGCAGAGTATAAAGTAAGATTAAATGATAAAGCCGAAAAGACCGACCTACATGCACTCACTGTAACACAGTAATGACCATCAAACATCTCCTTACTGACTGCAGACTACGTGAACATCTGAACTTACCGCACGACTTACACGAACTATTGACGGAAGGTAGCCCACATATAAACAAACTCTTAAATCACTTGAAGACAATTAACATTTACAACAAACTTTAAACCACACCTACTCCACTCATCACTCTACGTTTTTATTTTAAATTATGCCACTAATTTGTATTTATGTTTTTTGTGAACATTTTAAAAAAATACATTTTTAAACTTGTGCCTTAGACTTTTATCATCCTCAAGCCAGGATATGTCGCAAAAATTATAGTTTTACATAGTTTTATTTTAACGGTTCCTTAGCTTTATTTTATTCCTTAGTTTTATTTTAACGGTTCCTTAGCTTTATTTTATTCCTTAGTTTTATTTTAACGGTTCCTTAGCTTTATTTTATTCCTTAGTTTTATTTTAACGTTTCCTTAGCTTTATTTTATTCCTTAGTTTTATTTTAACGGTTCCTTAGCTTTATTTTATTTCTTAGTTTTATATTATATATTCTATACTTTATATTTTCTTAATAATTTTGAAAACATTTTTCTTTATTTCTTTATTTTAACATTTAACTTAAGGAATTGAAAATAAATGATACTGAGCGACATCGCCTAGTTGCGGAGCTCACCAAATAAATAAATATACTCAAAGTATGATGGACTTAATATACTGGAGAAAGAAGACAAAAAAAAGAGGAAATTATAATATATCTGAAACGGAACAGTCGATTTCACATAATATGAAAGCTAAGAGGTTACAATGGGCACATGTTGCAAAAAAAGGAACTCCGTATACAATGTTAATTCTCATGAATATAAAAAAATAAATTGTGTTTAAGATATATTTTGTAGTGCTAAAACATTGTTGTATTTCAAAAATTTTATTTCCCACTTGAAGTAACCAAATAGAATTTATTGGTAGTGTTTCTGAGAATGCTTTAATAGAAACGAAACATATTTTTGTATGTTATCAAAACTATGAGAGGGTACATTAAACGTAAAAGTGCGAAATTAAAAATATAATTATTAGAGTAAAGGGACTGGCCTGGGTTATTTAAACACTTCAAAATTACTAATTTAGGAAAATCATTTTACTTCAGTTAAAAAATACTAAAGAGCAAAATTTGATAAAATATTTTACAATAATGCTTATCGAATCAATCGTTATACGGGAAACAATATTTCTTTTAATTTGTTATTAAAATTAATTCCTAGAGTGGCAATTTTGATTCCTGTCTTGGCAATAGGAATTTATTTAGTGATCAACCCAGTAAATAAAATCCTTAGTCCCACCCTGGCTAGGAACCTGTAGATAGCCAGTCCCAATTAGTCATAGTAACAAAAAGGGGGTGTTAATAAATATATTTATATATTCTTAGAATTTTATGGCAAGGGTCTCCAATAAAAATCATTTTTTTAGGAGCAAACTTTATTGAAACTGCCCTACATGTTTCATGGCTTATTTGCCACCTCTTCAGGGGCTATCCCTTTTTAAAAAGTATATAAAAAAATTATTAATAACATTAATTTAACACATCCCTTAAAAATCTTTTGCTATATATTGCATTAGTAGGTGCCGACATCTATGATATATTTATTAAATCTAATTATAAATTGCTACTTACATTTCTGAAGTGCTCGTTTACCTTTTACATTCGTTGCGACTGTCCTCACAGAGGAGGTAGATGAAACTGAGAGGTCCCCGAGGTAGGTTAAGTCGGCTGATTAAAATTCGATCATTTACACGTCAATCTTGAGTTCGATTATTTCTCGTCATAATTTAAAATCGATTAATTTAAGATAAACTGTTATAGAATATATGATTGAGGTATGTGATTTCTGCTTTTTTGTTTACTGCCCTTTTTCTATGTTTTATTATGTGACTATTCTCTTTATATATCCGTTTAGTATTATTTCTTTTTTTATCAATTATTTGAACTTTTTCAAAAATTTGAAGGTGTGTTTCTTGGAGATAGAATGATCCGTCAAAGCAGTTTTATTTTCATTATTGTCTATACTTCTTACGTGTTGCTGTAACCTTTTATTCAGCAGCTGCGAGGATTCACCAATATTTGTGAGTGTTCCAAGTTCCATTGCAGGTGTTACAGCTAATTTCATTATATTATATTTAGACTTTGATTCAGTTCCTTTATCTTTAATTCTACGAAAAATGTTTCGTATTTTATTGTTATATTCCCATGCTATATTACATACCCCATTACAAATTAGTTTCAGTTTTCTATGAAAAAAATATAGAAGAATAAACATATTTTAATAATAGCAGTAATTCCTTGATATTCATCCAGTCTCCATTCAATAATGCAAGCTTAGTACAACAGAAGATCTGTCTAGAATGAAAATTATCGGTAAATCATGAAAATGAAAGGATTATTTAGACTACAAGTTAATCTAATCTTTACATTTCGACGGAAAATTATTTTTATTTAAATTTTTTGATGACGGATAACATTTGTAGCTGATTACTTCTAATTTCTGGGCATTTATGTAATCTGATGAAAATGAATAGATTATTTTGCAGCATAAATATTCACTATTTATATTTCGACGTGAGTTTTTATTGTTACCCGTCGACGACGGCTGGTAACAGCTAGTTTTTTAATTGTAAGTCAAAAGTTGCATCTAATAGGTTAAGGTTCGTTTAAAAATCATTACCAGACTAAATAAATGTAAATGCCCTAAAATTGCAGTTGGCGCAGCTGAAAATATGCGCTTAAATAGGCATTGCACTGCTATCCTTCCGACGCTAATTCCCGATGAAAATAAATATTTTTGGAAGCTAAACTTATTTTTCAAGGGTATCAAAACTCTTAATCATTTATGTTTACACCTATTCAAGAGATGATAAGCTATCGAAAGAAAGGAGGGAGACAGCCTTGGTTAGAGTGGGAAATAGAAGGGGGTCAGTTCTCCTGTGGCAGTCAGTCTGCAGGGAACGATGAGGACGTCTAATCTTTGCGGTACGTAAATACGAACAGCTATAAGCAATTATAATATGATACGATCTGAGAACATCAAAAGCTTATAGATTTAGTTAAATTAAATGCTAAATTGGGTGCTGTCAAATAATAATTCTAAGACAAAAGAAAAGCAATTAAAACTTCAGGAATACAGCATTCCCCTTCAAATTCATTAGCTATCAATATGATTCCTGCCATATATTAAAGCGGATTTGAAGTTAAGGTAAAAGTCGAAATCAGACATATTTCAATTTAGGGATTTTATTGCAAAGTTTTATAAACGGTTTTTACATTACAAAATAAATTGGCTCTAGATACACTAGATACATACACATAGTCCAGTGCACATACTTTTTTAGTAGAAAATATTATGCAATCATAAGTTATTTAAACAACTATTATCCCAAAAATTATGGGCAAATAAGCATAGTACTCACTTAAAACTAGAAGAATGAATATAATAATATTAAAATTCCAAAGAAATCGGCCGTAATTAGATCAATTGAATTTATTTAAGTTGTACATATAGGTCAACTTTTAAAGTTGAGATTTCAACAATATAAAATAAGTTTTTTAAAAGTGAGTAAAAGTTCTATTATTGAACTTTTAACAACAAATGACTAAAGGCAGACGACGAATCACAGTATGTGAATTATTACGTACACCAAGTAGATTATAAATTATTATATCAGTCAGTGTAAATCGCTATAATTGCGATAAACCTAAGTAAGTAAATAAATCTTATAAAATATTTGACTCAAGAGCCCATTTTGTGCCAAGACCTGTCGGTCATTTGGTCAGTTTGACGAATTTCCTCTGACAGTGCTATCACTTCTGACCAAATATCGCTAATAGTTTATTCTAGTGGTTGCTACTTAATTGCCTCGATGCAATCTGGGCAAGGGTGAGTGATGGATATAACTCCGGTGAGGATACAGCTAATTAAAGTTTAGAGTTCGGCAACACAGCATAGTAATGCGGTTCTTTAAACAATAGACCACTACTGCCCCCCTCCTCTCCAATGATTATAGCTTAAATTAATGTCGAATAAAGAATCGCTGGATCAGAGATTGTAAGAGAGGCCTAATATTAAAAATAACTATAATTGGTTTATTTTTCGTTCTTTGGTATATTGTTATTGGAGTGGAAGTCAGGAGAAGTACTCAGTCATTCATTAATACTGCACCTGCAATACAGTTGTTACTTAACTAGATTATTACAATTATTTATATGAATAAACTATAAATAAACTGTTTGCTTCGAGTATATAAACAAGTGTTGATAAGATTTAAAAAAAAAATGTTTTTAATAATATATAGTATTTGATAATGATTAATACGATCCATGATTGTGTGTATATTGTGATATTTTAGATAGCTTTAAATATTAAGGAGTTAAATAGTAAGAAGGAATGGATTAGGAAGTGATTTACGTTTATCCCTCCAATACAAAAGTATGCATGTTCGCTATAGTTACTGAGCTGTTTAGATAAAAACAGATTGTATTTAATAATAACGTAAGTACACTTAAGTACATAATGCATAGGTATATTATGACGAAAGTACGTGAGGGAAAGGTAACCTTGCAATTAATACCTTCCCACTCTTTATTAAATCTCGCCGGGTACTAAGGCTAATTACAAATCAGTATGAATCCAGGGTAGAGCAGCTCTGAACCCATTGTTGTTGAAGAATATATTGAACTGCGGCATTTGGAAGGATTAAAAATTAAATTAATTCGGACAGGAGATCATTATGACCTTGCGAGTGAAAAATACATGTAGTAATACAATAGCCTTGCTTGTTTAGACCACACCTTTGGTACAAATTAAACATAATTATCAAAAGTCATAAAAGTGGCATAATCAGAGGCCATTATTATTACAACTTCATCTATGGCATAGTTAACCCTTTAACGGGCAGAACATGAATTTTGAAGGATTATTTTTTTCTAACTCTTTTTTGTATTTAATAAGGTCTAAATAAAGGGGAAATGATGAGAAAATAATTAACTTTACATTATTGTAAATTCTAGGCATGCGTAACCTGGAGGGCACATTGCCCATTTACCGGAAAACAAGGGCTGTGCCCAGAAGGTAACATTGCCTGTTAACCGGAAAACAAGGGCTGTACCCTGGAGGAAACATTGCCTGTTTACGGGAAAACAGGCTTGTGCCCTGAAGGTTACGTTGCCAGTTTACGGGATGGATATAATAAAAACTACTAGGTATAATAAAAAGTAAAAAAAAGTATCAGAACATGTTTTTATTTATAATTTTGTTAAAGCTGACAAAAAAATATTAAAATTTAACAAAATGACTTCAACATTTGGAACCTGGTTGGTGGAAGAATGAAAAACAATTTCTGTCAGTCTTGAGACATAAGCAAACTTTGCATTTACTGCATTGCCAATTCGTACGGCCTTCTCGGCACATTCTGCATCTTCCTTTTGACGTAGATTCAGGAATGTGGGCAACCATATCGAACCTTATGGAGTTGGGGATTGAGTGTTTCGGCTCTTGCTTCCACATTCCGTCTTCCTGGTTTTTGGTGGAGTAGTCTTTCCAGTTTTCTTTTGCCTGGTTCCTGGTGAATTCTCAGCAGATCTGCCACTTGGTATTCTATTATAATGTTGCAGTTGCTGGGCTAGAAGAATCCGGAAATCTTTTAGAGACATTATCTTTTTTTTCTTATCATCTACCTCCTCATCAGTAGATGAATCACCTTGTAAGTGCTGCTGAGCAGTGAAATCCCGGCGGTACATTAACCACGAATTGTTGATTGCTGTGTCTAACATTTGGTACCAGATACAAAAGTACCACTTCCGACTCTTTTTCTTCGTTCGGTAAAATGATACTAGCTGCCCTGAGAGGTCCATTCCACCCATGCATTCATTATATTGGGCTATGATACCTGGCCTTGCTACAGGAATGTGCTTCTTCTCTTCTTTACTCCATCCTATTACATTTGATGTATTTCCTGCACCACAATAATTGCTGACAAGGTGGACCGCGGATTCCTGTGAACTATCTTCTTATTTGACCCATATTGTGTGCTGGTTCCTGGCTGAAGATTATTTGTTTTTGATTGCCCATGGATGTAGTGAGGGTTGTTAGGGTTGTGGTGAGGTGCAGATTCAGAAATGTTTAATTCTTCACCCATTTCACCGTCCAAGGGCATGTCAACTTCCTCACTGACTGGTTGCCTGGTAGAACTAGTAGAATGTAACTCCTGCCCGACATCATTGAAATCTTCCTGAAGATCAAAAAAATCTACAATTCCTGCTTCCAGCTGGTCCTCACTGACTTCTACTATCATTTTCTGATCGCTACTATCATTTTCAAGGTCAGAAGGGATATTGCATTTAGGATCTTTTGAGCACGAGACTTATACATCTGTGGAGGGAAAAATTAATAAATTAAATAAATTAATACAAGAATCATAAAACTATTATGAATGTATAAATTGATATATATTGGTCCTTTCTCAGGATAATAAACCATAAATACCCAT